>VWZD01000653.1:531936-592422 GCA_013396695.1 Sakesphorus luctuosus
AACCAATATGGATCAAACAATGGTTCTTAAAAGAAAAATAAAAAAGCAATCATTGAATTGCATCCTGTGAGAGGAAATTGGGCCAAAATTGATCTGGATAGCCAAATTTATTATTACATGCAGTGAATGTACAATGAAATTTGATTATAGCAAGTGTGCCATCAGTCCCTTTTGCAAGATTGAGCAGTGAACAGCACAGCCTTGATGAAAGGAATCAATAGCATTGAAAGCAAAATTGGAGGGCTGTCAAATCATCTTAATTCCTATTTTCTGAATGAGTGGAGTGAGATTGCTTGATGCACATGCTAATAACCAAATTAGTGTGCTTCTGACTCAGTACAGAGTCAAGCTTCTATAAAACTTAAATGATATTGCTTAAAGTAAGTAAAAAACCAAACCCACATGAAGCAGAGATATCACAAAATACACATTTCACTATGAAATCTTTAATTAACAGACCTGTATGCCTCTTAATTATGTAGAAGTTATGATATGGAAGCTACAGCTTCACATCTGTTAATAGACATGTTGACTAGCAGTCTTTGTTCCCCCATGACTGGAAACACAATTATTCAACAAGCACACACACACACATATGCACAGTGCACATCACCAGAAGTCTCTTTGAAATCCATCACTCAGAAATGCACAGTAATAATGTCTTCGAGGTATTTCTCCCAAAATTTCCTCAGAAAGGTTTGAGGGTGGTTTCAAGGTGATCTGAAACCACCCTAAAACTGAATTGACTTCAAATCCTGCCTCCCTACCCCCCCACTTCATGCTTCCTCTCAACCTTCCTCACACGCAGCAAGGCAGCTGTTGATGTGGCCAAGAAGTGTGGAGACAAGGAGGGAAAGGTTAAGTGGCCATGTGTGTCCCCCCACAAGAAAACTTCGACACACTTCTAAATCTACAGATTCTTCAGCAGCAATTTCAGTTCTGTTTTGATTACATTTAGATTGCTTTTAGTAACTTTTTGGTGCCTCACCTAAAAGATGTTCAGCTTCATACCCAGTGTATGCAGGACCCTCCCCTGAAGATCAGCTCAGAGGAAGAGTGTCTCAGCAGCTACAGGTTAAAGATGTTCAAACTTTCCTCTGATGTTTTTAAAGGTATAATTGAAATAACATGTTTATCGTTCCAGCTTTAGTTAGTGCTATATTTCCACAAGTACAAGCTTTGAGATATATATTCTCTAAGTATAAAGAATTAATCTGTGTTTTCAGCAGAGAAAAGTGTCAGGGCAAAGACAAAGAGCATCTCCACATCTCTAGTTGCCTCAGAACATGAGCATCAGAACTGCCACCCAGCACCGAGAATGCATTTTTCCCAACTCAAACAAAAAAGTAAATTGCACTGTTATAAGGAAACAGCAGTAAATGATGCTTTTTGATACTCTATTTATATAATTAGTAAAAAGGCAGCAAACAAACTAATGAAGCGAGACAATTACATAATACTAAAGCTTAATCCAGCACTTTCATAACATCTGGATCCAGGAGTGTGATGGATCCAGCAGTCATTCTCTGTGCTCAAGTCACATGTTGAAGAATGTGAGATCAAAATTAATTTTATTACTCTGTCATAGCTAACTAACACAGAATAAAGCTCACATTGCATGTGGTAAGTTGATTCAAAACAGGAGACATTTTATAAAGGTCCCTAAGACAGCAAAAGGACCTTTAATGTACAGTTGGAGAAGACAATGCAAATTCTTGATTCTCCCTTTTGAAAAATTACAGGTGAGTCACATTCAAATATAAGATCTGCTGTAACTGCATTTGTTTTGCATTTTTGCAGTTTCTTTTTCTGCTTTTTATGTGAGCCTGTGGAAAATATATTGATGAACTTATACACACAAAATCCCTTAATCAAGAAACTGACTTTTGTAAAATTAAGGGAAAAAAAAAGCAAACAAGCTAAATAATTCTAAATGCTATTTCTCCCCAGATGACAAAGGAAGTAAGGTAAGAGCACTACACATAAAACCAATACAGCACAGGTGGGCAAGGCTGCCAATGCTAAGCTTTTCTCATGCTGAATCCAGTAAATGGACGTTATATTGCCATTTATGAGGCAATATTGCTGCACTGCAAACCTGGAAAGCTATAAAAGAACATATGGAGCACCTTCAGCTTTAACATTTGGATTCTGCCACCAGAATGATGTCCTTGATGGCTACTGTGAGCCAGGCACTTGTTTTTAAATTTGTGGTTCTTCTGTAATAATAGGTTTCTGGGTATGGTTAATAATATGGGTCATCAATCTGTTAGCTGACTGAACATGGTGTTTGGCTTTTTAGGCTGTCATGAATGTGTTTATTTATTTATTTTAAAAGGATATAGAAGCAAGCAGCCTCACGTTTGTTGCATTTAAAGTGCAGCAGTGCACTTGTGACCTGTTCAGCTGCCTCCCCGTGGGCGTCTGGTGAGAATACCAACTTGTCAACTATCGTGATTTCAGATGCACTTTGTACTCATTTTCATATGTATAAGAAAATTATCCTGTATAGCATTAGGCACTTGCATTCCCACTCATACAAGCCCTTCCATAACAGCATTATCAAATAGTGGTGATACATATATAAATCTGCACCAAAAAGAGTTCTCCACTTCATTTGCAGTTTGTACAGAAGCAAATATTTCTTTTTCTCTTAATTGGTGTGCTTGATGTCAATACAGTGCAAATTGCTTCTTGAAAGACTTGGGGTGATGAGACTCTAAGTGTGAGCTATTAATAACCACCACTGGTAACGCAGGTTCTGTGAGTACATGGCAAGGCTCTGACCAGCTTCCAAATTACCACATCGGGGGTTTCACAGGCTCCTTGTGGAAGAAGTAATTCAATCCAGAAGTTATACAGATCATGCTTATATAGGAAAACGTTTTCTGCACCACAATGACAATAAAGCCACATGCATAATTCTAACAATTCCTTGGGTAAATATTTTTGGTCATTGAGTTTATGCAGTGGATCAAACCTTAAACGTGCTAGAAAGCTCATGTGATGGGAAAATAGTATCTTTGCTGCTGATCAAATCAAATACACCCCATGAGCTGTCTAAAATACAGCATCAGTATTTGGATACTCAGGTTACTGAAGAACTATGGACATTACCCTTACAAAACAAGTGGGTCTAATTCCCTATATCATAATCTCAAGTGTAAGAGCACACCATGATCATTAACTGACAACTATCAGGCTTCTTTATCCTTTATTAATACAATTTTTAACTTAATGTGTCTACGATCAGTAGAAGGACCATTTTTATCATAAAGTTGTACAAGTATTTAGACATGTGAGCAAATAACTTTTAACTGCCATGACGTTCTTTTGCTTTCTTAAGTTCAGTTAAAAATTGCTTTTGCCAGTATTGCCATCAATTGCATTACACCCATGAAGTCATTTAGTGCCTTCACTAATTTAATTATAAAGTATTTATCTAAATTCTAGCTTTAAAGCATTTCACAATGGCAGTGATGGGTGGAACAATTTCTGTTGTACAAAGTCAAATTTCAATCTTGTGGTCAAGCCTTTTTACTGAATCAAATAACTCCGTGATTGCACCTCTTGCAATAGTTGAAATGAAGGGCTGACTTTTGGTAACCACAGATGGTTCAGAAGCAATACATCCTTTAATTTATATGGATTTTTTTTTTTTGCAGGAGACTGATATTGATGTGTACAGAAGCAGTGATATTCACAATATAGGTCTCACCACATTTGCAAGGCAATAATAGTCATGCTTGCACATAGGCGATGGCAAATAAAAATGGTCCCTAACTAGCTCCCTAGATGTAGTTTAAAGTAAACAATATAAAGCAGAGTGAAAGGACTTCACACAACAAATCTATGAGATTTAGAGTGAAGACATCTTACTACACACAGCACACGGTTTATATAAGGTTAGAGGTACATCTTACTGGCTAAAAAGGATTACACACCACCACGCTAGAAACTTCAGTTGGTTAGAACCCATTATCTCATAAGTCCAATGTTTTGGAGGACTTAACCTAGAGTTTTCAAGAACCTCTCCGGTGTGCTGTGAGAAACCTGAGGAGCTCCCATGAGAAACTAACTCCTCCAAGCAGCTGTGACTTGTTTATTCTTAGCTGCCTTCAGTCTCACAGGGTCTTATATAGATCTGAATTGCTCACTTTAGATTTTACTGTAGCTATAGTAGTTTGGGCTCAGTAAGAGGAAGACTTCTAAAAGACTGAAAAATCAACAGATACAGGTAGAGCCCCTGTCCAATTTAATGTACTTGGCTGTTCTGCAGGTGTATCAGAAATAGAAATAGCATAAATTTTTGCAAGCTCACTGTGTTCTCATCCATAGGCCAAAGAAGCTGCTCTGGACAAGTAACTTCAGGTTACAATTGCTTAAATGGAGCATTGTTAGAGCCCTAGGGGAAAATTTCATTTCCTGCTGGCAGCTAGCAAAAAACTCAGTGAATTTTGCAGTGATTTGCATCATGCCCTGTTCTGTGATGGCAGAGTTTGTGTGATCTCGTGGCCTTGTGTTTCTATATTATACTTTTTCTGTGGTTGTGGTCCGAACCATATTTGTGCTTATATGGCTTCAGCAATGCCCACAGTGCTCTAATTTAACTTTTTTTTTTTTTTCTAAAAAGCTGGACTAAGTCCAGTTTGACTAGATATGATAACCTTTTGTAACACTATGCCTGACTGAAGCAGTAAACCCTCTCTGAGGATGGAAGAAATTGTTTCATCTGAGTTCTGATACCTAGTAATTTTTTCTAATGTGCTTTCAAACTTACACAAGACAATTTATTTTTTTTTTTATATTTTTTTTCCCAAGGAGCTACCTATTATTCTGGTTATTCACAACTTTCAGAGTCACTTAACCAGTTTTGCCGTACAGACAGAACTGCCAACATTCACCTGCATTTATCTCAGGCTCCCTGAAAATTCTTCTGGGCTTGGAACAAGCATTACATATCAGAACAAAGAATGATACTAAACTCATGCTAGTGTTCAGTCATAGTATTTACTTTCCTTGTAAAACTCATTAACTGTGGGCATAGACTTTTAAAAAAAATATTTATTCACAAAGTTACCTAAGAGACCTTAGGCTCACTCAAGGTTTGGAAAAGTATGCAGAGAAGTCCAGACTTAGAAGAAACACACTCATTACCAGTCAGGTGCACACAGAAAGGAAACAAGCACTCAGAACATTTAAGGACAGAGAAGTAGGAAGGGCAGAGCACAGCTGCAGGCACAGTAAAAACAGCTCCTATATCAGGATTTCTGATTCCCTCTTTCTTGCAGAGCACACGAGCAGCACTTTGAGCTCTCGGGTGGCAATAGTATACCACAGTGCATATTGGCTTGAAGAAATTGGTGGAGTTTCCAGACCCGAGGGTCAGGCAAAGACTAAAGTCAGGACCCTGAATTTTAGGAAAGCAAAATTCCATCTGTTGAAGTAGGAACATCCTAGGAAGAGTATAGGGGTGCAGCCCAGTTGTATGAGGATGGGGTCAGGAAAGCTAAAGTATGGATGAAGCTCTACTTGGCAATACATGCAAAGAATAATTAAAGGGGCTTCTACAGGTATGTCAGCCAGAAAAGGAAGAATAGAAAAAGTCTACACCTTCGATGAACAAAACTAGCAAACTGGTGGAAGAACAGAAAAAATGTACTCCATCAATGAAGAAGACTAGCAAACTGGTAACAACAGACAAGGAGAAGGCTGAGGTACTCAATTACTTTTTTGCCTGAGTCTTCACTGGCAAAATCTATTTGAAAAATGGCAGTAAGGTGAAGTCCCAGTTGACTAGAAAAAGGGAAATATTGCACCCACTTAAAAAAAAAAAAAAGGTAAAAAGGAGGACCCTTGGAACTACTGACCTGTCAGCCTTACATCTGTGCCCCAGAAGATCATGGAACAGATCCCCCTAAAACCTGTTCTAAGGCACATAGAGGATAGAGAGGTGATTCAAGATAGCCAGTGCAGCTTTACAAAGGGCAAGTCCCAGCTGACCAATCCAGTGGCTTTCTATGACGGAGTAACTACATCAGTGGACAAGGGAAGAGCTGTGGATATCATCTATCTGTACTTCAAGGCCTTTGACATGGTCCTACACAACATCCTTCTCTTTAAATTGGAGAGACATGGATTTAAAGGATGAAAAGTTAAGTGGATGAGGAATTAGTTGGATGGTTGCATCCAGAGGGATGGTCAGTAGTTCAATGTTTAGGCAGAGACTGATGACAAGTGATGTCTCTCAGTGGTCAATATTAGGACAAATGCTGTTTATATCAAGATAAGTGGGATTGAGTGCACCCTCAACAAGTTTGCAGATGACACCAAGCTGAGTAGCGCAGTTGACACAACTGAGGGATGAGATGCCATCCAGAGGGATGTGAGGAAGCCCTGGTACTGGGGCCGTGGAACCACATGAAGTTCAACAAAGCCAAGGGCAAGGTCCTGCACCTGGGTCAGGGCTATCCCAAGGACCAACACAGGCTGGTCAGAGAATGGACTGAGAACAGCCCCAAGGAGAAAGACCTGGGGGTGTTGGTTGATAAGAAGCTCAACACTATCCAGCAGCGTGAACTTGCAGCCCAGAAAACCAACTGCATCCCAGGCTGAATCAAAAGAATCATGGCCAGCAAGTCAAGGAAGGTAGAAATAACCATAAACCAAAATACTGGTATGAAACAAGTCACAGTGGCTGCATGTAAAGTTTTAACATTTCAATAGGAAGAGATGGCAATTGAAATCACACAAACTGATTACTTATGGAAAAATACTGAAATGCAGAATTTTCAAAGATACGTGTTGTTATTTTATTTTCTATTATTTATCTTTGCATCAAATCACTTTTTTCCTGCCCCATGGAAAAAGCTTTAGGAAGTTCCAGGTTTTTGCTCTCACCAAACCTGTTCCCCTATCTGCACACTAAGTAAGCCTGTAATAAAAATATACATGGGCTTATCCAGGTAAAATTGTCAATCTGAATGATCCATGAAATTCTCAGCAAGACGAGGAAAAAATCTCAGATGTGAAATATGTGCACATTTCATACTCTTTCAGTCAATATTCTGAACTGCTTTAATTACTACACTTGTCTGATGTCTCGCCGAGTTTTGCTCGCTCACTGTGGTTTATAGTCACATGGAGTTTATGTAGACATTACAGTGACAACACCCAAAGTTAAATGATCACTTACGTTGTCATACTAAGAGACAGATAATAATATGGTGTTCTGATAAAAATGGCTGTGTGTGGTTAAAAGGCCCAGACCCAAAATAAACAGAAATTATTCTGATTTTCTTTTGTACTCATTCTTCAGTAGCATGCTCCTGAAATAATATAACTCTTTAAATGAGACTTGTTAATGAATCTATCTGTGAATATCATTATTCTCTGAGGCTCCTTTCCTTCATCAACGGGACACAGGGAACAGTCCAACTGCTCTTCTGTGGTAATTTCATGAAAGATTGGAATTATATAAAGGACACTGGAAAAAGAAAACTAATCTGAAGCAACTGAAGAAATGGACTTCATATTCAAGTAAAGCTCAAGCTCTAACTTAATAAAATGAGAACACTAAAAATATCATGCCGTGGTTTTCATTCTTGCAGTTGTTTAAGGTAGACAGTATGGAAATGTGGACAGACATTGTAATTTCAGGATCTACAGTCTCATGTGTGTGAGCCAGCTCTTTTGCTATTTAGGTTAAGCTTACATAACCGAGAAAGCAGCTATTCACTTATAATAATATTTATTTTCACTGTCTTTCTTCCTTGTATTTATCATCATAATATCATTTTTCTTCCCTGTCTGCTCTTAGACTCAGTGGTTGCACTTGGGATTAGAATGTAGGGGATGCCTTAGGATAGAGATTGTGTTTATATCTAGTGAGTTTAGGCAATAATAAATTCTTCAGCTTAATAACACTATGATGCAGTTTCAGTAAACCTTTGCTTTGGTGTCCTGTATTAGTCAACTCATCCTAAGATTGAATGTTTTTCATAAAAGCAAACACTCTTAGTCCCCACTAGCATCCTTACCTAAAGTAGTTCATAACTTAATGCTACTGTTAATTGGTGAACATTCTAAAATATGTCAGGACAAGTTTAAGTAGGAGGCATTAATTGGGATTTGTCCCATATGGGAGTTGTCTTGGGCCTGCAGGAACAGAGAGACGAATGAAAAGGCTTCACTCCTGTTCAAAAACGTGACCTCTCTGGGCTTATTTGGGCTCTTGATATAACAAGCACTGCAAGAGCTAATTAGCTTGGCACTGTTTCAGACAGCTGGATTAGAGTCAGTGATAAAATACAGCAGAAGGCACCTCTTGGCAGAGGTCCCTGTAACTCATCCTGCCAGCCTGGAAAGCCAGTGGAGAAGAGGGGTCCACCAGGCTGGGGCTGGAGGCTCCTTCTGTGTCCAGAGAAACCAAGCCATTTGTCAAAGCCACATTTAACCACACATGCTTCTACTGCAAGCACAAAGCAATATATCTAACATAAATAAGGCACAGGACCGGGCCAAGCTACTGTAAGTTCCTCCACTGGGAGCAAATACTCCCAGTCATTGTAGAGGAGAGAGTTTCACAAACCAAAAGCTGAATTACAATCCATGGATGTAGTCACAACTCACACTCTTTTAACTGGGAGCTTTCACCAGCTACATTTACACCACAGAGGATGAATTTTGTATCAATGTGCTTCGAACTACTTGAGGAATAGGCTTAAAATTTCACATCCCTGAAGTAGCATGAGTAGCCAGCATGACAGGGAAATGTTTCAAAACAAGAGAAATACATTTCTTGGGGAATACAGTTCTTGGTAACACACCAGCATGAGACCTCTACATCAGATAAGAATAAATAACAGCAATGTTCATAAAATGGATTGGGGATTAAAAGAAAATTTTCAATGACCATCATGTCTTTGCTGATTTCACTGCTTTGTGCTACCTCACAGGGACAAAATTTGAGAGAGTATTTTATAAACAATGGTTTGGATTTAGCTACCACAAGCCATTCAGCAAAGTAGCAATTACAAGCAGTATCCTTCTTGTTTTACAAGATTTTTATTAACCTAAAAGTTATGAATGTAATTGGAGAAATAGGATGCTGTATCAACACAGTAGGAATGAGCTTATTGAGTTATTTCATATGATTGAGTCTACTCTGACATTCATGTTCATATTTTCTTCCTAATAAACCCTGAGCAATGCTCTATTCCCTTCTTCTCTTTCACACCCTTCCCACTCCACCCTCTTTTGAAAAATATTAGTGAGAGAGAATATATTTGCAGATTTTATGCATACAATAGCAGGGACATTGAATAATGTATTCCTACAACAGGGAACAGAGTTTTTAACCTAACCCTTCTGTTATATGGTCCCTGGAATATATCAAGGGACTTAAAACATTATCTTGGATTACAGAGATGGCAGGCTTGCATCGTTTCCCATCCACATTACATTCTGTATGATTTGAAGGGATTCTTTTCTGCTCTCATTACAATCTTTGTCACTAAGAATGAAGTATCCAAATTTTAATGCCACATATATTTTGTCAGCTGTAGTGGTGTGCTGTACTACTTTGACCTTTTTGATTGGCTTGCCATTTCAGTTCTTCCTATTTACAGCTTCATTAACCTGTGGGGGAGAGGGGGACCAGCTAACCAATCTCGGGATGGTGTACTGAAAAGGTCAGTGTAGTCCTGTGTATTTACAATCCCTTCACAAGCCACATCCAAGCTGGAGATGGAGAGTTTCCCATTTGGGAAGGCAAAGCTGCAGTAATAGGAAAAAAAAATAAAAAAAGAAGTTACATGAATTCAGCCTGACTCCCAGACACTGGGAAAATGAAAGGAAGCAGAAAAAATCCTCCAGCTCAATTTCAGAGAAATACCACATTTGTCAACCTGCAGTTCTTATCCGAAAGCTTTTGATCTCGACTGAATGACACTACCCAGATAAATGAAATCTACAATTATTACTACTTTGAATTAGTTCTGAAGTCAACTCTAAGAAACATATCATTGCTTGTTAATATAATCCTGGGAAGCAAGAATGAAAACTGAGCAAGCTCTTTTGCACAGAGAGGTTTTTAAACAGGAAATATCTGAAGTTTGCCAACATTCTTTGGTATAGACTTCACTAAACATCATCTTCCATATGAGAAAACATTAATAATAGTTATGTAATTAGTGCAATTTTAAGATAATTCAAACCTGTTTCATAAAACAAACTTCTATTTAGACCACAAAGAGATAGCACAAAATTTAGACTAAACACGAAGCTTGATAGCAGAGGGCACTGTGCTATGAGGAGGCTCTGCCTTTCTGATAAGAAGAAAAACTAAATTAATGGCCACTTATGATCACTGAGGTTGTTTAGGCATGTTAATCTGAGTGACCTGGCCAGACTTCAGCTTATGTAATTACAGGTCTCCTGGCATACCTAACTCTTCCCTAAACCTAATTGGGTTGGGGCAGTGGTGGGGTGAGGGGAAAGACAGCCTTCCCTGCTGAATACCTGAGCATTCCTACATGGAGAAGAACAGCATTTCTGGGGTGAAAATACAACATTTTACATGCAGAGGTTTGAACACTGGTTAGGAATTTACTTGAGAAAGAAAAATATAGTGGAGAAATTTTAAAAGGCAAGATTTTCCTCACCGTCACACCAATGAATAAATAATGCCAGCTCCAACTAGTATTTTGTCTTTGTTGCAAGACACTACTTCTCCGTCCAGAGTTAGAGGAAGGATCTAATTCATTAAAGAAATGGATGAAATAAGAATTCAATCAGCTGTTTAGGTTTATAAGGATGCCCTTGTGTAAGGTTTTATTTCTCCTATCCATTTTAACCCTTTTGCCACACCTTCAGTGACCTCACCTTCCCACTATCATTACTAGAATACATACAGAGGCTGTTGTCATTTACCTATTAGTTATTTCAATTAAAGTAGCATTTAGGAAACAATTAATTTTTTGTGCTAATGTTTCAGTTTCTAAGGAAGAGAGAAATTTAAGCTCAAAAATAAAAGCATGTATATAATTGAAATAACTAAAAGTGACAGCATGGTAAAATACAAATAAAGCACGAATTAAGTCAAACATTTATTTGTCTCATGGATGGTTGTACACCTACTCACCCCTTCACTCAGTAGATACACTTTGAGAATATGCATGTGATCTCATGCACCTCAAGAAACACGTGAGAGAATTCAAATACTCTTATTTTTCTTCCTGTTAAATACATTGAGAATATTAAGGTCCCACTCATTTTGATACTTTTTTAATATTTTTAAGGTGGTGATTATCTCCTCCTGTTCTAAAAACTCTTTCATAAGGTAGTTTCACATCTTGACTGCAAAAGACCATGCATGATGTGAAAAGCAGAGCACAATAACAATTGACACATCTTAGAAGAGTGAGACTATCAATATAAACTATAAGTAAACAAAATATTAGATTGTACTGGCATATCCCTTATAAACACACACCCCTCCCAGGATTGGAACAAAAATCTTGTCATTGCATGACTGCTCTTCGAGGTGTTAGTCACACAAAATGGTTTTGAGAAGTGTTATACCAAGTGGTCATTTTCACTTTATTTACCACAAATTGAAACCGCAAAATTAATTAGATCCTATTGCTAATCAGAGGGAACTGCTCCAAAAAAATACTCTGACATATTGGTAACTTGGTAATGTGTTACATTTCTGTAGGCCAGTAATTTTTCTTGGCTTCCTCTACATAAACATCTAATAGTNAAAAAAAAAAAAAAAAAAAAAAAAGAAAAAAAAAGGTAAATCAACACAGTTTTATTGAAGTCTTTGTTGATTTAAACCATCTGAAGTTCTGGCTCAGTAGATATTATTTGTTATTGCAAGCAAAGCATACGTAAAATCTAGGATATTTTATCTTTAGAGGCTTGGTTGGAAATGTTATTCTTGGGTGCATGAAGAAAACCGAAGACAAACATTTTGAACATGAAAAAATATTACTCAGGTTTCATGACCTCCAAAGGAAAAAAGCTGATTGATTCAGTCCACTTAACTCTTCACCCATGGTTTCATTTGTGTTGTTGCTTATCATACATGCTCTCTTCCATTATAACTAATCCAAATCCCTGTTTAATTTCTATAATTTATTAGCTGATGCCATCACAATTAAGATTTTTTAATTCCCTTGATCATTACTTTCATTGAGTCCTAGAAATGTCCTGGATAGGTCCAAAACTCCTGAATTTACTCAGTTGTCTGGACTCCAACTAGTATTCAGTCACAGTGGACTCATAGGAAAAGCTAAAAAGAAAAAAACAAAAACAAAAAAACCACCAAAACAAAAAAAAAACAAACCAACAAAACACCAAAAACAAAAACAAACCAAAAAAGGTAGCAAAAAAAAAAAAGGAGAAACAAACATGAATCCTAATTGTTAATAAAGACAAAGAGTCTAAGTTTATTCCACTTTGCCATCCACAAGAAAAAGCATAACACAGCCTAGAGCCTGCTTGTGCTAAGAGTCCTCCACTCTGAACTACAGCAGATGACGTTCATGTTCATACTTAGATTAGGTACATACAGAGAACTGAAAATGTCATGCCCAACACAGGTATCTGCCAATCTTTCTCCATTGTCATCTTCTTTACACTATTCCTTAGAGTTGCCATGACATAAATAAATGCTAAATATCACTGCTTTAGAGAAGCCAAAACTTTTATAAAATGAAGTGCAACAAAGGCAAACCAGAGCTTCTGAGGGGAGAGGTGTTTGCCACACCTTGCAGAGCTTCTGAGGACATTGGGAAACAGAGCAGGAGGTGTTGGGGCATGGCTCATAGAATCAGGCCATGGCATCCTCACAGAAGCCTGTATGCACAACCCCCTGCTCCCTACAGACAGCCTGGTCAAGGACACCGTGTCCTTGCAGGTGTGACGGTTGGAAATGTAACTGTTAGGTTGGAGAAAAGCGATTGTTATTGGTTGGAGTTCCCCGTTGCTGTCTGCATGAACGCCACCTGCTGACCAATCAGCGTCGTGGCTCGGGCGCATGGACAGTCACTGTTAGCCAATGGCAAACCATTGTGATGTGCGGGTACCTTGAGAGGGTATAATAACCCCGCTCGCCCTATAATAAAGTTTGAAGCATTGACCATATCTCTGTGAGAAGTAATCACTGCCTTCTGCGCCAAAACCCGGGTCTGTGCGCTGGGGGCATCCCGCTGGGCACCTCGTTTGCCCACCAACAAGGAGGTATTAAGGCACCACAGAAAGACAATACTGCTGCTATTTGTTCATTCTGATGAAACACTGCTGCTCCTGAAGACACTTGCTGATCTGAAGAAATGAAAATAGCCCACAAATGACTCATTAGGAATATAAAGATTTCTTTCTGGCCAATGCAGGTGTCCGAGTGAAGCTGTGAAGCATGAGTTTCACCAAACCATTATATTGATTTAAAATGAAGTTTCCTTCATGTTTTATGAGCATCCCAAAAGCAAGGCCAGGAACATTGTTCACTCTGTGGTTCACAAACAAATGTAAATGAACATGAGCGTTAAGATTTCAAAGTTGAGAACAGCATACAGAAACCATCACCATATCGATGGATTCTTTTTTTCTATACATACATGGACATGAGAGATTAACTAAAAACACACCATTAAAACTGACTTTGTAAAAAGCAGTCATTTGACCCTTTGAATCAGGCCAGATCTTAAAAGTCCTTTCACTTGTAAAATTGTCCATCACTAATACATTAAAAAACAAAACAACCCCCCCCCAAAATATACAAGTACTTTTCCAAAATTATAGACTTCTGTTTTCAAAATAGTTTCATAACTCTTGTGACATCAAAATGAATTTTTCCTCTTGAAATGAACAAATAAAACTTTACTAAAACAGCCAACCAAATGTCACACAAAAATGAGTTTTCAAAGTGAAAAATCTACTTAAATTAGGCAAAACTTCCCACCTTACATAACTAAAAGAGCAGAGGTTCCCTTTAATTACAGCTAAAATTAATGGTTCTGGAGATTTTGCTAAAATAACAGTTTGTTTTACAGAGAAGCACCAGAAACTAATGGCATTTGCTACTTTGGTCTCTCCCATGGCCAAGTGTCCCACCTTTCTTATTCTGCACTCTACATTTTGGCAGTTTTACTACCCAAGAGAAATGAGGAATACACAAGTATGGAATACAAACACAAGCAGTAAAATGGTGCAAGATCTTTTCAGGTAGGTAAGAACTGTGAGGAGCAACTCTAGAAAACAGAGAGGTATCTTCAGCCCTTCATCTCCTCTACTCATAAGGAACGTAGATATGAATTGAAATTCTGGAAAACGCCAATGGAAAGAGTATATTGGACCCATGAATTTCCAAAGACAATGTCTGTGTATGATTTCCCACATGTCCATGGGCTTACATATCTATGCATGCACACACAGAGGCAAAGTTGCTACAGAATAGCTTAGAAAAAAGGAGGTAAATTTGAAGCTTGTAAAAATTACACACAAAAGGTATACAGAGTAATTGGGGCAATGAAGACTGTGACAGATCTCAGATGACAACAAGCAGGGTAGTCAGCAGGAAAGGATTTGGGTAACAAAGCCTTTGATGCCTCAAAGCACACACTGAGAAGCATTTTTCTATGATGAGCTCCAGTCTGGTCCTGTGGACATGCTGGGACCCCTGAAAAGAATAGTCTGGTCCTGGGGAGCTTCTGGGACCCCTGAAAGGAACCCATTCCATGTGCTCTAAGACTGCTTTGCAGAGTGAATTAACTGAGGGAATGGGGAGATTTTGTTGTTTTGTTGGGTTTTTTTTCTCTCCAAGAGGAAACCTCTCCTGTGAACTGAAAACACTTCTGCAGACACCCAGCACGGTATTCTGGATACCACATGGAAGAGAAATGGCAGATGTGCATCTCTTTTCCACAATGATGATGGAGTTAATTTACAGGTTTCTCAAGAAGTCTCTGCCACAATCATTCAATTGCATTCATGTATATTTAGTTGTCATAATGCTTACAAAGCACAATTTAGACATGTATCAGTGTAGAACACTAAACTACTGTTTTTCCCTTCAGTCAAGAGTTGTGTGTGACCTGAGCATGGTGCTTTAATAGGTGAACTTTCAGAGAGGCAACACAAGGGGAAGGCATCAGTGTCACTTAGGAAACCATCAGACATTTTGGGATCATTTTCATACAATCCTCAGCCAAACAAAGTGCTATGGGAATTCTTCTTAACTGAAAGATTTCACCAGTTCATTTCTTGGAAAGGGATTTTATTTGAAAGAATGAAACATCGCTGCTGGTTAAATGGTTTGTCTCCAGGCCAAGGAGCGCTCTCTGCGCTGAGTGGGCACAGCACTTACAGAGCTGCTGATGAAATGGTCATGGCAGCATTTCAACAAAAGCAACCTTAATTGCTTATAGCAAAAGCAGAAGTGGAGATCATGCTAGGAATTCCCAAAAGATGAAAAGCATTTTGTTCATACTTCCTCTCCACCACAGACATAGTGAGAGATCATTTACCCTCTGTGGCTTCCCACTTTTATGGTAATTTTTGTCTGCATCTCTTACTGATTTTGCTATTTCATGCTCTCTCTTTTTATACATATCTCCTGCCAAGGGAGCTATTATTTAGGATTTGTTAAAAGGTAGGTTTCCCCAACATTAATAACAGCATGCCTGAAGCAGCCAAGTCACTTTTAGAGAGTATTTTTATATCAAATATTGTAAAGTGCACCTCTGAAGGACTTCACTGGGAGACCACATAATAATTACAGTTACTATTGCATTTCACTTTACATTTACATGTCCACTTGAACATGAATATCAAGTCAAGTTTTAGAGAAACAGAAGATTAAATACCTGCATAAAACTTGACAAATGTTGAGCATCAAATTCAGCATGAATTTGCATCACTTACATTTGCAAATAAATTCATGCAAGTTCTGTGCCACACCAAGGATAGGACTGTGGTGATAACACCCAAAATCATGTGACAATAAAAGAGTCATAAGTTTAATACAAAAAGTGCCCTTCATTCAATTTTATAACTTTTTAGACTTAAAAAGCAAATTATTTTTCTGGTTAATGCTACACAGAGAGTTTTTCAAACTGAGGCTGTCTATGAAAGAATAGAGATGTATAAAAAAATTGTGAAGGCAGAAGCCAAGAATGTGGAAAAACATCTCCACACAGAGTACCATCACTCTTCCAAGGAAAATAATAAAAAAAAATTCTAATTGTGAGCCATTTACTTCCTTCACAATCAGCAAAACTTGTCTCCCAAGCAAAGAAGCAAACACAGAAGTCAGCAGCAGAACTCATTTTAATATTCATAATAACAGTGTCTAGGAATAAATTCAATTTCAACATTAAATTTCTCCACTTTATTCCTGGTTAACTGAATAAAAACATGCTGAGATCTAAGCTTCGTACAAAACTTTATGAAAGGCAAAGAAATAAAGATAATCATGTGAGAATTAATAGACGTCCCCAGTGGTTCCTTACAAAGGCAAATAATGACTAAATCACTTGTTTATGTGCAGTTTGTGATTTTACAACGCAAACAAATGTGAACTTATAGAAAAAAAGATTATGATGCAGCAGTAAACTGACAAGGAGGGCTCTGTTCAGTGTACTAATGCTGTACACAACAGGGAGTTATTATTTGCCCAGATTACATAGTTATTTCTAGTGCCTCCTGCCCCACCATGTGGACTAATAGTGTTATTTTATCATAAATTTATATATACCTTTTTCTTTCACAACTAAATGAAGTATATGCACCCATAGCAACAAAACTAATTCTTTCCAAATTTAGGTCTGAGCCTTTTGCACTGAATTCCATGGAAGTCTGAATCTTTGTAATGTGCTATTATACAGGCTCTTTTAACCTGCAAAGCTCAAAGATGAAGGGGGGGGGAAATCAGTAATCTATACATGGCATAATATGCACATCTCTAAACGTACCATGACATTTCTTAATCCTTTACATACCCTGAAAAAATCTGTTTAGCGTGTTTACTGCTGCATTTCACAAAATCTTTTTTCCAGAACATAAAACTGGTTCTTACACAGTTTACAGTTTCCTAACAGATAGCCTTGGAAAATGTGATATTCAGCGAGTTCCAGCCTCCTAACAACAAGGACAGCTATTAGGAATATTCAAATTCAATGAGAAACTAAATACTGTTTCAGCACATGAAATTATTAGGACTAAAGAAGACTTACAAGGACAAGACCAACAGGACTAAACCAAACGCCAGCTCATGCTCCAAATCCTTATACTATGTCTAGGATAGAGAAAGTTCCAAGTATAGAAAAAAATAATCAATTCCATGAATCAAGAAACTTAACCACTAATTCAGGTCTTATATTCAAAAAGATCCAGTCCACATCACCTTCACCCCTCCCCAAGCGTTTGATTTGTTTCCCTTGTAGGTGAAGGTGTTCCTTAACTCTTCTCATGGGGCAGATGTCTCATGGTTTGTCCTCTCCCACCCACGTTTTCATTTCAAGTTTTGAACTACTAAGTAACTTCTTTAATACAACTTACTGAATGCTGAACTGCGTTCTATCTGTTCTATCACCAGATTTTGAAATAGCTAAGAAAAGAACTAAAGTATGTGCTCAAAAGTAACCTTAATTTAAAACTACACAAGAGAATAATTTCTCTTTGTAGAAGCTGAATGGAAGGTCAAACCATACAAAGTCCTAATTCTTTGTCTGTAGGGTGTCTCATTAACCTTCCATAACCGAGCAATTTTCACTACATTCATAACAGATAGAGTCCTCCCATGTTCCTCTTGTATTAAGAATTTTATAATACATCATAACACAGCATTTGTATTAAAGTGTCATGATTTCTCAGAGAAAGCATCTCCTATGTACATTTAGATTGTAATGTCCACCCTCCTCAGAGACACCCAAAATCACAGCACTTCTCTCTAATGACCACTGTCCATTGATATTTGAAATATTATTGACATTGCAAACCATCAAAATACTTAGAAAATTATACGTTCAAAACATGTATTCAAATAGAAGATGAAAGCATTCCCTAAGTGTGAATGCAATTATGCCTCAGAATAACTGGACATTAACACAATAATGACCAGCAACTTGGAAATTATTTCATTTTATTTTTACTGAGACTTTTGTCTGGTTTGGCTTAGCCAGGGAAGCAACACAAAAACCACAGAACAGGAGTAGACCTGGTGACCATTGTAGGTTCATGCAACCAGGAAAAGACAAAACAGCTCAGTGCACAGGAAAAAAACACTGACAGCAGGCTGCTTCATGCAATTCTCTGAAATTCCCAAAATATTTTCTTTTCTTTAAGAAGAAGAGTAGGAGCATAGTGTAGCCAGCACAAAATAGGGAGCAGGATTCTCATTGTGATGGGTTCGGTCTACAAAGGTGTTATTTTCCCAGCAAAGCATAGTATTGACTCAACTGGAGCCCAAATAGCCAGTGTCCTCTGTGAGGCTCTGAGACTTTCCACAGCCATAGGAAAACTGTGTAACACAAATTGTGTTTATTGCAGTTCTGTAGAAGCAAAACAAGTCCCCTTAATTTGTTTTTATATTACATGTTTCATACCCTAAAATAAACAGATCAACTGAAGGCTCACCCTATTAAAAATTATGACTTAGATGTTTAGAAAAGCAACTTTAGATTACAAAAGTACTAATTTTCTTAGTCTTTCCTGCCCTTTCTCAGGATATGAAAGTTTTCATGTTCCTCATTTTAAGAGTACTGCATTCAAGTGACAGCTGATGAAAACGTACCTCCTTCATGTCCTCAGTTTGAAACATTAGGAATTATGGGCCAAGTTCTGGTCTCAAACATCTCGATAAATCCCACCATTAATTTCATAGCAAGGCTTTAATATTTTTTTTATAAGGTATTACTTGGTATATGCTTGCATTCCAAAGACCAATATGGGTATATATGCAACATAAGCCTGGAAGACATCCAGGGTTATTTGATTTTTAAAATTCATCACTAAGTCAGGCTTACAGAATTATGCAATAACACCAGGAATGGCCATTGCAAAGCATCAGCTGCTTTAGCTCATGCTACTATAATCTTTTTTTGCATATCACAGGGCAGCAAATCCTGAAATAGAGTCTGTTACATACTGGAAGCATTTCTGAAGAGTTGGTAATTTTTTAAAGACCTTAAAATCTGTATAATTCAAAGTATTTCCCTGGCTATATTTCAGCTCCTCACTGTCTATTAAACCTTCCAGACAAACCATATAGAAATACGGATATATTGCACTGAAGCCTTTTAGATTTTTATTCCCTTTTCAACATTCAGAACTGAATTATGCATTTAATGCAAACTCAGAAACTCTTTAAATATCTCATCATCTTTTATTTAGAGATAGCTTGACATGAAAAGTCCCGTTAGAAGGATTTGTTTTACATTTTCAAAGAACAATATTTCCTTTACAGCCATGCCTTAAGTGGTCTTACTTAAAAGCAGTCTTAGCTTCTTTTAGGAGTTTTTATTGGATTTGCACTAGTGGTAGTAAAAGCTATTTCTAAATGTCTATATCAGCAGCAATACAGTTTGTTCATCTGGGTTTGCCCTGATGTTAATAATTCTTCAAGCTAAAGCCCAGAAAATAACCCCCCAGCCCCCAACAACACACATAAACATTTATTTCTATGGATGTTTCTTCTTTTCTGTATCTGATGTTTCCAGAGATGATCAATATGGCAATTTCCTGCCAACCCAGAAGCCTAATTACCACTCATTTTCAGAGACTGCCAAGGCAGAAGTATTAAAGTGTTCTGAATATAAGTCACTGAGACTGATCAAAGGACCCTGGAATATGATTCTTTGTCTTTTCCTTGAGAAAACAGATATATCTTTAAGGTCTATATGAAGAAGTTGGGTGGTAGCACCAATGAAATTTAAGTGGCTGTGGGGCAAAAGCAGTGACTCTAAGCATTTGGCTAGAAGGAGATGTCAAATCCTTGTGAATAAATGTGAGGTTGTGTATTTGTAACTAATTTCTCTTAGCCTGAAATGAGTAGTTCCACAGTGGATTTCTGTGGCAGGGCAGATGTCCCTCCAACGAATAAAATTCAGGATGTTCCTTCCCACACTGCTTGTTAAGAGTTAAAGGGTTTACCTATGAGACTATTCCTTAGTGCCTCATAAGCATGCATAAAAATAAACTTGTTCATCTCTTCTGCAGTCAAATCATATTGAATGCACATGTTCAACACATCATCCTCTCAAATCAGATGGCCTGTGCTAATCTGCAGAATTTGAAGTGAAATCTCTGCCACCTGTACAAGCCTGCATGTGCTAGGAAACACTCCATCATCCAGCATGCAACAGCAAAGCTTTTTGGCTGTCATTGCTGCAGTGGCCTCAAGAGAAAGGTTTGTCCTCTGACAGCAACTGCTTAGCATTTAGTTCAACATGTGTTAGTTATCCCATTCTTGAAAGAAAAGGTGAGTGGTCTGATGGAAGAGAGAGGGTGTCTTATAGAAGGCATTTGGTAAGGGGCAGGTGAGGAGGAGCTTGGTAAGGCTAAGAAAGAAAATAAAGTCAAATTATGTTTGGGGAGGAAAGAAGTAAAAGCTTTTAGTATGACATTAAAACAAAGAAAAAACCACACACAAAAAACCAACTAAAAATCTCTATCACTGAATCCCTTTTTTTTTTTTGATTGTGCTATGCATTACCAAGGAAGAAGGGTTTTAGCTTTCCTTGAGGATCACAAACAAGAGATAAAAGATGATTTAGCAAAGATATTCACCACTGGAAGCTGAACATCTTAGATTCTTGTAGAGCTGCTTCTGGCCCACAGGTTTCCTTTGTGCAATTATTCAGTTATGCAGGCATATGATCTGCAGGATAGAGTGTATTACTGGCTTGTACAGCACACCCACAGATGCTGATTGCTCTGATACCAGGAATATTTGCTGCAGTGCTACTGGAGAGATGTTGGCAGGTTTAGAGTGTGCTCAGGCACAGCCTAAACCCACCAGGTATACTTTAGGACTCAAATTAGAAATTGCATTTCCAGAAAAATAATACCTTGACAAATTGACAGAAGAAAACTTTGAAGGAAAACTCTTGGGGGCCTATGGAAAAGTACACTGTTATGGATTTTCTCACAGGAGTATTAAAACAAAGTTTCCCTTTCCATCTTGATTTAATCCAGCATAGGTCCTTGTTCAATCTGACTTTTCAGAGGCTCCTCGATGTGGTGGTAACAGCCCACATAACTAAGATGGAAGTTTCATGTAACATTAACTATTTAAGACAGTATTATTGCTGTCAAAACATGTATTTATTAGAAATGGGTAAGTGGAAAGGAAATCTCACTATTCTTCTCATTTTATCCATCTCATAATTTCTAATTAAATAGATCCTATACCTCAGTTCCTCTGGCTTTTGGAATGAAAGTACTGCAGTTCCTATCATAGGCTTTTGTTTTTAATTTTATCTCAAAATTAAAGCCATCTAATTTGTTTAATATACTTCAGTTTATAATACTTAAACTTCTAATTTAAAAACAGTAACACAGATTTTTTTTTGACAATGTGATCTGAATATAAGCATATATTAGTGACATTTTTTCCTAAACTGCTTGAAACCTTCAACATCAGTCTTGTACATCATCCCAAGAGTCCAACTGGATGTAAAGTTGTTACACTTGTTGTGTGATATAACTTTTAAAAATCATAGGATAGATTTTACTAAGAAATAAAATCTGCACTTTGAAAAACACTGTATTTTAAACACAGAGATAGCTGAAGGGAACAGTGAGAGATCAGCAGGTATTAGAGAGACATTCCTCTGCCCTAATATCAAAGCAATGCCACACTCCACATCTTCATGTCAAGCAGGTTAAAAAGCAAATATCCAAAAATAGCTCCATCCTCACCAAGTGACCCAAAAATCACCTTCAAACAGAATTTTTCTGTAAGATTACCATAAGTTGAACTTCCTGTAGAGCTTTTAAAAATATGCTCTCAGCAACTTCAACAGCTTCCTTTGAAAGACCACCTTATGTACAGCACTTGATTTCAAAGAATTTGCACTTTCATTTACATTTAGGGGAGTTCAGTAGAAGAGATCTAGTCCTGAAAAAAATTCATTAATGAAGCTGAGTTGATATTGCTAGGAAATGTTAAGATTTCCAAGCCTGCTAATGTCTTTGAAAGCAAAACCAGAAAGTTTTCTATAGTAAGATTTTTAAAAATCACCCTATAAATGTGAACATATCATATAATAATGGAACAATGTGGAATCCTGAATATTCTGATGGTGCTGCCCTTTTTCATTAAGGGGCAAGTATGATATCTCCATTAAATACTAAAATATCAAAATGAGTATCCATTTTCATTAAACACCATATTATCAAACTGAGTAGCCAGTTCTTAAAGGAAATTTGAAAGTTTCTGAAGGATACACTAGGTGATAGCTTGCCTGAACAGAAGAAAATATATGTAACTTTCATTGTAACTATTTTAGAATAATGTTCATCTGTTGTGAAAGGATATGCCCAATTTTCAGTAACAGTTGTCAGTTCTTCTAGGAAAGGGATAAATTTAATTATAAAATTCAAATCCTACTAAAAAAAAAAACAAAACCCCAAATTTCTTTGACTGAAACCATGTTGCACATCCACTTCCAGCCAGATAAACACTTCAGAGCAGAGAAAGAAAGACTGTGACACAATACACTTGTAATATTGGCACAAGTTTCAACAACCTGATGACACCCAGATTTCAGTGCAAACACAGCCACACACAGTTTTAGGTGTAAGGTTGAACACAGTAGGACTTTCCAAATTCTTACAGTAGGTTTCCTTTAAGGGCCAGGAAATATTTCACCATGTCATGATACATATGTAGCACAGCTTTTTTTTTTGTTGTTTTATTTTTTGTTTACTTGTTTGAGAGGGTCTTGTGAGAATTAAAGCTGGTTCAGTACACACTATTGACTCCAGTTACCCTGTCTGACATTGTGAACCATTTCTCAGTGGTACCAAACACTGAGAGCACTTTAAAATACTCTTCTAAAGCCACCAGTCTTTAGGCCAAAGGAAAATGAGGAACATGGTTAGAACAGATATCTACTGAACAGATACATATTGGTGGACTTGTCCCACTCAACTTGCGGGAAAATAATTTATTCCAAAGAAGAAGCCATGCTCAACAGGTTTGAGAACATTTTTGAATGGGAGGGGGGAAACAACCAACAACTAACCAACCAACAAAAAAAAAAACAAACAAGAAGATTCTTAATGAGAGAGTAATCTACTCTATAGTTTTCCAGTAATTTGAAAAAAAATATTGCTATGTGTATGCAAGCATAACCATCGAGCTGATGATATCCATGGAAAGATAAAGTTTAGCACCACAGTTCTTGAGATTATGAATTGCTGTTCAGAACAAGTTGCCTCTAGTCTAACCCAAGCCCCGTCTGGTCAGAATGGCAGGATTTCAGGTTAAAGTAATTCCCAGTTGGCTCTCAATCATCCACTGTGGCCAAGGTAATCCTGGGGAGAGAGCACATTGTTGCTGCTCAGGATGCAACCACGAGCTGCACAGATCCTACGTTACCTGACCCCCACAGTGACCCTTAGGAAGTAGCAGGGCTCTCCCCATGAGCAGTTAATAAGGTTTATGGAATAAATTCAAAATCAGCTGCGGATGAATTAATTATCAAACTACATTTGATAGCTTGAAATACTTTTCTACACTTGCTTAGTCTCCTCTGCTGTTGTGGTTTAACCCCAGGCAGCAGCCAAGCCCCACACAGCCACTCACTCCATCACCAGCAGAACTGGGGAGAGAATCAGAAAGGTAAAAGCTGGAAAATTCATGGGCTGAGACAAAAACAGTTCAATAGGGAAAGGGAAAGCTGCCCAAGTAAAGAAAAACAAGGAATTAATTTTCTGCTTCCCATGGACAGGGAGGTGTTCAGCCACCTCCAGGAGAGCAGGGCCCATCACACATAATGGTGAGTTGGGAAACAAATTCCATCGCTGCAAATGTCCCCTCCTTCTTCCTTCCCCCCACTTTATACTCTGAGCATGATGTAGGATGGGCTGGAATATCCCTTTGGTCAGCTGGGGTCACCATCAGTGTGTTCAGCACAAATCCAAACCACAGACCCCCACCAGCCACTGTGAAGAAAGATAACTCTACTCCAGCCTAAACCAGCACATTCATCAGGGAACACTGAAAAAAATCCCCCCAAAAAAGCAAGTGTTAAAGACACATTCTGCCACTTTGTCAACTTTTTGTGTCTAAGAATGTTGCCAAAAGCAAGTCTACGAAATGTGAAATATTTCATGATTATTCTCCCCACGTTGAAAAATAGTGGGTTTGGATTCAAAATACAACTATTAAAAGTGAAGCAAATTGTTTTTTTGGGGTTTTTTTTTGTGCTTTGCAGTAAAATTTGCCATTTACCCTAAATATAGTACAGATTTTTTCCTAAGCCTACAGTAGAAAGAAAAAAAAACAATCAGGAACGTCTTTATTGTCAGTAAAAGTCTAGTGACAATTTAGTGTTATCTGTTTGTTCTTGTTAATTTAACATAAAAAAAAGTCACTTTGGTAGCAAGATTTTCTTCTAGTACAAGAAGACCTTATTTTAAACTATACATTTAAAATATGTGTAACACACTTTTGGCAAGCATATGGGCTCTGATTGTCAAACATATGCCATAAATTCATAGGCAGAGTCAGGGCAAATCATTTGACCTTCTTGTGGCTCAGACAATCCAGCTGTAAAATTAGATGAAAGCAGAACTGAAAAACAGATGCTGCTGCATCCAATTTGAGCTTTCTTGAACAAACAACATCTTAAGACAGTAGAATTAATGTCTTGTATGAACTGCAATATTTTATTTGATGCTTATCAGCACAATCTGTACAGTAAAATCTGAAAAATTTTGCAAGCCTGCTGCGTGTATTATATTTAATTTCCTAATTTATTAATTCCTTACATGCTTCCAAAGTCAGGCAATAGATACCTGGAGAACTGAGTCTACTGGCCTTTGGCAAGGAAGGTTTGCCTGGAGTGAGTTGGGTACCACAGTCAGACCATCTGTCACATTCCCTTTAGAACAGCAAGAGCTTAGAGGGGCATCCAGAGAGAAGCCCAGGCCAAAGCACATGCCATGTGCACTGCCTTAGTTCATTTTCTAGGCAGTCAGCCACCCCAGAACTCCACCTGGAATTTGAATTTCTTCTCTTGTCTCACCAAAGGCAAGAGAAATCTCCTTTTTGCTCATATCTGGGTTGCCAGATTGTGCTGGGCTCCAGTGTGATGATAGTTGGTGTGCTGCAATGGCCCAGCCAGCCAGCTCTGCCCTCCCTGCTGGGAGGAATCAGGCACATCCATGCTACCACTGCAGTTCTGCAATCACAGCTGGTGGAGTCCTTAAAAGCCCTCAAACCAGTGTTTGCTCTCAGGTGGCAAGGCAGAACATGAGCAGTGGGAGTTGTAGGCACCCATGTGGGAATAGGAGTTGCTGGTTTGCACTTCATGAGTTTGTATTGGGTAAATGTTTAAAGATCCCAAAGGAAATTAAAAAAAAAAAAATATCCCCACCACCAGAACACACAACCACAACTCAAGTCTGCTGACTTCTGTTTGAACTTGGAAATATACACTTCTATCAATTCAGAATTTAAGATTTTATTTCAAAGGCAGATGAGGCAAACATAGCTGAATCTTCACCTTTTCTGTTCACCTCACTTTTTGGAGGTGGGAAATTATTTAGAGGTGGATAATAATTTGAACACACAAATCAACAAAATCTCTGGAAAGATTCACCTAAGAAAGAGTGAAATTAAATATGTTGCATTTTTCCCTATCCTTTTCTCCCTCTTGACTACATACGTAGTGAATTCAGGCAAAACTGGAAACCATATTTGCCTCCCTCCCTTCTCCAAACCAGAAACTACTCCCTGTTCAGTAAATGATTAGCCTTCCCCCACTGGGAGGAGTGGAAGGTACCTGCTTAAGCCAAGCAGCCATAAAACAGGGTCTGGTGTTACTGTAGGTATTTCAGAGCCTAAGTACAACAGTGCAGGGTCCTCACTGATGACTCTGGGTTTGTGACATGAGGTGATTAAACACAACTGAGCCAGAACACTAAAGCAAGTTTCAATATTTTAGTTTGTTTTAAATAATGCTGTCCAACTGTGCCAACAGGTGTAGTTTTCATTACAAATAATAAGGAAATTCTGTACTATATTTTTGGTGGCAGCAAAGAAAACAAATATTAACCCTGGGTTTGCCCCTCAGGACTAAAGCTGATAGAAATACATTTCTCCTGTAAACACCTCCTCCTACCTTTGGAGCTGTTTATGAGGAAGGAGTTATTACATTAATTATCCTGTCAGTCTGAAATTTAATTCATGTAGCAATATCCAATATCATGTCCTAAGGGCACATTATATTTTCAGATAAGGGGTTTTTATTATTATTGAAAAAAAAAAAAGACCTTTTATTTTTAACAAATTTGCATGAGTTCTTGTCATTTTATCTAATTTGGTTCTTTCATGGACCTAATCCATCACTTGGTCACTAAGACAGTTTTTGCAATTGAACACTGCTTTCCTAAGGAATGTATGCATATTTTATATCTCCTTGAAAACAGTTTAAAGAATAGTGTGAATTCCCTAGAAAGCAAACTATAGAGAGATGAAGCCAAAGTCTTTGTTAATAAATGTCACAGTTTAATCAAAAAATAAAATAAAATAAAGGGAGAAATCGACAAGCTATATAACAAATTCCACTGGAAGGGCAAAGAACACATTATGCTTCAGAGATGAGACAAAATACTATGTGTTTGCTGTTGCCTTTTTAGATTATATAAACTCTCAAACACCAACTTTATCTACTTCAGTGTACGATGTTACAAAATCAGTTTTGATAAATATCATCCAATATTAGATGTACAGAGATAGTTTTTAGAGAATGAACGAACAAAAAGACAGCATTTCTTCTTTTGCAGAGAAAGAAGACTGCAGGAAGTTCACTCAGGATTAGACCCCACCTTAATTCCCCAACAGTTTGAGTACTGTGGATAGTTAATATTTGTATGTTTTCAGCTATCTGTGAATTTTAATTAAATGTGAACATTTATTTTAAATGAGGTGGCACATCATTTGATGTTCCAACACACATCATTTGATATTCCAATCCAATCCTATACTCTTAAACATCAGGTTAAACGTCTCAAGTAGTTCAAGGTTTATCTAAGTAGAGAACAACAGAATTTCTATTCTTTTGGGCAATAGTTTAGCAGCAGAGTCAGCTCATTCAAATGAGAGGGAGAGAGAGAGAGACTAGAGCAATGAAATTCTACTTCACGTGACATGGAGGAATTTTGTGAGGAATTCTTGGAGTCTCAGTTCCAGCTCAGTCATGTTAGCCTTGGTATCTTAGTTCAAGTATTTACCTGGACACTATTTGTTCATGTAAGAGTCACTTCTGAGACACTATTTAAAGCCTTTCCCCAAAAGCTTTGCTTGTCTCATCAAACCAGTTTCAAGTCCATAAAAGTTCACACAATTAAGTCGTCTTTTGGAAGGCCAAGGGACAGTTGGTAGCTGTTGAGCTGCCAAAAAAAGAGATCTGCCACAGCCAAAACATGGATGAACTTCACAGAGTAAGGAACCAAGCAGAGGGTGTGCCTGCACATTTCTCCCCATGAGACATTGCAAAATATCTTAGGAATACACTTTTCATTTGTGCCTTGTGGAACAGTGGGAAAGACAGGCTAAAAACAGATCAAGTGAGTAAAGAGCAACATCCTTCTAAAAGTTTTAGTTTTTTTCCTGTCTTCCTCGTGGTTACAATCTGTTTTGTACTTGAGACCTGCTTGAATGGCTGTGCCTGAGAAGTGAATGTGGAGCAGCCTGGGGCTGTGGCTTCAGCTGTATCTTGGCTGTTGGTTTGGCCACAAGAACAGCCAAGATGGATGCAGAAAAAAATAAGGACAGTTTAAAATTCTAAGGCTGTCATGCTGAACGTATTACTGGATAAGGCTTTTTAGGAGGCAGTGGTCATGTACAGAGAGCATGTCCAGGTACCCCTTTCTGCCACAGAAGTGGCAACAAAACACCTCCATATTGGCAACACTGTGGATTTGCAGCAGGATGTGCGTGGGTATCCTGTGTTTCATGAAAGGGGACCAGGGAAATCCTGTTCTGTCAGTACTATTTCACAGTAAATGTGAAGTGATTGTGGTTAATGCATTTCTTATTCCTGAAAAAGTTGGCCAATAATAACAATTAAAAAAAAAATCCCAAATCAGGAATATGTCCAAGAATGTAAATGGCTTAGGAACTTGCAACAGGCTTTGGATATCCATACTGGAGAGAACAACATATAGGAAAAAATTGGAGAGTAAGGAAACCTCTGAAGAATAAGTTCTGCTATTATGGGCAAGGTTTCTCTATGAGCCTCTGGAAAACTTCCAGCTGAGGGGAAGAGAAGATTCAAACACTTTACTTTCACATAACCAAATTGGTTTTTACACATCGACAGCTCTTTAGTTTCCCTGATAACTTTTCAAGGAACTTGTAAATTGCTATTAATTTGGAAAGTTATTCAAACAAAATGATACTGTGCCATATTGCAATAATCTTTTCAGCCATCAAATCAAAATCCAAACCAAGGAGAATGATTGTAATAGCTAAAAGTTCATATAGTTTTGGATCACCTTTTGAAACAAAGATGTGGTAAAAAAAAAGTTCAAAAATCGTTAATTCCAACTTATGGTTGTTTTCCAATGATATGAATAATTATTAAAATAATTTTATAAAATTGGTATTGGTTCAGAAAGAAAATGCAGATCAAAGCCCTCCAACATTAATAAAATATTGAGCTACATGATACCCCTGAACTGAGCAGCTTCTTGTCGGGAAGATAAGTTAATTGGTATTCTGACCTTTCACTTTTAGTGTTGACCTGAGGTCGGCAGGAAGGACAGTTGTTCTGGAAGGAAGTGCATGACAAGATGTTAAAATTTTTATTGTCTGACACAGTCATCTACATCCTTAGTCAAACAGTCTGCAACAGAATTAAGCCTGTCTATAACTATCTAGTGCACTATGGCAATGTCAAGGACTTCTTTTATTATTTATACCTTTTTTTTTGTTCAATTTGGCTGATGTTTGCTTTCCTGAGACCCGAATGATCTCACTGGAAACTATTCCATTTATCCAGATATGACAAAGTTCAAAGACCATGCACACTCAAGGGGTGGCAATCAGTCAGCAGAGGAGAGTTTTGTGCCCAATCGATCCCCCTGGTACGCACCGACAAGCAGCATAAGTGTCAGTCCCCTTCCCCCTCTCCCCATTAAATGTACTCGCAGAATGTCACACAGTGTGCACTCTAGAGATGGAAATGTTATCACAGCACAGGTCAGTAAACTATTGATGGGACTAAGCTATGTCTACTGATGTACAGGGAACAATGTGTGGCAGTTTGATCCAGCAAGAGGACTGTTTTGTATGCCCAGCATAACTCTCTTCTCTGTGTTGTCTTTTTCGTTCACTTTACAATGCTTCAATGTCAAGCTTCAGCAGACAGGGGATCATATTGGAGGGATGTTTGCAGAACAGGTTAAAAAAAAAAAGAAAAAGAGGGTTTTTTCTGTATATTGTAATGTTCTAAAAAATTAACTTCTAGTTTATCTCTCCTTAAAAGTGTCAGAGCCTTCATACTGCTCTAACTTCATCATGCATGCAAATGATGACTTGCAATGACTAGATAGCCAAGTTTACTAATGTTCTAATTATGTCACTGCAAATCAGATGTACAGTAGTTTAAATTGCTTTGATAATGCCTGTAGGGTGACTACTAGCAATGAGAGAAATATCTGGTCAGACATTTGGGTCACAGTGTGTCAACCTTTCCTAACGAAGTAGGACTTTTTAATCTGTTTTTAGCTTTGTCATAACGTAAGTTTTAGATCGTAAGTTCAAGTCTTTAGGAAGGGAAAAAAAATCAAAACTATTGGAAGCATCTACATAGTATAGCAGTATATGCTGTATAATTTAATAATATTTTTTCCCTTCTCCACTTTTCTGATTCTCTTTTCTGATGTTCTGTGTGCTGCTTAACTATTGATAGAAACCACTTGAAACTGCAGGCTTACAGAGTCCCATCACCACTGCAATAAAAGACAGGCCTGAAAGAAGATCCCTTTATCTCCATACGGATGGATAAAGGGCTGGTTAAAATGGAAACTCATTTTCTTGCTCATATTGCTTTGACAGAGAAAGCAAAAGTTGTTCTGATGCACTCCTGAGGAATTTGCCAACTCTGACTATTTCCTGCACACTAATGAATAATGCAATGTGGGTAGCCATGGGACAATCTACACAATGTAGGTATTACAAAGCCCACCCACCATATGCCACAAGGAATTCTGTTCCTTCCAATATCCTTCCTCCAGGGCAAGGTGACTTCACCACCCTCCTCCTCAACCAACTTTTCTGCAAGTGGCACAGTCTGGACTTCTAAAATATAAACTATTTCCAGTATTCATATCTTACATTTATACACATGTGTTTGTAGGCATGTGTGCATGCATATGTATATACATGTAGTCACACTGCATGCAAGCACTTTGCTATAGATTTGTGATAAATACTAGAAAAAAATTCACTTTAAATACTTTATGACATCATACTCCCACTGATTAATAAAACTCAGCCTCTGGGACGCATTCACCTGCGCTGTTAGCAGATTGGCCCAGCACTTCAAAAGAGGGGTTTGGGGCAAGGAAAACACTCATGACTATTGTTACTAGATCTGCTAATAACAAGATAGCAGCAGATGGTATTCTCCAGGCAGATGCAAGAGAGCTATGCCTCCTCAGCTAATAGAACATAAGCCAACTTGAAACCAGAAGTCCTGTGAAAATATAAGTGCAATCCTGAGCTTGAAATAATAAACCTTCTGGATATTCAGAATATATCTATTTTGGCTGCACTGGGACTACCACACAACTTTTATAGTGTCCTGCCTCTTCATCTGTGGCTAGAGCAGAGGCTGTGCCTATTTGCAGTCTCCCATATGGATACAGATGATAAAACTGTTTAGCTCACCCATGATGACAAACCAAACAGGTCAGCACTAGGATGTGATAATCCATGCTGCTGGCACTCTCTTGACACATATGTGGCCTGTACAAAGTAGTTTCACCCCAAAATACTCAGGCATAATTTGAAGGACTATCATGGATGAAGAACAACTCTCAGCAGGCAGAGGAGACCAAATTCTGTTATGGAGGACGGGGAAAAGAGAGGAAAGGAGGGAAATTAAACACATGGGAAAAGCCGTGCTATGCCTTTTATCTGCAGGGACAGATGACAGAGTTTTCTCCATCTATTTGCTGTAGCAGAAAGAGCCTCTGAAGTCTACCTTCCAGATACTGACAAAGCACTTACACTGAAAGTATGAAGAGTATGAAGATTCAGCAGTACAACAATCTCCTTCCTTATAAATGCAATATTTGAAGCAATTAATCAAGTGACTACTCTTGTAACTATGCCAAAAGAAATAAATGAGAATCAGATATGTGAGAAAGTTATAACCATTATTCTGCTCCTGGATCCCAAATATACTTTATTTTGATGCTCTGGGATGTCCTTTACATACAGTTGCAAATGCTGGAAAATAAGTAAATGGAACTGGATTTAAAGTGATAAATGAGGCCACATAGCTGTTATTATGTATATTCTTTATATAAAGCTGTTTATACCTTTGAGCTGTGGACATTGTTTTTTGGCTGATGCTCCTGTTTATTCTGTATTTCTCTTCATCTGCCCACCTTCCTCATCTTTGTTCTAAGAATCATGATATGAAAATCCAAGTAATCTTGCCCTTCTCAGAGGTCAAACCTTATAGGTCCCTTCCAACCCAAATCTTTCTATGATTCTATCTTGGCTTCTCTCCTCTGTAAGCCAAGGTTTACAAAATGACCCCTTGGAAAACTAACAACAGATAGGTTTATTGGCTTTGAACAGATGGTTTAAAGGGACATCATGGAAAACATTTAAATGCACAAAAGGGTATTGATTAAATGTAAACTAGATACTTCTGAAGTGTTCAGATAGCCCAGATTCATGTTTTAGGGCAAATAGGAAAATAAATTCAAGTAGAATATATATCTCATGGAAAAAGTGGGAAACATTAAACTCAAGTCAAGCAGAAGTAGGCAGAAATAACTTAAATATTATGGTAAATTTACTGAGTCCATGGAATTTAAGAATAGTAAATTTGCCTACTGCCAGACACCACTCTCTCAAATCTATTGCTCTGATCCAGAACATAAATTCTTCTCCATATGCAGTCAAATGGCAATGTTAAGAAGCCTACAGAGTGTAAAGAAAATTTTACAGATGCACTTTTGGAAGGAAAAGCTGAGGATTATAATGGAAAGCAGAAAAGTCACCTTACTGTGGTTGAAAAGAATTTTTTACAATTAATGTTCCTTCTGTTCTCAGCCTTTTTTTCCCCTCCATCTACTTCACTTCTTGTCTAAAGCTCTTCTATGTGAATGCCTCATGTACCTGACTAATATTTGGAATAGTTAAGTGTCTTTCCCTCAGAGTAGATGCAAATTCTTCCTTGATTTTATGATTTATGTTCATTAAAAAAAGTATATGATCAAAATAATTCTAAGAAGCTCATAGAGTGAATTTTGTTCAGATATCCTGACTGATATGGGATACAGATAATGCTTTGATGGACAAGAGGGAGTTAAATGCAATTCAAAAAGGGGAAAAAACTGAAAGACAACAAAACAACAAAGGAAAAAACAAACTCCACACATACTGCAAAATCTCCTTATGGGATAAAAAAACCCAACCAAGAGTGGAAATTTAAAATTTCTATATTCACTCCTAGACCACAGATAATAAGAAGACTGTTTAAAAATCAATTATACTGCATTTGCATCTTTGAGCCATGTACTACACAATGAACACTGTTATAGACATAGGGGAATGCCTATGAAAAACAAGGTAATTTATCAATTTATCATGCTCTGTCTTGCTATGCTTCCTTAAATAACTGCAAATAGACTGAGGCAATGAGGTTACCTGCACAGGTAAATTCCTTGCAGGCCTGCAGGAAAGGGCTCCAGAGGCAGAGGGGGAAAGAATCACAGCAATGAACAGTTACAGCTACATAATATGTTAAAAGGAGTTCTAAACTTGGTGTAATTGTCCACCACTCAGTGCAATGCAATCATGATTGCCAGGAGGGTTTCACTGGCATTTTGTTTGGTCTAAGTGGCACAAATTCCCATCTTGCTTAGGGATCACCTGAAAATAACTTCAGTGAGGATTTGCTATTACACTGCTCTGTGCTTGTTTCATGTGAGAGTCCTGCACAGGGCTGAAAATCCAGGATACAATTTATATACTTGCCATCTGTGCAGGGTATGGCTATCATAAAAAATGCACAAATACCTTCTGGGGTGAGATTCCTTGGTGGTTATTGCATAAGAGATACATATTGAATTGCACACTTTAATCTATATGGGTCTAATCCAGAACTGCTGGCAGTCAGTTACAGAGAAATCTCGTATTTTCCCAGGCCTTTGTATTAACCTAAACTTTTTCCCAGTCCAGTGATTTTGAAACACTATTTCCAGCCAGGACATTCTGCTCACTGCCTCCTTTCATCTGTAATTATCAGGGCAAAGTGATTAAAACAAAAAGCAAACAAACAAACATCCCCAACCCCACATACAAAAAAACAAACAAACAAAAAAACCCCAACCAAACAAAAAAGAAGATAAACCAGAATAAAAACCTCTACAAACCCCCAAAGTGCCACCAAGCACAACCAAAACAAACAAGAAAAAACCTCACAACCCTCCACATCCTACTACAGTCCAGAGTATAAATACAAATCGGCATTGATTATGTGAATATTGAAAATATTGCACTTCAAGGGGGAAGGGAGGAGTCCCTGTGCTGAGTACTTGGTCTTCTCCTGTTTACTGATTAATGTAGTGTGGAGCTAAACCGAAAATTAATTTAAAAAAAGTTAAAAAGGGCACAAAAATCCTGAAATTTTCAATATGCTACAAGCTCAACATTTGCACTTTTTTGGAGTGAATGTAAAGGGATGTGACAGGCATTGTACCCTGCACAGCCTCCCCAGAACAACCCTACTCCCAGGAATTTACTGTCCAGCCTCAGTGCTGCTGTATGACTATACATGGACTGCTCCCACATCAGAAACTGGAGGGCCTTCTATAATTAACAGATAACTCTTCTTTGATAGCATGCCAAGAAAATAATAACTTTGCTACAGCAAAATGTAAAACTCTGTCAAAGGGAGGCATCTATCTGTTTCTACAAGTCCCATGGTGATTAGTTTGGCCCTAATTAACAGCAGCTTTCTAAAGTGAGAGATAATTGCTGGCACACATAATGCAGATTTCAATAGCTAAAATGAGCAATAACGAACATTCACTTTGAAGCTTGCCTGACAGAGTGCTTAGACTACAAAAAGTTAAAGTAGTACCTTGACTGTAGCTGATAAATGACATTCCTTTACTGTCCTCTGCTTTCCATCAGTATTTCAGCACTATCACTTTTAATGCTTCAGGTCTGGAGCTTTGTCTCTTAAGTCAGAGATTTATGGCGAGTGAGAAATGTCCATATTAAAAAGGTAAAAGGAGATTCCGATTATATCCTTTTCTGACCATTATAATTAATAGCTGGATCTTCAGTTGTAACTAATTGAACAGAGGTCAGTGTGTTGCCATGGTAATGTCCTAGCCAAGCAATTTTACCCATTTTCCAGTCTACTGCCCCTTTGCATAACTGCAAGTTATAAAATGTTTTAATTGCAAGATTTGCAAATGATGCAACATCTGGGCTACAGATTTACATATAAAGGAAGAAGATTAATGGGATTATTAACATATCTTCACAAACCCTTGAAGTGCTGAATATAATTACTCAACACCAGCCTTTTCACCCATCATTTGTGTGACGTGTTGGAGATCCATACAACTCAGGAAGATAATTGTAAATGTGTATTTTCCTTCCTCTGTGCCACTAATAATTAGAAAAAGTGCCATTCTATTGCTGCACTGGAATAATAGAGAAATATCTTTAGTCATTTCACCAAACCAATGATATAACTTTTTACTTGTACTATTGTTTCCTTTGATTAGGTCATATTAGTGAACTCTTTAAATTCTGGTTAGTGATTTTGACCTCCTTATATGAAAAACACACCAATAAATAGCAGGCAACCAGTCCTCCACTTTGTGTATATCTAAATATTTTTTAAAAATATAATATCCTTCTAAGTAATCAAAATCCAATTTTTGCATGAAAAAAGTCATCAACATGTAGAAATGGGATTCTAACACCACTAAAGAATCCTGCAGTAGTTGCATGAGAATAGTAAAATTATTTATAAGAAAGGGGGGAAAAAGAATATTTGCATATACAGGGAATTAAAAAAAAAAGAGAGAGAGAGAAAATTTATATACAGAGTTGGAAATACTATCTATAAAGTTAATGTATTTATATCCTGGACAAAAGAAAGTAGAAATTTGCACTTTGGTGTCCTTCAGTTTGACAAAAGAGCCAAAAGCTCCTTTACAATGCAACAGAGTGGTCATGGAAAAGGCACACGTGGCTACCAGAAACATGTCAGAAGCAGTGGAAATCGAATGTCTCATCATCTAACTTCCCCCTTTCGGCTATTGAAGGACTTGGCAAAATGTTCAACAGAAACCACATAATTTAGAAATCCAATTTCCATTATTAGAAATGGATTAGATAATGAAGTAATTCCAATTTAGTTTCTTACATATCTTTAATACTTACTTTATTCAGTGGTCAATTTAAAAAGTATAAAATTCAAGTCTCAGTTCTGCAACACCTTCAGTTTCGGGGTACTATTAACTCAGCTCCACTTAAAGTACAGCTGGAGAACTTGTGCCAATCTGCAAAATTTGATATGTGTAGTACTTCTGTGATGGGATCTACCATGAATATCGGAAATATTTTTTCCATATTTACTAACACTAAAATCATGGGGCTAAGACCAATATTTCAACCCCATTTAAAGATTAGGGCTTCTAAAATATTTTCCACCCTTATGATTTTGCTGCCTGCTAATACCATCTCATCACAATACAAGAGCTAGCCATTTATACTGATGAAAATTTAGAATCACTTTGGAAAACGTTGAGACGGCCTCAGGTTTTCTAAGTTAACACGAACTACTCTTGTCCTGGTACAATGTCTTTGTGAGGGACATACAATCACTCCATTCTACACATCTGTAAAACAGCCCATTTTCACCCTCCTGACTAGAAAAATATTCTCCCTTTGAAATACTTCTTTCAAAAAAATTCCAGGATATTATAAATCACATTTTTCCTAGATTTTTGCAAGGAATAACTTAATATCTGCTCAACCCTACAGAATAATGAAACAATTCTAAGTTTTTCAAAATGCCCACTGATGTAGATCTTAGTCATGATTTCTAGAGATTTCCCTTATTTCAAAATGTGTTGCATTGACCTGGCTGGATGCCACATTCCCACCAAAGCCACTCTCTCTCCCCTCCTTAGCTGGACATGGGAGAGAAAATATAACAAAAGTCTCTTGGGTTGGGATAAGGGCAGAAAGAGATCACTCACCAGTTACTGCCACAGGCAGAGCAGGCTCAGTTTAGAGAAAGTAGTTGAATTTATTACAAATCAAATCAGAGCAAGCTAAGAAGAAATAAATGAGAAATAAACCCAAGTTTTAGAACACCTTACCCTCCACTCCTCCCTTCTTCCCAGGCTCAACCTCACTCATGCTTCTCTCTACCTCCCCCTACCAGCAGTGCAGGGAGATGTGGAACATGTGCTATGGTCAATTCATCAGATGTTGACTCTGCTGCTCCTTTCCCCACAGTGGGAGGACTCCTCACACCCTTCCAGCTCCGGTGCAGGTCCCTCAAGTCCTGACAGCAAACCTGCTCCATCATAGGGACCTCCATGGGCTGCAGGTGGATCTCTGCTCCGTCATGGACCTTCATGTGCTGCAGGGACACAGCAGCCTCTCCACGGTCTGCACCATTGGCTGCAGGGGAATCTCAGCTCCAGTGCCTGGAGCACCTCAGCCCACTCCTCCTCCAGTGACCTCTGTGTCTACATTTCACTCACATATTCTCACTCCTCTCTCCAGGTGCAACGTGCAGCTTTTCTGCCCTTTTTAAACACCTTATCCCAGAGGCTCTACCACTATCACTGATGGGCTCAGCCTTGGCCAGTGGCAGGTCCACCTTGGAGCACTCTAGCATTGACGCTGTCAGACAAGAGTGATGTTTCTGGCAGCTTCTCATGCAGCCGCCCCTGTAGCTCCTCAATGCCCACTCCCCAGCCACAACCTGGCCAGGCAAACCCAATACAAAATATACTGATTCCATAATAGCTCCAATTAAATTCAGACAGTGCCTTCCCTGCCTCCCCCTCCCAGACCTTGGTAACACAGCCAAAGTATAGCCTTCAAAACCAGATGATGTTCACGTGAACAGGTACAAAGTTCAGGAACAGAAATTAGATTAAAATCACGTGAAGCAAAAATTTTGCAGTATAAATTAAACTAATAAAGAGGAATGAATATTATAAGAGAAATTTTAAAAAATAGTAATAAAAATAATTGCAATAAAATTTTGGAGGTGGATAATGCGATGTAAAGAATCCTGTATGTAGGTTGTGCTCACATCATGATGGACTGTGCAGTTATGAAAAGACTCATGGTAGAAGAAGCATATGCCTGTGACTTTCCTCTGTATAATCGACATCTTTTTCGAGCTAAATTTTTTTACCTCACTAATTTGCTGCACAGTTCAACACAAAGTCAAAATGCAGCTGCAAGTAGATTATATGAGTCTCATTTATAACATACTTCTAGATACACAACTGTTCTTAATTCTCTATTAAAAAAAAAAGTCAAAAAGTAAAGATGTGGCATCTGTCCCAAAAACCACAAAACCCACTTTGAATACGACCAGATAAGACACATCCTCCTCCACCTCAAAGAGCCAGCCAGGATATGTCCCAGCACATGGGACAAATGTGGCAGATGAAAAAAGAGCAAACTACAAAAGAAACTCAACTCTGAGACATGGTTTTTTCACACTCTGAATCTCTGTGGGTGGTGCAGGAATGTATTGCTTCTTACACAGAACCCAAAGCAAAACAAAGACCATAATTATCTTAATGACTTGTTTTGCAAGATGTTTAAATCAGAAACTACAAGCCTACTCAGAAGGCAAGAGTCCAGGTTCCGTACTTTTATGTCCACAGTCTCACTGAAAATGCAATAGGCTGAGTAGCCTCTACCTACCTCCACCTTAATGTGAGGATTTGGGCAGGTTCTCTATCCTGCTAATTATCAAGTCAGAAATCATTATGGGATATAATAAATGCTCCAGAATTAAACTAAAAGTACAAGGAAGGGAGAGGAAAAATAGAGAAACACTAAAAACATCTGCAGTATGCACCCCTGGCATTTTACATTACTAATGCTTTTGGAGACATCTGGAAATCAAACTTGTGATACCTGAAGCTAAACATCTGATTACTAAAGCACCAAAATAAAGAGAAACTCAGAGGAGTGAAGCTTAAATACCAGTATTCAATAGTTCCCAGTCAAACTCTCTCCTCTCACAAAATATTGAAGGTTGATTGTTATCTTTATTTGAATGCACTGTAAGTTGTTTTACCTGTTTCAATAAAATGAAAGAACTAATACGGAAATAAGGTACGAGAAATGTGGAAACTGTGAATGTATGACACCAATGCTATGTAAGTGATGCCTAAGTACTTTCCTTTTGGGTTCCTCACACTGCGTTTGAAAATGTTTGAAAATTACATATTAAGAATGAGTCCTAATCTTATGCACCAAAGCTTTTCTGGGTAAGATTATATTTCATAGATAATTTTTTTCATGTTCTCTCACAACTTTTTATTACAGGAATAATAACAAAAAAAAAGAGAATGATTAATAAAATATCACTATTCTCCCACTGGCATTTCTGGCCTCATCAAAAGTGTCTCTCTTTTTTTTTTTTTTTGCATAATAGATTGACTCACACTTCAAGTGTGAAGCAACACTTGAAATTACCCATGCACATACTGATACATGTCCATATGTTTTTTCCATCATTTCTCAAACAATAACCCACAGGCAAAATTCTAATCTAGGAAACTTCCTAGAGTAATTCTTACATGAGTATTTTCTAACAAATGTTCCACATCATTAGATATCACTAGATAATATGCAGCATACAAAGAATACCACCAAAACCCTACTTACCAGCATACTGTAATATTAAAAAAGCCAAAAACAATGTACAAAGCCTAGCAAAAGATGCAAGAAAGCTAACAATTTTTCTCCATCTGCAATTCAGACTTTGGATTCTTTCCGACGTATGAAGAAAGAAGGTATGAAGGTGGTTTTGTACTTCACACTATTTACCATCAATTGAAAATTACAAGATAAAGAAGTCCAACAGAAGAAATGGATAAAATTATCTACCCCACCACCTACTACTGCAACTTTAGTAAAGCAGTAGGTACAGACTGGCTTTAGACTCTAATTGGAATGGAAAATAATCTTGTCTATTTGTATTTATCTAATACCATGCCTGCCAGGTTTCTAATAAGCAAGGTGTGATATTTAATGATTTAACAGTAAACATATCAAAAAGTCAATTCTAACTTTCATTTACCAAAGGAACATGAAAAATGTACTCAAAATGCATTTTATTTTTAAGCAGGCTATTTCAACTGAACAGAAAACAAACCAGGATCAAAATTAAATAGTAAATTAAAAGTTGAGAACATGGCCCATACATCAGTGTCCTGCAGATTAATTGGGAAAATTCATTTACCCTGAGTAGGCCCCACAATACATTATAACGCTTCCTTAGCCCCATTTCTCATCCTGTTTTTTGAAAGGGTATTTGCTAATTACAGTTCACAGTTCAACAGCTTGGCTGCTTTGCCATGAGGCTGTGAGCTCCGGTTTCCACAGGCACTGCAAGGAAACCTGTTCCCAAGCAGCTGGTGACTCACAGCTCACACTCCCACCCAAGGTGGGCTGAAGGAATCCCGTGCTCCAGCCACAGATGGGGCTGAAGGCAGTAGAGCTGCCCCAACCCCATGCCCTTCACCTCCCCGTTTTCCCTCCCAGGGCCTGCAGCAGTGCCAGCACCTCCTCAGGGCTATGGCACTGAGACTGGGGGGAGGTGACCCTTCAGAATATTTTTAGACTCCTCCTACAGCTTTTCCCTTACTGCCTTAATTAAGGTTCTGGTTGTGCTGTACCTCTTCTCATGACTTCACTCTCTAGGCACTCATCCCAGAAAATTCAGATTTCACCTGTGCTGGCATATAAATCTCATCAAGCAGCACGTGCTTCAGATTCTGCATAATCGTGTATTGTGTAGCAGAAAAGTTGCTGCAGGTGCCAGTAATCCTTTAGTAAAACAATGAGCCACTTCCAAATTATTAAAAATGCCCAGCAGTGTCTTGGGAGTAGCATAGAAGAGGTCAGAAGTTAGACTGATGTGAAGTGAGAAGTAATCCTGTTGTTTGAGAACTAGAAATGGAAATAGGTGGGGAAAACAATCCTTACCTGAAAAGGCTGTTTAAAGCAAGAATGGTAACACAGGAGAATTTTTTTTATTTCTTTCAGCTCTTTATCCATTTCTGTTCAGTTACTTCATCACAAGGAAAGAACTAGCTGTGACCAAGGATCATAGGATGGTTTGGGTTGGAAGGAACCTTAAAAATCACCCAATTCCAACCACCTGCCATGAGCAGGGCACCTTCTACTAGGCCAAGTTGCTCAGAGCCCCATCCAGCCTGGCCTTAAAGACTTCCAGGTATGGGGCATCCACAGCTTCTCTGGGCAACCTGTTCCAGTGCCTCACCACCCTCAACATAAAGAATTTCTTCCTAATATCTAACTTGAACTAGGCAAAAAGGTTCATATCCAGCAGCTGAAAAAATGCACCACTATTCTCACATACAGGAACCTGCTCTAGTGTGCAGTTGTGAATGTAAAGTAATGGGAAAAAATAATAATAAAAAAAGAGAGAATTAAATACTTATAAGACTCTTGTAGTCACACCAAGATAGGCAGTAGCAATATCTTCTGAGCTGCTGACTGAAGAGAAAGAGAACCATGAAATCCTTCTGAAAAATGTGAGCTTCTTACACTTAAGACTGACTATATCTCATCTGAATGGTCATTTACTGGAAAACTGTCAGCCTTGATTCAAGATTTTCCAGAAACTTACTGAGAACAGCTCATGTAAAATACAAGCATTCAAGCATTATAAAAAGGAGAAAGGAAACTGGAAAACAGCTGTTGTACTTCTCAATAAGGCCACTTACTATTTTGCCGAGGAATAAGAGCAAAGTAAATATTTGAAATACAACAATATTTATGGGGTTTAGATTCTGTTTCTGCACATTAAATAATTAGAAAGAGTTGTCCTTATACTCTGAAACTGCCCTATATATGAGAGTCACTTTCTTGTAGAAAACAATAAGCACACTCAGCAAAACAGATCAGGAAAGAAGACGATACAAAGACCTCACTGTTACAGCTAAGAAATACCTTACGAACTCCTACAAAATACTGACCTTCCCATGACCTAAGGCATACAAAGTGGTACTGGGTGAGTTTTGGACTTGATGATCTTAGAGGTCTTTTCCAAGCTTAAAGATTCTGTAAGTCTATGAAAATATACACCCCTACTAAAGGTCACAACTTTTGTTCTGGGGAAAATTGCTCTTTTTAGAACTCTTTTGGGCAATCATGCAAGTCACAAAAAATCTGTCCTGGATTTTCAGAAAATAGCACAACACAACAAAGCCCACCTATATTTTAAGTTTGTGATCTTGAAATCGCCACTTATGCAACTGTTGGATTTTTTATTAAAGTGGTTGGAAACAGACTATATGCTTGCCTGGATTGTCCTGTCTGCTTCAGTCTCCTGTCCAAAACTGGTTTCATTTTGACTAAGATGGCAGATCTACAATGAAACCACAGAATATATGCATCATTTTTCAGTGGGTGTATCAGTACATGCATGTTCATACACTCATACTACATATGTGACAGCTAAAGGATCTTTTCTATGTAAAAGTAGCATGTAATGGATGTAAAGGAAGTATCTGTGTATATTGAACCATCCAGCTCCTAACAAGGAATGCAGAGACCCATCAATAACATCAGCACAACTATTACCTCATTGGATCATCTCCCACAACAGATGATATGGATGATGTAGAGGAAACTGTTGCACAGTATTACAAATGCTCTTGTGTACACAGTAGTTTAGATTTCTTTTAAAATCAATAGAGGCATTTAAATGGGGGCAAGTAAATGGATGTTGTGCCTCTGGAGGTGCCTGTTTAGCCTTTCTTTAAGTTACTAGTTCAGACAGATACCCAGGTAGTATACCTGTAAGAGGAATCCCACCAAGGCACCTAGATGTAGTCAGTTTTACCATATAAATTTTCTGCTCCACAGTGTATATTAAAGTTTGGTCATGCTCCTTTCCCTAAAGGTAGAGCGCAAAATTAGTTTGTTTTAAATCCCTAGTGAGATTCCTGTTACAAGTAATTAAAGTTCAAGTCACAATCTCATAAATGATAATGAACTTTGAAGGCAGAAGAAAATTAAGTAATATTGGGAATGCAATAATCAAACTGCTTGTAAAATTTATGACTTGGGAAAGAAAGAAAAAAAAAAGCCTTAGTGTGGCATCAGGGGTTCCAAAATTTGAAGCAACTCAATTTTTTTGTGGACACAAAGAAAGTTTGCTTTTAATTGTCACATCAGGCAGCACTGAACAAGCAGCTGACAGAAATATTACCTCAACATAATGACTACACCTGGACAGTGCAGTACTCCCCAGTAACAAATAACTTCTTTATTATTACAAGCCATCCAGAGTAGGAGTTCTTATTAAAAATGTCTAGAATAGGGGCTTTTTTTCTGGTTTGGTTATTGGTTTGTTTTTTTCCTAATGATTATCTGGAAGCACTACTGAAGAGTCACCAATACTGCCCAATGGGAGATCACTATGGTTACCCTTAGCTGAAGACAATTTTACACTCAAGAGCAGTAATGCATTATACTTTATACTGCAAAGAACATATACTAGAAACATTATCTTCAGCTAGAGCTTCTTTAGTACTTTTTTGAATAAGAACTCTTTTTTGAAAGGGGTTGTAGTGCCTTTCATTGGATGCAATTATATTTGATCTCTGATAACTTCCTTCTTTATTTCTCAAACACAATTTTTAGTTACTATCACTTGACAGTTTATCTACATACTTGTCCTTCAGTGTGGATTAAAGCATTTCAATTTTAGTATATTTTAAATTCCATTAAGACATGCCTTTGAGATGGTGGTGAACATTGCTTTTTTCCCTCTTCACTGTGTATTAGTTAAATAACGTAGTGAGAAAGAAAATATTTTTCTCAAGTTCTTTTCTTGCTGCTTACTTACAGACTGAGCATTTAGTCACACATAGACTTCAAATAAATGTTTCTCTCCACAACAAGAACTCAGATCTGACTCTAGCCCCTCTATTGCAGTTCAACAGACTTACTCATTTTCACACCTGGAGGCAACTGATGGAGTAACTGTCTCCATGGCTAAAAAACTCCATCAGCTATTACAATTAAAGTTTACAGAGCAGACTTAGGATCACCAAGAAGAAGTAGATTCCAAACTGAAAATAAGCAAACTTTGAAGCCTCGTGGCTTTGCTTGCCATCTATTTTCTAAGCCTAGGAAAAGGAAGCTGGAACTTCTATAAGGTTAAGGAACAGCTGCTATTGACCTTAGTGGAAAAGTACAGAGGAATTGTGTTGTTATCTAAAGGAAAAGTGAACTGTGTCATATGTAGGTTTTAATATTTAATGAATCTATATGGCTGCAATCCATTATGTGACAATTTAATTATATGACAAAAAAGTTTGATAAATAATATTGTGGTAGGACATCTAATTCATTATTTAACAAAAAAAATCAATACTTTCATAAATCATATTTCTATACACACACACATTCACACAGACAGAAGCTTTTTCTAGTAGGCAGAAATCCAGACTCCACAGGCCATTTATTTTCTGGCCAGGACAAGTTAAAATTGAAATTTAATCAGGCCTAGATGGGAATGAATTTTATTTTTTTTTTTTCAAAGCAGTAGGCCAGAAATGGTTGCTCTTAGATATTTTTCCTCTGATAGCTTCCAAAAAGTGCTGTATAACTAGAAGGACTATCTTTTGTATTTAAAAGACAAAGATGAAATGCCAGATTCCACTGTTCATAATCACACAAAACTGCTGCTTGAGTCAATGGGATTGCTGGGGCGAGTAGCCAGGCAGGCAAGTGTCTGCAGGATTAGTGCTCAAGTTTAGACACATCACAATTAGCAAGATGCAACAAAGGAACTTCTCCTGAAGGGAGTGCCACAGTAATGATTTACGGTAAAGGATTCCTTTTTGACTCTACAAACCATTCAGATAAAAGCACTGCCTGTGGCAGATCAAAATTTCACCCTGAGAAAACAAAGAGCATGAGGAGATCAGGCAGGAGGAGCTGGAGGGGGTCACCAGGCATGTGGCAAGGGAGCAAGAGATGTGCAGCCAAGCCCAAAGTCCCGAACTCAGGAATGAGGAGGAGATGGAAATGAGTGAAGGGAGCGTGTGAAAGGAAACTGGGGATGAGGCACAGGAAGGATTGGCAATCAGCAGCTCTCTGAGATCACTGCCTGTGGTTCAGATAATTAATTTATTGAGAACAAATGCTTCTTCCCAACCTCTCAGTTTTCCCACACTTCTCTATGTCTTCTATTATTCTTTATTGGTTTGTCATATTGTTCCTGACATTTTGCAACTCCAGCCCAAGAGGCACAACTCAGGGCCACAATGTTAACAAATAAATGATAGATTTAATATTTTGGCCTAATATTTATGTCAAGTACATTTATCATAAAATGCAGTGCTGACTAGTTTGATGCTACTGCACTGAAATTTTTGTTACATTGTGACAGCATTATCACTTTACTAGTAGTTTTGTTGCCTTCCTATTTTTTTTTTGGCAAATATAGTTGTTGTCTAACACTTGATCTAGAGAGTTCATTCTTCCCTCCTGAACTTATGCATTTATGTTTTCATTATGTTGCATCTCTGTTTTTTTCTGCCTGGGATACTGTTGGGTGCCAGGGGGTTATTTATGAAAGTTCAAGAAATTTATGTGGGCCCTTCTAAAACAGGTCTCTCCTCTCCTGGAGAATTCTGAAGAAGCTATTCATGCTTCAAATATAAATATGCATTTAAACATAAATATTAACAAGCCAAGTTCTAAATACCAGAAGACAAAAATATAGCATTCATCATTCCTTGGTGCATGAACTCCAAATTTGATGTTTACTAGCAATACTTTTCTGAAAACTAGAAACATTGAAAAGATAATTTTGTTGTTGAAAACAAAATTCTTCTCACTCACCAATGTATAGGTTAAGTCTTTACCACCTATCCTGAATTAGCCATACAGACATCTGTATTTTGAATTATTAAGTTCCTTTTGTAAGACAGCACATCACATTAGCCTTGAAATATTCCTACTGATGTGTTACCTTAGCACTGTGGGGGTTTGAACCATTGCAGTAGGGGCTACTGATGTCTTGATAAGGATGTTAATTTGGCTGAGTGACTGCAGTTTTCTGCAAGCCTGTTTGGATGAACTGCACACAAAAATGCTACAGCAATGCCTGCTTCCAGTCAGGCTGACTGCCTTATCCCATTGCATCCATCACTCCTGGACTGGGAGGTACACAGGAGGTGTACAACACCATGGAACAGAATAATGTTCTTCTATCTTGTGGTGGTCACTTTAAAAGCAAGTTATACTGTTATTACACCGTATAAAATTTAAGTTGAATGAATTTCATTTTTCCCCTTTTTTTAGTTAATTATAAATATAAGAGGAAACTTGCATATATTTAGATTGTTGTATTTTAATAGAAACATTTATATTTGGAAATACCAAAACACTTCATGTTTACATACTTTTATTTCCTGAATACTTAAAAATAAAACAGTTCAGATTCTCTAAGCCTAAGGTTTTGCTGTAGTCTTTTCACTATTTATAATTGGATAGTACTTTTTTTTCCAGTTTTCCCTTGAATTTTCTTTTACAGCTCAGAATTTTGTAAATAACAATTTTCTTTTACAGCTCAGAATTTTGTAAATAACAGAATAATCATTGGAAATTTCCTGCAGTGAAACATTTGTTCCAATAAGCATACTTCTGACTTTTCAAAAATCAGTGTTTTCCTTGTGTTTATAAACACTTTGTATTTGTCATTTTCTTCTTTATTCATTACCTAATCTTGGTCCGCTCAACTGAATGGTTTCTTACATATGGCTTCATCTTTACAATTTAATTAGAAAAAACAAAATTATCCAGAGACAAAAGTGGTATGATAGTTTGCCATTGAAACTGTATCTGACATCCATAATTGAAAAGATTTAATTCTCTTTTCCATTAAAAGACATAAAGAAGACATGTTTACTTGTAAAGAAATCATCTTATGTTCATGGTATGCCAAGGTGAGTAGAGTTCTGCTTCTTCTCTAATCTCATGAACAATATAAAATGTGCACATCGACAAACGAATTCAAGTTCATCAAAGTCTAAAACTCAAAAAATTCAGGTCAGGATTTGCTATATTTCTTTGTAGCTTTGGAAAAGATTATTTTGAATCTCGTATTAGGGACCATATTGCATGAAGCCACACATCACATTCCTAACATCCCTGCAGGTTTATTATTTCATGTCTGTGACTGGATCTGCTTTAATAACTTATTTCACAACTGGTAGAAACCACTTCCTTTTGCACCTTATCTTGCTCAAAGTAATTATCAACAAACACCCTAACACTCTTCTGCAGACGTACTAGGACATTAAAAATGAAATTAATTAGCACCTGGATAACAACGATGAATTCCCGCCCTAGACCAACAGCACAGCTGCACTGCATTCCTTGAGAGGGACAACAGTGGTTTCCCTGTAATCCAAGTGTTGGTGGGAGATAAACTATGAGGAAGGATCAGGATTGTCATCAGACTGCTTGACTGCATAGTGAAAGGCATTATCAAAAGGCACCAGACATTTTTGTTAAGCCAGGAGTGAATATTTTCAACCACACAATACCTGAAAGGAAAAGGCAAGGCCAATACATGTGTTCTTCCATGCACCTCCAGTACCAGTCACATAAGTTACATATCACAGAGACTAAATTGGTAAGTCACCCTGGAAGTGCCGATTTTGTGACAGAAGAGAACAAAGCCCAAAAAACATTAGACACGCCATCAGCTCTTTCAAGAACTGAAAAAGAAAATTCAGATTCCAAAGTCTCTTTCCCAGGGAAGAGACTGATTTGACCACAGAGCTTTCCTAGTCAATCAATACCATCAATACCAAAAACATTTACTGAATTGAGCAAACTGAGCAAGTAGAGCTTTGTACTCACTTATTTCTGGAGATGAGTTGAGCCTGGAAGGAGTTCTGATACCACTGACATACACAAAGCCCCGAGTCACAAAGGCCTAAATAAGTTTCCTGTGAAAATCACAGGTGATCTTAACCAACAGGGTGTGGCCAGAGCTCAGTTAATTGAAAGCCAACTTTCCTGTGGGTGGTATACAATTCATCCTAACAGCATGGATGCTCTAGGAAAGAAAAAAAAAATACGCACAAAAAAACTAAAAGAAGAAAGAAAGTGCTACTGTAAAACAACCCTTGTATGAAGATTATCTGTTGCTCCTGAATGGAATGTATACTTGGCTGGGTTTGGCTGTTGGATTTGCTGATCTTCCCTAGATACATCAGTCAGGCTGGCTGAGGTAAGTAAGCGAGGTTTGCCTTGCCTTTCTCCATAGGGGATCAGACAAATCCAAAGGTCACTAACATCTGATGAACATTGTTATTAAAAACACATTAGCCAACATGGTAACTAGAAATAAAATCTCCAAGTCCCTCCAGTGTATTTGAATGGTGCTGCATTAATAGAGAACAACTTCAAAATTGTGTGTGTGTGTGTGTGTGTGGAGAGCCCCTTACAATACTGATCTCCATCAAAAGAGACTTAATTCTGTGACAGAGATAATCTCGGAATGCAGCATGAGAGAAATCAGAGTGTCCTTGCACTGGAAGCAACTGAGTCCAGAGTCTCAAACCTTATTCCAATAAAGTGCTGACCTTGCCTCTCTTCTCCTGTGATACCACAGGTGATTGGAACATACGACAAAATTTTTTAACCGCTGGATGTTGCATTTCTAGATGTCTTAAACCCATTACCAATTGTGACTAATTTACATAGAACTGTAAAAAAGAAAACTGAATTTTACATTGCAATTGTTTGCTTCTTACTTATAACATTTGAAAACCTTTCCCTTGTTAATTAAAAGATAGTCACCAAAATCCTTGCCTGTCTGTTCCAACACAGAGAGATAATGCAGGACTTTCAAAGCATCTGATCAATCAGAGACCAAATATTCCAGGTATTCTTTCAGGTCTGTAACTGATTAAGGAGAGAGTTTTGTGGAAGACATTCACTTATATTCTAAATGAACAGCCTGTGAGGATCTCATCATTTCTTAGAATAAATATTTACTGCTCTTAATTTGGATAAGAGGCATCTTTGGAAAATTTGGTTGCTATTTATCATCTTTTGAAAACAATCTCTGGTCATAAACACACTACAAATTTAGCAAGAATACATTTTTTAGTCATTTCTGTGTCTCTGAAATGGGACTAAGGTGCACAATCTCTCACAAAAGAAAAAAAATAAAAGGGAGGGTATTCTTTAAAGACAAGTATTGGAAAGATGGAGCTATATTTAACTGTAGTTTTATCTCCATTTTCAGACACTGTATTGGTAAGGAACATAATCAGTACCCAACAGAAAAATAAAACCAGCAGATAGATAATAATGCAATTCAAAGGCGGTAACTCAAATCTATAGCTCATTGTTTGATACTTCATTTAGGTTGGTCCTGAGTAATTTCATACCATAGATATAGTAATAACATTATACTAGACTTGTTTCTGTTTTTTAAGGGCTGGGAATATAGATCTACTTTACAACAGTTAACACTTTATTATCTTTTCTATTACTTGTCCCTTAGTGCCTTTCTCTTAATTCTTCAACTTGCTTTACAATAAGGAAGAGGTGGGAAATAGCACATGGAAACACTATTTGTGTCACAAAAATTTAGTAGTAATGAAATAAAATACAAAACTAATTAAAATTTTGCTTATGGTAATAAGACATTTTATTTTAGTAATTTCTTTTAGATGGTTACAGCAGGATTAGAAATGGTGGAAGCAACAGTGTTTCAATTAACTTCACTGAGATTGCAAAGGACACTAGCTATTTAATTTGGGGTTTAAGACTTCTATGTGCATCTGTCAAGCTGACCAATATGAAGGCCTTTCATGAAAATTACTGTATGTATCAAAGTTTTAAATTATTCATATGACAAAATGAAATGATCAACAAAACCACTGGATAATTAATGAAGTTGTCATCTTGACAAGACTAATAATAAGCTTCTCCTTGAGAAATAATCAGTGATTTCTCTTCTATAATCACAAAAGCAATTCTACTGTATGTTTGCAAGATCATGGAATAGAAATATCAAACCTTAAAAGCAGTTGGTTGAGTTTTGCTGATAGTTCAATGATTTTATGTTATTTCACATAACTGGTTAGTATGTCAGTAAGTAGCTGGTATGGATGTGAATTTACCAAACAAAAGCTGACATGGTGCAATGTACATGGAAAATAATTATTTTCCGCATAGTATTTTTAGAAAATATATTAAGAAGAAGAAGCAGCATTAACAAGATGTGTATAGCTATTAAATCTAGTATTGGATGAAATGATTTGTGGATTTCTTATCATTTAATTAAAGATTCTGTTGGTTTAATCATGCAGCATCACAGTAATAATGCGTTACTGGGTGGATGAAGACAAAGGACTTCAGCATAAGGCTATGGAAAATCAGATGATGCGAGCCCCATCAAACCTCATCTATATTGTTCTACCTGAGTGAACCTGGGGTTCTCCTGTGAACCCCACACCTACTCGTGCTGGCAATATCCTAAAGTTTCTTCACATCTTTTGCAGAATATGCCATGAATAGCAGTTTAAACCTGTAGGAGTCCTGAGAGACACAGCAGGGCCAAGACTTTGTGTAAAGACTCCATCTTCTTATAAGCACCTGGAGTGGGCAGAAGTGGCTGAAAACATCTGCTGAAGATCCAAACTTCTCCAAAAACACAGATGTAGAACACCCTGCCATTCAAACTTTGTCTTCTCCAGTAGTTTTCTTTAATCATTTATATTCATAGATAATGTCATTTGTGTTTCTGCTTTTCTAATGATCCATGCAGCATGTATACCTGAATAATTTTACTGCTTTACATTATGCTAAGGTCTCACTCCACTTTGACAAACTACTGAATCTATAGACCTCAAAAATGTTCATTATATCATTCCAACCTGTAAATTCCATGTAGGACTGGGCAATATTGGTAAAGTATGTGGAATGTCCTATAATGCTTTTCCTCCCTGTTCCTTGGTAAACTGCTCCTTGTTCGTGCTGAACCAACATTAGGAATTTGCCATACATACAGGGAGCAGTATATATTTCTTAATCTTGTACTTTGTTACTGGTTCAGACCAGTAAATAACCGTGCCAGAGTAGCTGTCTGTCCTCCCATGATGCCAGACTGCCTGGATGAGGCTGATGGGCCACCTCTTCCCTGCAGGAGCAGGAGGAATACCAAGTCCCTTCACAAAAGAGAGGGGCCTCACAGTATTACTGGAAGGAAACCTCTCCCTTCTCCTGCCTGCTGGTGTAGTGCAGCCCAACAGCAGCACTTCGTTAAGAGGCTGGTATGGTGGGAACCTGGCCCTGGGTGCCTCCCTCCCTTGTTGGTTTGTCCCGTTCTTAGTCACACTGTGCCTCTTGGTGTTTGTCATGGGGAACATGCTCTGCTGCAGCTCAGAGCAGCTCTAACTTTGGAGGGAAAGCCAAGTCCACCTCGGGTGCTCAGGGCTGTCTGACGCGTGCTGAAAGCCATGTGTCACCCTTGTGATTTCAGCAGGCTGGCAACACACAGGACTGAAACCATGCAGCTGTGGATCAAGCTTTGAGTCTTTAAACAATAACAGAAATGAGAAACGATCCCAATACTCTATTAGTTGGCTGTGGGCACATATTTTCACAAAAAATCTGGATGCTGTAAGCCCTCTGGGCATTGGCATTTCCATTTTGGTAATGTAGGGATTTGGTTGTTATAGTCGGGGGGGTTTGAAGAGGGAAAGCGGCACATTCCAAATATTTCTCAAGACAAAAAGCAAAAACTTTCTAACCTTCTGGATAAAGATGGCTCATTAAAAATGCAGGTTTATATCTTTCTCATTGATGAAAGTCATGCCAAGACTTTAACTCCTTACACTAAGATAAGTCAGAGCCTACACTACTATCACTACAGGCACTCCAGACGCCCTCTGTGTCATCCCAAGAACATCTGCTACTTTCTTCTGGGTAAAAATATGTTGTTTGTAACTTCTCTTCTGTCTGCCCAGAGGCACTGAAGGCCTTCCATTTCTTTTTAACTCTTGTGTGGCAAGTTTTTTGTCCTTTTCTAGTCCACATCAATAGCTGCCCCATGCTGCTCTCACTAATCATGTGAGCATTTCCAGACCTACACTGATCTAAATATGGTTTATTGATGCTCCACACAGCAGAATATTAGGCAGACCTTGTCAAGATTCACACAGAATATTTATAACTTGTTACAACAAGGGAAATCCCAAATGGTTTCTAAGGGAAAATCAACTTCCAACTCAGTGGGTCTAAGGGGCAGACAAAAGGAACGAAGGCTGATGCACACACGTACCAGGATCTTTGTGCCAAGTCCCAATGCCTTGGGAAGAGGGGTGGGAGCACAGAGGCATTTGGCTTCCTACTTGGGTAGCTGCCATGTATAGATTAACAGCTACGATCCCACTGTACTAGAAACAAGTAATGAGAGGAAATTTTGTCTCTGCTTTGTGGAAAGGATCCTGTTCCTCAGATCGTCATCTCACTTTCTATTCTTGCTACTGGAGTCTACAGCAAACAAAGATTTTATTTTTGTAGGTATGCTACAAAATAATGTTGGGTACATGCATTTGTAATGCTCATTCTTCTCAAATCTAAATATGCAAATACAACCTTAATGCCTTTAGAGGGTGGTAAAACCTCATTAGTAACATCATTGTGTCAGACCTTTTTGTGGTATCAGACCACCTAGTTGCAGTGGAGAAACGGTTAAAGCACCTTTTGCTTGCGCATTTCTCTAAGTTTATTTGTGAAAACATATTCCAAGCATGCACCTTAAATGTGATAACTTGGCATTGCATTGGGAAATCTGGTTCCATATCATTTGGATCCCAGATTTCACAACATCTTATGCTCCATTCCTACAAAAAACCAAAGGCAGTGTTTTTGTCAAGTGAGAAGGAATGATATTCCGGGAGACAGACGGCAGCGAATGCAGAGCTGGCTATTTTTTGGAGTTATATTGCAGGGATTAGGCTGTGTATTTTATTTGATTTTTTTTAAGTGCTGAAGGCTAACAAAACCCACCATTTCAAGTTTTCTTTATTTCTTATAGAAATAATAGTTTCCTAATTGCCATGAGACAGCACACTAAAGTGTGAAAATACTGTAGCAGCTGTGGTGGCAACACATGTCATTTCTGTGCATAGGCTGAGATTTTTCTCATGAGACTCTTAAACATATGCAATGAAGCATTCAATACATACAGTTAATATCTAACAGTAATTCCTGCTTGTGTTTGTGTACTATACTGGCAGTATCTGGAATGACTGCCAGCTTTTACAAATAAAAAATGTAGGTATGACAATATCCTGCTAGGATTGCTATACCATAATCAAAATAGGACTGGTTTTGTTTCTATGGTCTTTGTTTGGCATTCCTTATGGAGAAAGTAATTAATACAACCAGGCAGGAGGAGGACTGTCTCATGGGATACAAAATCCTTTTGCAATTTGATTCAATTATTTTTTTGCTGGTTATAATTCTCCAGTTAAGCTCCACCTTTTCTTTGTGTTTATTAACTTAAAAACTAAGAGACAAAAGGAGGAAGTAGAATGACAATGGCACTGTCAGTGTGACTGTAAACTTCAAGTTGAAAATCCATCCTTCTGTGTGTCAAGTCAATTCCTGCTGGAAAAGGGCAGCTGATCCTAGACATTATTCAGTGAGCTCCATTTGTATGTTCTTTCACTGGAATACATGCTAGTGAGATGGATGATTAAAATCTTACAAACCCTAGTGCTCTCCCTAGACTCAAACTCTGCTTTTGTTCTGCAGCTTTCAGAGCATTTCAGAGCAAAACCAAAACAGTTGTGGCAGAAAGAAATGGAAGCTATTGCCTTTTGCCTATTGCCACGTTGTCTTAAACAGGTGGACGAAGGGATGCAGGGGAACCACATGGCTCAGAGCTTGAGGCAGGACTCACCTAAAGTCTTGAGGACTATCCATGTCACTGACCTCAGGATTTGGCTCTGGCACCACGTTTTTTAATCACCTTTTAGGAATCTAATGTCATTCTCTGTGCCAAACCAATTTCTGATTAAAAAAGAAATCATATCCAGCATTTAAACTGAAAAATAATTCAAATCTCTATTCCCTATGTTTATTTCTTTGCCTTTACTCACAGTAAATTCTGTTTACAGCCATATTCTCATTTCTGCAGCTTTGCTGCTCCCACTTCATCCAGAGTTAAAGTCAAGCTGATAATCTATTTAACTTCAGCCCATTTTAAAACAGATAGAAAATTATTCTCTGATAGAATTTATATATGTCACCATATATTTCAATCTATTTTGCAGATAATATTAAATCCATTTCATTGCCTTAAATAATTCAATAGTAGTATTCTCTTGTGGGTTTTTATGTGCTTTTTTATATTTGTTTGGGTTTGTTGTTTATTTTTTCTTTGAACAAAGAACAAGTACTCAAACTTTTGAATTATAAAAAACCCCAACCTTCTGAAAGGCTTCTCCTGAGCCAAAGGGCAGACAAGTAACTGCTAAATCTAAAAATAATGTACTATAACGGGACTCAACTGTCATATTTCTGATTTAAATGTATAGAAGTCCACATGTAATAGAAATGCTTATCATGTTAAATTGGCACCAGTTTATTCACACCACAAAGGATGAGACACCTGAGTACCCTCCACAGCTTTGGGTATTTCATATGAATGAAAAAAGTCAGATTTTGATATTAAGCAAACAACCAAGTGTGGATAATCATGATCCAGAAAACAGGAGCAAAGTGTTTTAATAAACTGCTTTAATATTTGGCATTTATCTTACAAGTGGGCCCACACAGCAGAATCCTGAGTGTCTGTTGTGAGAACCATTAAAATCAGGAAGGCTCTGAGCAAAGTGACATACAAAGCTGTTCACTGCTGGCTGGTTCAGACTGTAAGTCTTAAGCATTCAGTGGTAAAACTACAGTGAATATCATTATTATAGCCACTATTATTTAATAAAAAATGCACTTTTATTATTTAGCATGTCTGTCAGCCATCTGTGAATTGATGGGGTCTATCGAAAAAAGAGAGGGAAAACTGAGATGTCTGTGAAAGCCCATTTTGAAAAGCCATAAAAATAATAGGCCAAATTTTGGTTCTCTCTGATTTTTTTTGATCTTGAAAAGCCTCCTTGGTTTCAGTGAGCCTACACTGATTTTCATCTGCTATGTATCCATTCCTTAGCATATGCAAAACTTCTGTTATTCATCTGCATTTCTGTCCTATAAAGCTGAAACAGATTTTAAAAAACCACAACAAAATCCAGACCAAAGATATCCTCTTTAAACAACTGAAATTGCAATTACTACTTTACCTTAAATCTGTTATCTTTAAAAATATAAATGCTACTATTAAATTTTACAATAAGTTTGGATTTGTATAACCATATCTCTGCCCAGAATGTTAGCTAAATATTTTATTATTACTTGTAGATGAATAACAGTTAGAAAAGGATACTCACTAAAGTCTGGAATTTTACCTATGCATTTTAGGGGGTTTAGTGGGCAGCTCTAGAATAAAATAATGTTCTTTCTTGGCACATCAGTCTTGGAAGAAAATAAAACATTTAAATGTAAGGATGCCAAAACAAGCATCAGAACCAAAATTCATAGTGACTTTGTAATCAATCTATTTTATTGGCATGCTACATTTCTGAGGGGTTTGCAAGGAATGCAACTCAATGACAAACCGAGCTCTGTCTATGAAAAATCAATTATTTTGATTGGATTTTTAAAAGGCATTTCAATATGGTACCATTGCACATCACTTATGAATCTTGAAACTCACCAGAGCACAGCATTTCCCATTTAGCAAGCCAAGGATACATCTGAGGGACTGTTAGAAAAGTATTTCCCTGCATTTGCAACCACAGTTTTCAAATGGGAGAAAGAGGATCACTGATCTGATCCACAGCCATCTTCTGGAAACAGCTCCATCCCTCGGGAAAGATTCTTTCCCAGCAGCCTGCACATCACCTACAGCTCACACAAGCTCCCCAGTCAGGGTCCTAATTCTGTGTACACATTCATAAGTGCTAATAATTTTCCTTTCAGAAACCCTATGGAAATAACTGATTATTTATAGACAAATTTTTCACCAGCATACACCAGGCATGACCCATGTAAGTCTTTGAAGGAACAAGACCAAAGTGCAAATAACTTGCAGAGGGATACCTTTCCTTTTTGGCAGAGATTTTAAGGTTAAGGATAAGCTGAGTCCATAATAAAAAAAAAAAAATAGGAGAGGGCTAATGAAGGTCAAGTTCTGAAATACTCAGTCTGAAGTATATATAGGAATCGAACTAAGGTGTCACAGACAGTATATGATAGTCAATAAAGGATTAGTATTCAGATTCTGCAATTCAATGTCTCCAGCTCCGAGATATTAGTGCAATAAATCATGCAAGTATTAAAATATATGTAAATGTGGCCTTATTTTCTTCTTAGATATTGCACCCTTGAAGTTCACATTTCCAAGTTCACTGTAATCATTAGAAGAAGGTAGTTATTGAAAGAATAGATGTTCACACTGCTACAAGCCCTTAGAGATTTCAGGAAAATGCTGGGTTCTGGAAGACTCATGACAGAACTGCTGGAACCTGGCTTATGTAGGAAACTTGCATAACAAAGTCCAAGCCCTTATTATTTCAGGTGGCCATCTCATAGAATCTGTTTAAAAATAGGATTAATCTCCATCTTAAAACTAATTAACTTTTTGCCCCCGTGACTCCCTGTGGGACACTCGATTTTCCCACATTTCATGACTCTGCCACTTAAACACTTCTTCATTTTGAACATACATTTATCTGCACCCATTTTCTACCTATCAACTTCTCTAATGATATTTTCTCTGATCTCTTTTCCCATTTGCTTTCTCTTCCTCAGGTATTTCCTTCTTCTCACAGATGATGCATGTCTTTCCATGTAATAACTTTGCCAACAGTAAAACTTGCCAGAACGTTCTTACTTTTAATACTGAAAATATTACAATATTAAATAATGCTGATCCTAATTCCTGAGGAATCCTACTAATGAATGTGTGATTCTTCTAATTTCTCCATTAATATTTGCCTTTCACTCAGTTTCTAACTGCTTTACGATNTCATAGCAAATAAAATATTTAAAAAATAAAACCTACAGAACTGATTGACAATTTAGTGAAGAAATCTGTTGCCTGCCACTTGCAAGCATAACTGGGTTACCATTTCTTTTAATAGTAGCACAATACAATGTATTTCAGGAAAATCAAGATATTTCACTGACACATTGGAATGAAACAGTTTCCAATGTTCATTTTACTAATTACACTACAGATGATTCATATCAGTCCCGTAAGAAACAACAAAAACTCCTCCCACTATGCTTCCCCATAGCAATCTCAATGTTAAAGTGGCTCTGTTTTATTTATCCTTCCCATTACTCCACAATCAATAATAACATCATTTTTTTTATTTCAACATATTTTGTTATTTCTGTCTTCCTTAAAAGCACATCATATGCCATATCTTTATTTTTCTTAAAGCTACCTCTACCACACAACATGACTGGGTCAAACCTGACTTTTTCTGGCCATCAGGGCTGAATATCTTCTTAGGACACTTACAAACACAACCCAGCTAAGACTCATTACTTGAGAATTCTTGTCTTTTATTTTGTCCCTATTACCTTACTATCTAACATGTCAGGACCAGACACCAAATAAAAAAAGTGCTGGAGCCAGAAAAGCAAAGAGAAATGAGCAAGACACACCCAGCACATCCCATTCTCAAGTTCACTCAGAATATGGACAGAGCAGTCCTTCAACACAAAGTCGACCTCAGTCTTTTGATCCCATCTAAAAATCTGGCATTCTAAGTTCAAGTTTTGGCTTTTTGCATTCAGGTCTTGATCCAAACATCTTGGCAAGTTTTTTTGATTCAGTTTTCTAGAGGAAATAGATGGAGTACTACAACTCTTTTGTTTATCCCACTGCTGACCTAATAAATTTAGCAATTTATTTTCTCTCTTACACTCATTTTCTCTTTTTGCATCCTAAACTAGATGCAGAGATTATGAAGTCACTGCTGAATTTCTCCTCTCACTCTTTAAATAAAAGCTGTTCTTATCAACATCACGGAATTTGGCAGTAATATTAAATCTTTAGATATCCATCAGAAATTATCAGTTTAATCAGAGATTAAGAGAACTATCTTGTAAGAGAATACAGCACCATTGGGATTTACCAGTGAGAATTAATTATACTACAAATTGTGCTAAATGACGCTTGGAGTCCTAAACTTTATATTACTATGTTGGAAAAAAAAAATCATAACACCAAAAAATTATATTCTAAAAAAACTCTCAAGTGACTAATAAGAAATATCAAGCTCAGAAATATCAGGAGAAAACATATTAAAAGAGTGACCATGTCTGAAAGTTACCTTCTGAGTTCTGAGTGACCTTTGGAGAATGTCTGCTACTCAAAATAGAGTTAAGTACATGTCATCTAGAAAATGGAACCATCACAGAGAGGTGTTATACATACAGCGAGACAGACACGTATTAGTTGCTAATACTACACCCCTATCTATAGCTGGAGAGGTGATAAGATCTCCCATGCAGAGTAAATAAGCTGAATGCAGCAAGGACCTCTAATTTTCCTCATGGATGTGGGAATGGCTTCCACAGTTCCTCATTGCTTGCACCAGCTTCTCACTGCGCTTCTCGGGAGTGCTTTAGAACAACTGCTCCAGGTGGCAGAAAGACATCTTCTGAGGAAGGAAATGTGAGCTGTTTAAGGACTGTCTCATTTCAAGTTGTTCATGTTTCCATGTGCCAGGATTTGTGCAAGAGGTGTACAGCAACACATTATGTTGTGCAGCTAATATGACCTTGTCTTAGTCTTCCGTGGAAGAGAAGTGCATTCCAACTCTTTTAAGCGTCTTGGAAAGCACAGAGAAATACAAATACTAAAACTTCCTTATAAGACTGCAAATGTGATTGGAAAAATGTCAAAGAAATCTGGAATTTGATGCTGAAATCAGTTTGCTTGATAAATTTTGAAAATGAACAGTGGCTCCATAGACCACAGTGCTCCCAAGAGGTGAAACCATAGTAAGGAATAAATAATTGCATATGTGAAGAGATTCCCCTCAGTAGGTTTTGCCATCACATCTTCTCTGTTCATTGAGGTAATTTAGGGTTAGTATGAAGGTCATCATGTAGCTTGTCTGATTTCACAGACTCTTCCACATCCCAATATACCTACCACATCCTGATTGTGAATTGTTTCTCAAATTTGCCACTCTAAAGGGGAGGGGAAATGGCACATTACATGTAAAGAAGACAGAGACATTTGTGGTTTAACCAGCTGTTACCAGGTGATTCTTGTTAAATGAGAAAGGCATTTATTCAGTCCCATTTACTATTCACATATACTGCAAAGTGGCAAAAGCAATGGTCTTATAAATATTATTCTCATGTTATAAGCCATTTTAAGCCATTAGATGCAGAAAGAAGAAAAGAAAATATCACAGTTCATGTTTTGTCATTGTAAAATTAAGATAGAATAACTAAAAAGGGGCAGCTTGCTAATCTTATGGATAGATTCTTCTCCACTTTCTTGAAAATTAGGTCTGAAATAATATTTTTATTACCAACTACTTCTATTCACATAATTATAATACCAATTAAACTGTGCTGTGGAAAACATTGTGGAAAATGCACCCTCTACTGGCTCTTGAAAACATATTATGAAACAGAAAATGGAAATATTTCTAAACTGTTTTCTCAGAAAATATGCACATTTAATTCTTAATGTCTCTCAATGCCTATCCAGAAAGGAGGCAGAAAATTAATGACTTCAATTACAAAAATACGGTGTCTTGTAAAAGATTAGCTCAAGATGTTTTACATGCTAGAATTTCTGAAATGACACAGATCAGAAGAATGTATTTTAAGAATAAAAAGTTCACTGTTTTAATGAAGAACAGAATATTGATGCGAAATAATACCTAGCACATATCTTATTGTGACTACAACATCATGACAATGGTCATGCAATAGATTGGTAAGAGAAGTGCTCCTTGTATCTCTGATAGGTAACAGCTTTGATTAGAAACCTTAGAGAGGAGGACAGGATTCTATAGTCAAAAGAGAAAACTAAGTGCTTTTGGAGCATCTTAATATTATTCCTAAAATATGAATGTGATCTTTTTACACTTTCCTATTTTAGCAGGACAACACAATTTCTATAGGTAGCGTGGGTCTAGTTTTCTCCCCAGCCTATTGTAATTTGGATATGTGACCTACTTTCATTACCTGATGGCATAAACAGGACAGCCAAGTGTATCTACTGCACTGCACACCAGATTTGCTTTGCAGCTGTAGGTTCACATGTTCAGTGCCTGCCTGGTTTCCATTACAGGACAAGCCTCTTGTGAAATCCATAAACAACGTGCAGGCACCTGAGCTATTTCCCTTTCCTGGGAAATGGTCACCTTGGCACTCAGGTGACAGGTTTGAACCCTTTGCAACCAAGCAGCAAGTCTGCTGAAAGGAGTGCTCCAGCTCCAGTGGGAATTTTATTTTTCAAAGAGCCCTGGGGCTTAACCTGGAGCAACTACTTCTATTTAACAACTTGTAGATAAGGAAGGATGACAAGAGAAATCCCTCAGACATAAGTAACCCCTGCTGAAGTAAATGGCCAGACTGAGTGATGT
>VWZD01000655.1:0-27246 GCA_013396695.1 Sakesphorus luctuosus
CCTAAGGTTCATTTGCCATAGCCTAGCAAGTTTGGATGGTGACAGTAAATACCTCAGGACGTAGCTTTGGTTAGAGTATCCTTCTCTTAGATGGATGGCCTTAGAGGGCTAAGCGAGCTCCATCGGCTTGGGTTTGGAGTTGCAGTTGTCCTTCTCCTAGGCCGGTTGCTAGAGGGCTAGCGAGCCCATCCTGCCCGTGGACACACTTTGTCTGACCCTTCAGCTGAGACCTGTCTGGCATGGGAGACCCTACTGGAGGCATAAACCACCACCAGCATAGCTCTCAACCTCATGAGGGCACACAAGCTTCTTCTCCGCTACAAGGGGGTGTCCCCGGGGAAGATATGTGTAGAACAGAAGATACAACTCACCATTTTGTAAGGTTTACTTCTAGCAGCTTACAGCAAACTCATGTCATGTGTGCTGCTTTTCTACTCCTTAAAATGCAGTCATTTTGGTCATGGCTTTCTTTCACATAGCCAGAAAGGTAATTTCTGAAGTTTACAGTTTTTGGTGCTTGTTCATATTTACTTTCTAGCAATAGACAGTGTTGTACAAGTTCAGAGGTTCCTAGGCTTGGAGAAATAAGAAAATTACTACTTAAGTTTAGTATTTGTACCACAAAATTTGAAAAGGAAAGAAATGAGTGGAGAAGGAACACTAGTGACTTAGACCAGAAATACAGAAATCAATTAAAAAGGTTAATTTGAGCCTTAAATATATTATACATCTCAGAACTGGAATGGGCTCTTCAAGTGTCTGCATTGTAGCTAATATCATGTTGAAGTGGTGCTTTTCTAGTATTAATTTATTGTTTGATTAGTTTAGCATGGTGTCAAGCTTTATGTATGGGTGTGTAGCATTGCAGATGTTGATTCGAAGGTTAGTACCAATTTGTCAATGCCACCAGTATTCAATATTGTGCTATTGCAAAAGTGTAGCACTTTTTATTTTAATTTTTTTTTCTCATTTCCTAGCCTTATGATTCCCACTTCTCAGGTTAAGCTTTGTCAGTATATTTGTAAACTCTTTCTGACCTCCTGCAATTTAAGAGAGGAAAAAAATCAAACTACCTTATAGTGTTTGTAAATATTGATGAATTCAACATTTATCCAAACAGAAAGTTCTGAAATTGTAAAGACAGCTCTGAGATTTCATTAACAGCTTTACAAGAATTTCTAGGCTTTATTTTCTATGATTATGGAGGTTCTGATTTTATTTTTTTTCATTTTGTTTTGTTTAGTCTGGAAGTGTTAACTGATGTATAAAATAAGTTTATGTTGTATTATTTATTTGGAAAATCTGCTATCAGAGTCTATGGCATCTCACAGATCTAAAAAGGTGAATGAACTTTAAATATTTAAAATCCAGTGTCACCACAGATAGCTTATGCTGGTAACTCCAAAGACACTGAGGAGAATCATCTTGTGGAAATTTGTTAAGCCTAATGCTTAGAGGAAAGGGAGAGATACTACTTGTATCTGCACATAGGAAAGGAGTAAATCTGTTACTACGCAGATGTGGAGATCAGCACAGTGTTTATAAGCATAAAAGAGCCAAGGGAGTATATCACCTTAATGTGGACCCTGATGTAATATACCCTCCTGTTCCCATATGAGATGATGGATTTGCAGATGTAACTAATATTCCTTAAATGCCAAGCTTTGCTGGCTTGCAAATTGCAAGATGTTTGTCATTTGTCATACCTTTTAGACCATTCTTGTGGCCTGTCACTATAGCAACTCTATTGACTTCTACAACAACACCTGGTCCTATCAGTAGCTTTACCCCATTGAATTTTCTTCATAAATAATCCATGTGAAAGTGAATGTAGCTGTCATGTTAATTTGTGGCTAACTTGGTTCTGGCAAGTTTATAATTATATTTATGAAGCAAATAAAGCAGATTGTTTTCTCTTTCTTCAGCGGTGACTTAACATAAACTGACAGAAACAAATAAAAGATGCTTTAATAATCACAGTCAAAGTAAAAAAAGAATGTCATGAGGATGTTCTAGTTACCATCTCACAAATACATTCCTAAATCTGTCTGTCTGACCTCTAGTTAATAGACACAGTGGTACTCTTCACAAAATGTGTTTACTTTCACAGTATTCTTCACAAAATGTGTTTACTTTCATGGTAAATACTGTATATAAACTTCGGGTTTTTAATTCTCTTCCTCCTCCACTTCCCTCTTTCAAGTCTTTTCTAATCGTGCCCCCATTGCAGTTTTGTTCTCATCTCTTAAGGTTAGGGATAGCATCCACACGTGACAAAATAATATTTATGTTTAAAAATATTACCTCAACTCTAAAAGGACACAGTTGAATGAAGCTTCTCTTCACCACTGAAACTGAGTGTGGATAGTAGTAGGCTGAGGGTTTGCATCTGCCTTGACTTTCAGTGTCTCCTGTTCAAATATGGTCTTAATTTTGTGGCAGACTTTTTCATACATAGGCAAAAGAGCTTTAGCAGGAGTCAAAAATTCTAAATTTGGTTAATGCTTTTTCATTGTCCTTGATACTTGAATGTATAGGTGGGAGATAGCTGGAGCAATAAAAGTCTCTAATTCTACCCCTCTCCTGCTTTCACAGACACACTGACTAGAAAATGCAATATTGCTGGTATAAAGTAGGAGCAAATAATCTTAGACTGAAAATAAACTGTTTGAGAAACTGTAAGGGAAAAGTGTGCCCACAGGACATAATATCCTCTGGAATTACTCCTTATACATCACTGTTTGAGTCTGATGAAAACTTTCTGATTACTTTCCAAGGAGAAGATGGTTATCTCTTCAGTCCAGATAAATAGCTAAGTTAACAAAATAGCAATTGTCATCAATGGGCACCGTAGTTTGCCACTGAAAAATATATGCAGATGACATAATTGTGGGTCCTGTCTCTATGCTTGTTTAACAATGAGTGCTTATACTTTTAGTGAATTTTGGGGTTATGTTTCTGTTTATACAGATATTCTGCACTATATTTATCTCTCTGGAAAAGGAAATAAACTAATTTTATCTGTTAAAGGATTCCTAAGGCATATGTTTAATGTATCTGAGATTCTATTTTTACTATTTCCTGTGTTACAGGAGACCTTCATTAATTTAGAGCAATGTGACACTTTTTGCAGCTCACATCATATAGAACAATTTCTCAGTTCATAATTATATCTTCCTGCCAGTTTTTCTTTCTGCCAGTCTCTGAAGAGAATTCTTTAAATACAGTGTATATAACATGACTTACAAAGCCAAAGTAACCACATCAACTGGAATCAAAGTAAACCTTTTATCAGAAGTTAAATGAAGTCAGTCTGTGCAAGACAGCTACAAATCATATTGTAGGATTGTTGCCATAGAAAATTAGCTTCTTCAGTTTACTGCCTCTTTTCTTACAAATGCCAGTTCAGTTAAGAAGTGTCTGTGAGTTTATATCTGTGTATATAATTCATAGAGGAATTACATCTGGAGATGCTGCCTACTGAAATAGCTGACCTGCTTTTATCCCCTGAAGGATATTCGTTCAACACATCCCCTGAAAAAAAAAGATTTGCTTCCTCATCGTGGTGTAATACAACAAAAAACACATGCATAAAAATCTTGTTGAACTGAACAAGGCCATTAATGCAAGAGCAGTGAGAGAATGTAATAAAAAGAGCGGCAGGGAAAAGAACCTCTTTGCCAGCTTTGCCATGGTATGGGGATGAATCAGAGAGGTAAATCTGCCACTCTCATGAGAATGTGGAGTCCAGCTGGTGACTCTGACCTTACCAATTCCAGCGTGTGCAAAGAGAGGACAATCCCTGTGAACTGTGTATCTCATTGGTATTTTGAAAGAACTCCTTTCTGAAAGATGAAGGGAATTACAAATATGGGTGACTGAGTACAATTTTAGTAATTGATACATGCACAGGTGTGAGGATTTCTTGCCCAAACATTCTACTGTGTGAAAATAAAGGAATTAGGCCAGAGTAACTTTGAAAGATTTATCAGATTGAATTATCTCACTTGTATTTGATTTCAGTTGAATAATGCACAGGTCAAAAATGTAATTGCCACTGCGGGTATATCAGATTACCATGTAATCCTAAAACAGTGTTCAAAACAGAATCCTTAAGGTATAGCATGGAAAAGCTCTGTGATCCACAGGGAACAGGGTCCTAGCAGAGACAGTGTAAAGATTTGCTCTTGGCCAAAACAGTAACGCTGCTCTTTTTCATTTCAGAAAAGCAGTTCTCTGCTCTTCTGAGGCTGAGTACCTGGAGGGGAACCAGAAGCAACATGCCTGCTCATTTGGCTGAGCACAGTTTCTGCTTGACATGGCTTGGGTTGTTCCTTCAGGAATCTGACTTGTGGAATGAGTCATAAGTGTGGAGGTGCTAAGAATTTAGAAATCATCTATACCAGGAAGAATTAAGGTAATTATGCCTGTATTTTAGTCTTTAGAGTGTACTGTAAATCTTCAGCATTTGGCAGGAACTGCAGTGTGCTACTGAAGTCTACCACAAACAGCCGGATTGTTATACTTCTCAGGGCAAAGGAAGGTCAAGAATTGGATAGGGCAGGTGGGGGAATGAGGCATCTGCACAGTCATTATTAGGAACAATTATATTCAGATTTTACTTAGCATTCCTTACACATGTCTGTGTGAAAATGGTAACATTTCTCATTATAATTTTTTTAAGGCTGCAACTTTCAAAAATAGATGTTCTGGTTTGACTTTTCTTATTGTCTATATCAGGACTGCTCATGTGAAAGCATGAGTGAGATGATTTGGTTATCTTTGACTTCTTGCATAGTCTGTCTACTCAATTCTAATATCATTTGTAAGAATCAGTGTTTCTGTAGTCTTGCCATTTTGTTCCTGAGTACTGTTAGTAATTTTAGTAATTTTTGGATTTATATTTGGAAAACACCATTTACACCAGTCCTGTTTTTCTCTGTTTTCTTTTTTCTCACAAAGGCAGGAAAAGTATACAGTGACAAGTTTATTATATGAGAGAAGAGATGGCTTTGAAAACTAACAAAGTCTTTGGCTAAATATCCTTTTTGAGCAATAAAATTTGGTGATGAAAAAAGCATCAAGAACATCATTTTTTCACTTTGAACTTGCAGTATATATTGCACTTGGTTTTGTTTGGTTTTGGTTTTTGTTTTTAATTATTGTCTCTATTTAAAGTTACTTTTTTTTGTCCTTGCATTACTTTGTAGGAAAATGTCCAGTGACCAAGTGGTCTCAAATCTTTTCCCAACAACTGATCAGAGTAGATATTATGGGGACAACTATATGAGGTTATTGTTCTTGGGTAATTGATAAGCTTATTTAAGGTAGCCAATACCATTCACCACTGAAACAAGTAAGCCTGTGGGACTGGAGAACCAGCTGACTAACTCTCAGTTTAAGTAAGAAAATTCAACTGTACATCTGAAATAATAGCAAATGCTCTACCCCAAATGTTCCTCAGCATAAAGAACAACATATTTTGATCAGAGAGTATCTAATTTGATGTTTGCAAACTTCATAAAATATACATATCCTTCCCTGTGTGATCTTAAAACATTTATGCTTTAAAGAAATTATTATGATGTGTCTAATGTTTATGTGGTTTTGCTTTTTTGTTGCATTTTTGTGTAGAGAGGAAAGATAATAAAAGGATCTTGTAAAAAGAGAAAGCAAATCCTTGTTTATGAAATGAAAATGAATACTACCAAACCCCAAATATAAAGGAGCCTTAAAAGTTTGTATAGGAATGATTTTATCTACAGTACAGCTCAAACTAGGTATTTCAAAGCCAGATGTGAATGGAACTCCAGTTCAGAAGATGTATCAAACAGACTGTAGTTTTCTTGTATATATATCTAGGTTTCCTTCCCATATAAATCAAGGAATGTGAAGATGGTGCATAGATATCATGCTGTAGCTTGCTAGCATTAGTTACTGAGTCCTGATACATCCTCTTAAGAGATCTGGTTATGGAATCAAGTCCCACTTTAGCTGAGCTGGCAGTCTTAGCACGGAGGACTCACCTTTAGCACTCCAGCCCTCCACCATCACATTGCAGCAGCTGTGCAGCTGTGGCATAATACAAAGCCCTCTCTGAAAATCATGGGATGTTTTGGAAGAAAGATGATTGTGAATGTGAAAAGGTGCATTGTGGTGAACCTTAGTGTCAAATTCAGGAATAATGGGAACAGAGTTGCTTCTGGTTGTTTTTTGGTGGTTTTTTTTTTTTTTGGTTGGTTGGGTTTTTTTGGTGGTGGTTTGGTTTTGTTTTGGTTTGTTTTAGGAAGAGACTCCATCTGTGTTTCAAAGTTAATAACATTCTTGGCTTCCTACTTTTATATATAATTATTTATCCTGGTCATCTGGTTTTATTTGTTTGGCAAACACTTACTGTTCCCCCAAGTAATTTTTTGACCAATTAAGCAGTTTAATTTTGAGAGTTAAAAAAAGGGTTTTCAAACCTCTCAGGGGTTTGAATTGCTTACAGTTTTCAGTGGCTGTCTTGCCATTATGCCAATAATGAGAAATAGGGGAAAAAAATATGGGGAGTTTGAGTTGATTTGTTTCTTTGATGTGCTAGATGAGTTGCTTAAAACATTCATGTCTCACAGTCATGGCTGTTTCTTCTTTCCTGTGAAGTTTTTTGGGGAGTAGATGGGATGGGGACAGGAGAGCAGCAAGAGGAGTTTATAGGATCTGGAGAAAGGACTTAATATTGCAAAAGTGAGAAAGAAAGATATTGGAATGCATAGGAGAAAACTAGAGTTACTGCAGAGAGGGACATGGGATAAAAGGATGTAAGTCATAAATCTTTAGGAAGAAGTTTGTTAGCCAGACCGCTTGTGAAAGAAGTAATTTAAATGCAGAATTTTTCTGGAATCTCAGATCTTTTCATTAATCTCCAGGTTAGCACTTTAAAAAGGTTAGCTATAAATTCAGCACTTGATAGTTTTCTCCCATTGGTGCAAGACTTCCCAGTATAGATTTTACACCTTTTCCCTTATTTTTTTTTCTTTCAGAATTAGCACCAAGCAGCTATATGCCACATGCATGCTTCTCTATTACAGGCAAACCCCAGGAAGCTCATTAAAATTTCTTTATGGTTCCTATGAACTACTGGAGTCCTACCTAAGCAGAGTGTTTGACTGTCAGTGATTAGATACCATGAGAGTATATGCTTTAGAAAATATCATAGTTGGCATGCAGGAATAGATAAGTATAACAGCACTGCAGAGCACTATTTGTTCAACAGGCATTTCAGTTGCATAAACAGTAACACTTGCTGAGTTCCTGACATTGGCTTCCAATTTCAATAGTAAAATTGTTTCTGAAAGTGCTTCTGTGGAACCACAGAATATGACAGAAATCAATACATCCTAAATTCAAGAAAACTGTGGATGTCAGAGATGAGTAGATTCCTACTAGTTAAAGATTGTACTATTCATAACTCTTTTGGGTGCTTTGGTGCAAAATACTTCTTTGAAGGAAAATGCTTGTGTGATTTCATATTGGTAGAATATTTGATGGGTTATTGGTGAGAATTATTCTTGTTGCTCAATACTCAGGTTTAACATGATGCTTATCATAAAAACATTGTGACAGGCTGGAATAATGCCAACACATTGGCTACTTCTGAAGAAAATCATCAGGTCTGTAACTCATACTGTTAATTTTTGTTCTTGTGCTGGTGATCTAGAGGAACTCGTGCTGTTGTCAAGGTAATTTTTGTTAATACTCTAGTAAATGTACTAGAGAAATAACTTTTTCCTTCTTCCTTTACTCCTTCCACTTTTCACAAAATTTCTGATTATCTGTTAACAATCTCAAATTGTTTCTTTCGTGACCAGTAATCCTTTATATTTAAGATCTTCCCACTTGTTTTCTACAGCCAAATTGCTGTCGTTTCATTGCACAGTTTTTGTTGTATTTGGGTGGATGGGCTTATCTTTCAAATAAAATTAGAGTTTCCAACACTTATAAGAAGACTATAATAAAATGACAGAGAATATCATATGAGATCAGGCCCCACAGTGCACACACGTTTACTTAAAAATGTTATCAAGCAGGGCCTACAAAAGAGCTTGTGCCACCCATGTTTGAAGAGTAAATACATTGCAGATTACCATTGAGTAGCAGTCTGGCAGTGCCATTAATCAGTGCATGCTGCTACTTGTATCAATCTGACTTAGAAATTAAAATGTATTTGAAACATCTTTCCCCCTGTTTAAAGGGTTTAGGACCATCAAAGTTGTGCAGGATAGCCCTCCTTTTCTTATGTGAAATAATCAACAGCTCTCAGTTACTTTTAATAGTCTTACACAATAAGATGTAAATTGCACCAAAACCAACCGACCAACCAAAAACCAAACAACAACAACAGAAACCCAAACAAACAAAAGAAAGGAAAAAAAAAGAAAAGGAAAAAAAAAGAAAAAATAAGTTAGTACAAATAATTTTCTGAAGTTTTGTCACCATCATGGCAGGGCAACTCTGCCATGGCTCCTCTGCACAGGCACTGAGCACTGGGTGAGTGCTGGTCACAGTTGGCACCTTCACGACCCCAGAGCCCAGGGCATGGCTTGGCTTCCCCTGTAAGCCAGAGTAACCATGAGCTGCTCTAATTTCTCTTGGCAGAAAGAACTCCCTGGGGACATTCCTCTGTTTCTGAATACTTTGTGCAAGTCAAAGACACTGTTTAAGATACACTCTGTGTCAAGGACAGGGAATACGTTGCATAAAGCACTTTGCTCAGAGGCCTGTTAAAGGCACCTTTATGTCTCTAATGGACTAGAGCACTGCATGAGGCATTAATCAGAGGACAGGGATGATCCCCCCTCCTTCTTTCAAGAAACATTAGTATCTCGTAGACCACAGTTTCATTTTCTTACAGCACTTCACAAGCCAACTTCAGGACAAGTCACTTATTACTCAGGGACAGTAAAGGATAAGAGCTTCACTGAGGCAATATGTTTACTTCTAGGAAGAGTATCTTCTGTCAGTTCTCATTTTCTCCTTGCTTTTGAGCTCACCAAGGATCAATTCTGGGGAGATATGAAGGGAATTGTCACGAGAGGTCACTGTGACAGGACTTCCTAAGAAGGTCTCAGAGGGCCTCTGATAAGAGATAGGGGGGCATTTTTTACTTTCCCTAACAGCTCCTCCAAAACAACACACTCTTCTCCACCACCCTCCAATAATAGCCCATGTATTTGTGCAATACCTGAAACAAAATTAGAGACAATACGATAATGGGTACACAGCATAGATTACATCCACTGTAGTATTTAGAAAACTACTTGGTCTAGAAGAAGTATGTTAACTGTTTATTTGTCTAATGAGATGCAAAAAAAGTTCCATAATTTCTCTAATCACCTAATTTTGTATTGTTATTTTTTTCTTCCTTTTTCTTTTTTGATCTGTTTTTTATTGTATCCTCCCTATATCTTTTCTACTGTTTAAGTTGTCATAATTAATTTTCATCTCATCTTCTATTACTTTTTTGCCTTCAACTATAGGTGAAATAGCAATTCTCAGCTTTTGTATGAAACAACTTCTGTGAAGCACCAAACACCTTAGAGGTGTAGAAGGTGGGAGCCCTGAGCACGTCTGCTTCCCCTTGGGCTGTGTTTAAGTAACTTCTGAGCTGTTTTAGTTTGCCCTGGACTGCTAATATCTGGCTAGAAACCAAGAGAATAAACAAACTCACGATGCATAAAAATTGGCAACTGTCACTCTGCGGTTTTTGTATTCTTTGTTTTGTAGCACTGGTGCCAGTGTTGTTGTACAAAATAAATCCATAGCAAAGCGTGTCACCTATTACATTTCCATTTCAAGGAAAGGGCGGAGAGCACTTTCTTAAGATACGGGTTCATCATCAAAGTAATGCACAAAAAAATGAAAGAAAACTTGTAAGAGAATGATAGAAATGCTGGTTGAAAAGGAGGTCAGCCTGAGGAGCATTACTCTCAGACCCTGACTGTCACCAGCCCTAGATGAGGCCAGCCAGGGCTTTGTTTGCTGGAGTCTGGAGAACTTCCAAGGATGGAGTTTGCACTGCCTCTCAGAGTAACCCTGCCCTCCCATCATGGTGATGAACTTTTTCCTCCAGCACATTACAGCATCCATCTCTACTAAGGGGGTCTGTATTATGTTCATAGCAAAGTAGTTGCAGGATCTACAGCCATCTTCTATCTGAGCTAGACAAGTTCAGCTGCCTCAGTCTCTCCTTACAAGTCCCAGGACTGTTACTGTCTAAGTGGTCTTCTGCTGGATTTGCTCCAAATTCTCAACATCTCTCTCAAACTGGAGAGTCCAAAAACTGATGTTTCAGGTGAGTCTCAACAAGTATTGAGTCAGAAGGGTATAATAACTGATCTGCTGGCTGTTGTCCTCTCAACACACGTGTAGTTTGCCTTGTTGCTATGAGAGCACACGCTGTAGTCCATTTACAACAGGCATCAACAGTGACTGCCAGACCATTTCCAGTGTAACTCATGCTCTGCAGGCTGGCTTCCAGCCTGCACTGACACACAGGGTTAATCTGCTCTAGGTGTAGAACCTTTTACTTTTCATTGTTGAACTTAAGTTGGCCTGATTCTGAAGCTTTTCAAGGTCCTTCTGGACTGACTAAAAAAACTCTCCCTGCTTGGAGATTGAACCTCTGAAATGAGTTAAAGTTCAGACTAAGCCAATTTAATCACATTGAATTAAGTTTGTCAGAATAGTGAGTCTCTTCATTGTTATTAGAGACACAACAAGCAGTTAATTTCTTTCCCCTTGCTAAAAACCAGTGTGAAGAAAAATGTTCTGCTGAAATAGATCTATGCCTATCTTGACCCATGTGCTCTAACTGGCCTTAACACCTATTATGTATACTCCCAAAGTCCTCAGTTTTATCTTCCTTATTTGCTGTGCTGCAATCAATTCAGAACAGACTAATCCAAAAAAGGTTCAGCTAGTCCAGTTAAGAAAAGACATTCTGGATTCAGCTTGGTGCATTCCAAGTATTATTAGTCTTGTAAGCATATTTAGTTCACAGGCTAATTTATTTCAGAATCAACTTAAGCATCAGCAATTTTTAAAAGACTGCAGCAAATTCTGCTAGTAATAATTGAATTTTATTGCATTAATCAACACCAAGCTATTCCTTATTTTCAAATGCAAAAAATAAAAGCAACATTGAGATCAGGGGATTTTTTAAATTGACTTAAAAAATCTATTTCTTGTTTTACTTCACCACTGAATCATTTCAAAATTACTGAAGGCAAAGGTGTTGCACTAGTGTAAAATCAATAAGAAGGGAGTTAAAAGGCCCATACTTTCCACATGCAGTGAATGAGAAATGAAAGAGAGGTTTATAATATCATAAACCTTGGAACACTGTCTGGTAATTATCCCTGCTATGGCCTGCCAGGGAAATGACCACCATCTGCTGCTGCCCAACAGTGCCCTGAAAATACTATCAGGCTCTGAGCATTCACTGGAACTAGGAGCAAACTAATCTTCTCCATTTCAGCTTTTCAGATTACATGTAATTGCATGTAAGGGGAAGGCTCTGTCTACACAGATTTTTCAGACTCTGAAGCTGTGGAGATTGAAGCAGATGACATTTGTCCTACACTCACTGTTCAGCTCCTCCCTCTGCACTTGCATTTCATTGCTTCTTTTGTTTTGAAATTGCTGGCAAAAAATGGCTACTTCCTGAGGTTTGGGTATATTTTCTCTAGTTTGTGCATTTAGAATTGGGACATTTTTATCACAGAGCAGCTTTGAGCTAAAGTTAATCTTTCTCTTTATGAAACTGACATAAAAATACTTTCAAAATAAAGAAAATGTTTCAAGGTTCTGAGGGAACTTCAGTAATAAACACACATTTTACAAGGAATATACAGGTACTAGACCATGGGAAGACAGGATGTGATAAAGAAATGTGCTGAAATAAAAGAATTTACAGTAGGAAGAAATAGCATGGAAAAGTTTAATTGCAAGAAGGAGGAGGTGAAATAGAAAGGGAGAGAATTTGTAAGGAATGCAGTGCAACCCTAATTCTAATTTGGCTGTTTCTACATGCCTCTAACTTTCATTGGAATATGAAAAGGTGTTTTCACAGAAGATTTTTTCAGTTAAGTAAGAAGAATAATAGAAAAACAATTCTAGTTCCTAGCAAGTTCATACTGTTTCACAGGTCAGCATAGAAATACCAACATGTTCAACCAATAGCTTTAAAAACCAGAGGAATATGGAATTTAAGAAAAAAAATGGGAAAATGAACAAGGCAGAACGGAAGGAAGCTGCAGAGGGATTCTACTCTGTTTGCGCATGCCCATTTCTGATGGATTAAAGAATTATTAAAAATTAAAATGCAAAATCACTCTCAGACAAACCAAGTGAGAATGGCTTCAGCTGAACTGGATAGTATCTGGGTCCCAGGGGACCCAATTCTTCTTCATCTGTTTTTGGCTATCATATAAAGGGTCTCTGAATCATTTGGAGTGGCCTGCAGCAGTAATAATGTATTCCTTAGAGCTATACCACTCACTGACAGAATGCAGGGCAAGAGGTAAAACCACTGGAGAGGCTTTTTTTTTTTTCAGTGTGAAATGAAGCACTTTGGCTTCTGTGAATGAAAACAAGACTCTGGTGGTATTACGTACAAATTAATGATGAAAATAGGCTCTACCATAAGGGGCATTTCCCAAGAGACAGCCATCACAATTTTTAGTCAGTGTTTGGAGGCAAAAAGAGTTCAGGGCTCAAGCTGAACTCAACTGACTCATGGAATATGTTTGCAAAATTAGAGTTGTGAATATTTTAGAAGAATTTTGCAAAGTTTTGTTCATTAAATTGTGAAAGTATCATTAGTAATTCAGGTGGAAAATGTTACATTGATAGACAATGGTGTTACAAGGACAAATAAATCCACAGGCCTTTCAGGCATTAATGGGCACTGAACACACAATTTCCGGTCCATGGCACAGAAAACCCTGTACAATACATGAATAGGGAGGAAAATAAAGGGTTAGACATCATACTAAGCCATCCCAGTAGCCTATATCAGAGACTCCCATGTGTAAGCTTGGAACAGTGGAAACTCCTCTAACTCCCTTGCTTGCCTCCCTGTTTGGATAGCTGTTAGTCAAATGCTCCTTTGCCTTCTGTGGAAAATGCAGCCAGTCCTATGGAACAAAAGGCAAGAAGGCACCGTACTCAGTTCTACCATTGGGAGGCAAAGGGCACAGTACAAGGTGCTCTCAATAGTATTGGTATTTGGGGGCAGCTGTTATGTCTCTTAGCTGTTTTTCTGCCCCCTCCTCTCAGTCTTAACTTTCAAGCCTCTTTTGTTTGCAATTATAAAATAAGAAAGTAACCTCACAATGGTTCTGTGCAATCATCTTGAGGTTTTAGTTGCAATTCTCAACTCACAATATTTCTATTTTGGCTTAATTTCCTTCTCTCCAGTGGTATGCCTCCCATGTTACATTGAAACAGGACTTTCTGAATCATCTGCATGGGTATAGATACAAATTCAACTAAATATATATTAAGCAAATTAGTGGCAAGTGCTGCAGGATATACAAAGAGAAAGGTGGAACCTAACATGGATAAAAGATCACTGTAACATACTTCTGTTTCTACCTTTTCCAGCAATAGATTTTCATAAAAATGTGGTTCCCCAGGGGTACTGTGTTCTTCTCAATTATTCAAATATTCAGAGAGAGTTTGGCCTTTTTCTTCTCTGCTTATGTATGCATATTGTGTATATGCATATGACCCTTGGATTTGCTTGTTTTCTGTGTTCTTCTGCTTGTGTGGTGTTGCACTTGATGTCACGAGGGAGATTTTGTGACCTTTAACACAGCTACCAGTCACTTCTGATAGGTGCCCATTTTTCTGATGGCGATGAGTGACTCCTAGCCATTGTTTCATGTCAAATGTCCGTTTCCTTTCTCTGTTATCTTTCCTTCAGTGCTCAGGGGAAATTTCCCATGGTCTGGAAACTTAAGGTCCCAAATGCTGATGGCTCTGATATTTAGACCCCTCTTCTGTGCTGAATAGCTAATGACAATGTAGTTTCTACTATGAGGAAATCATCATAAACAACTCAAACCCCTCAGCTTGTGGCAGGGCATCCTCTTTGGTCTTTTCTGTGGGTTCTGATATCTGTCAGTCTTCATTTCAGAGGAAGGAGATAACTGATGTGATGTATAAGTCAAAACAGGGAGAGAATTTTAATAAGGAAAGCAGCATGGGCAAAGTGGCCTTCTCTGTACTTTAATATGCCTTGTGGTCTTGTTGTCTCCAAACACAACAGACTATAAATGGCTTCATTTCCCCCAATCTGCTACTCTTGCAGAAGAGAAAAGAGGCATTAGGCTGGGCTGTGCTGCCTTGCTGGGCACAAACAGCCCACATCAGCCCCCTTGGTGTGTGATCTGCTGAGGCAGGTCTCCAGGACATGTCCAGTTCTCAGCCTACTGAGCACCTCAGCGGATGTTTGTAGGGATGACATATCACCCCCCAAAAGGCTTGACCTATTTGCAGCTATGTGTATACCCTAAAAATCAGTCTTGTACATCTGATATATAAATGGATTTACATGGCTTTTCACCAGCTGAAGGGAAGAAAACTGGAGGGCCCAGGACAAAGGGGTCTGCAGAAGAGGTCCTGTTTCCACCCCCTCCTCCCCCTCCTTCCCCAGAGGTTGTCAGTGGCTGTGCCAGAGCAAGCAGCCAAGCCTGTCCCCAGTCTCATTACCTGAATGCCTGAATAGAAGATGATGTCCCACAGAACATCTGGAATCCAGCCTAATTCAAAATCTCAAAGTTAATTTGTCTGCAATCTTTAGATGCTCTAGGTTTCTCTGAATAAGGCTGGTAACAAGATGTCTCTTTCTACACCCTATTCTTCTCCTGTCCTTGATGCTTTCTCAGGAGATCCTAGTCCATAAACAAGTAGTATAATAATAAAAAGCCAGAGGGAATTGAAAGAAAGTTTTCACAGGGGGAAAAAAAGTTAATTCAGATTCAAAATAGCAGAAAAGTTTTGGCTGAGTCTTGATTCTTTTAAAAATCACGTACTTTCTCTAAACTAATGTCTGGAAATGATTTTTTTGCATTTAAAAAGGAGATGTCATTTTAGATTTAGTTTTCCTAAAAGAGCTATAGTTAACTTGAACTTGTGTAAAACTTTTTTTTTTTTTTGAAGCATGTTTCATAATTTTGGGCATATCAATGAACAGTGTCACACTCAGCTGATGTATCTATCTGCCCCTTTGGATTTGAAATAGACTAAGAACACTTTGTGGTTCAGTTATAAGACCTGAAGTCAGAAGATCTGGGGACAGATTCAAGACTTGTCTGAATTCTTCTTAGCTATTTATGGCTTCAGAGTTAGTAACCTAATTTGCATCAGCTCAAGACCTTGTGCTTTACAATCTTTTCTCATCTATTTCCAGCTCAGAAAGAAAAAGAAAAAAACCCCAACTTTATGTAAGAAGTCCAGCAAATGACTTAACCCTGTGCCCTGTTTTTCTATTTTGTAAAATAAGATGATGAGGATAATTACAAATGTTACTTGAATAGTGACACCAAGCAATGTAATTAGAAATTTTCAGAATGTGGAAATGTTTCTGTGGAAATAATAAAGTCTATGCAAATGATGTCTAAAAACATCTTACTAGGAAAAGGCATAGAGTAGCAGCTTGATTTTAGAAGCCAAGCCTGTTTTGTCCATGTTTTCAACCAACCTGGATCATGACTCTTTGAGGATGGATGTCTTTGCCACCTTGGACTGGTTTCTGTATAGCTCCAGACACACTGATAATAAATTGAAATAAAAATGCTGAATTTCTGATGTCACGAGAATGTGCCTAAAGCACAGTTAAGTGCATTTATTGCCTTTGCCATTTCTTGGCCTCTGTATGTCTTTGTAGAGATCAAAAAATGGTGTTGCTGTTGTTTCATTGTGTTGAGCTTTTTATGCAGTGCAGTAGCTGAAAGAGGTGAGAGAGCTGTCCATTTTGGAAAGAAAAAGCTGAGACCATCCATTTAATGTCACTTAGGACCTATTACAGAAGAATAATTTGGTCATTTAGAATTTTAGATCAAAGTATAAATAGTCTAAAGCTATACTGCATCCCAGAGGTGGGAAGATGGAGACTATTTGCAGTCATAATACCAGATGTTTAGTCATTGCTATAAATTCAACAACAAAAACTGAAAATAAAAAGCAAGCTGCTAATTGGAGATATTTGGAGTCATGTCACAGGTGAAAGATGACCTAAAATGCTGCTTCATAACACAGTGCAATAGTGAAATTAGCACATGTCTATTATCACTGCTTGCAACTCTGCAGGCAACTAATGGAAATAGCTTAATCTTTTCAAGCTCTGCTAAAAGGAGAAATATACAATTTAACCTGTGTTCCTGAGTTTTCCCTCCTCTCTTATTCCTTGCCAAATTCTTACTGTACAGCAGACTTTTATTATTTAATAATAATAAATGGCCTGGACTGCAGATTGAATAAAAAACTGTAGAGAACAGGGACTTGATCATTCATTTTTAGAGGCAACAGTAGGAATCCATTGTGTTAATGGTTAGAAAGGGAAAAGGCCCAGTTCTAAAATTCCCCCCTTGAACCAGTTTCAGGGAGCTCACTTTCTAAAGCAGTAAAAGCAAAGGCATTAATTATACATTTCCATTATGACAAAGCCAACATCAGCAGTGACTAAAACATAATTTGTTTGGGTGACAGTGCAGGCTGTTCTCTGATCAAGTTTTGTTTCCCACAGGGAGGCATCAGTCTTAAATTACACAGCAAGCAGGCAAGAGAAAGGAAGTAAACAATAAAACACTTCCCAGAGGAAGAAAAAAGGAAAGATTGTCTCTCAATGTCTTATTAAATAAATAAATCTATGTTTTTGTCAATTAACAGAAAATCAGCAATGGGGTACAGCTTTAATTAAAGGAAGTGTGTTTTCTGTGGGGCTTCATAAGATTGTATTTTAGATTTCCAATGATGAGTTGGTTTTAATGCAAAGGAACTTTCTCACTGTAAAGAAGATGATAGAAAGAAAAATCCTTGGGAAGTGTTAACAAGAGGAAAACATGAGATATTTTACTTGTTCTACTGAAATGCATACAGAAATTTTGATTTTCTTTAGTAAGGTATGTAAAAGACCAGAACTGGTATCTATCATCATATTCAATTTTATAGAAACACTGATATCTATATAGTTCTGTAAAAATAAAGTTGGATGTGCATTACATGTTTTAAGCTAAAATTCAGTTTAATACTATTAAGCATGGGCCTGATTCTACTTTATATTCCATTTCAGTGGATATATTATTTTGCATAAAGCTGCATATATATTTTAGTACCTTATTGAATCAAAGACTCCAAAGAGATGCTTTTGTTCTTTACTTTTAATTTTTGGCTGCTAAAAGGAATCATTGATTCTAGTTTTTTATTGTAATTTGAGTTTTGATAGCATATCTCCTCACTGTTTCAGCCTCTCTGCATTTGGTGTGTGTAAAGCAAAAAGCAAATATAAGGATTATTTCTTATTATCTACAACACTTTCAGAAGAAATGATAAAAACTAGAACTATCTTAATGTTGAACATACAGTTCCCCCTCCAGTGGCATTTTCTGGCAATTTCAAATGAATGAACAAATCAAGAAATGTATGTCATTTACCCCATGTGCAGCAAATACTCTGTTGGAACTGTTATTGTGCAAAATTAGATTCTCTCTAATACAAGCAAGAAATCTACATGTCATGAAAATGACTACAGAGAACGTTGTATGAGCTTAAAAGTTTTGATTTAATTGAAGTAGTTAATATTTCCTGTCTTTAAAGAGAAGATGCTTCTGACCACTAGAAGTTTCCAAAATTATTAGATACTAAAGAAAACCACTGCCAAATATATTACTTTGAAAGGGAATGAAAGCAGCATTGTCTCCTTTTTGTAGGCTTAAACTAGTGTGTTTTGGTTTATAATTTAGACATTTAGCCCAGCTTCAATAATAAAATTTACTGTACTAGTTATTTGGAACCTTAAAATACAGTGGTCTAGGAGCATGTATCTCCATACATCTGTTATTCTTAAATGGCTAAGTTGCCATCATCCCCTAAAGGAATGGTGAAAATTCTGTAAAAAGACCTAAAAATGTTAAGAAAATGGTCTGGGAAAAAAATTATCTCAGTTTTTTTCATGTATTCTCAGTTTCATTGCTCTTAACTGAAATATGGAGCAAAGGATTAATATGAAGACTGGCTGACCTGGTATCCCACAATTACATCATCTCCAATCACGATTTTCGGCTTATTACTGAAGTGGCAAAGGCTGCAAATCCCACTGATCTGTTATTGGAGTATGAAATTTTGGAGGAGGTTGTCCAGGTTATACTATACATGGACACCCTCCTCTGGATATTCAAGAGGTAGAAACTCTAAAATAGGTTGATTTCTTAGAACATTATATGCCCTATACCTTTGAAGCACTCATTTAAATTATAACTGGATTTGTGCCTCTGTATTGAAATTGGCTTTCTAATGGCACATCTGCACCTCCTAGAGCTGGTGAGCTTTGTGCAAGCAGGCAGGAGAACTGTCTGCTTGCAACCTGTAATTTTCACTTGAACAGGACAGATACAAAACAGGCTGTCCTGCAGACACGCTGTACTGCTCTTCCTGTGGTGAAGGATGTGTTGCTGATGTGTTTGCCTGTCTTTCATCAACATGGTAAGACAAGAAGAGAGGTTTTATGACTGTGGCAAAATAAGTAAAAGGTATGACTCAGAATGAAATGTGAGGAAGAAGTTCAGCCAAAAATGTGCTGAAAGAACCTGACTTTTAATGGGAAGGATTAATTTCAGTTGGTCTGGTGACACTCCTGAAATGCAGAACTGCAACAGAGACCAGCGAAGTTAGAACCAAGAGGTTTAGATGGTCAGACCGAAAGGGAGACTTTGCATTCATGGCTAACCCATACAAAGCTTCTGTGAAAGTCTTTTGCAGAGACAGAAAATCATAGAATCACAGGCTGGTTTGGGTCAGAAGGGACCTTGAAGATCATCTCTTTTCCCCCCACTGCCATGAACAGGGACTCCTTCCACTAGGTCAGGTTGCTCAGGACCCTATCCAACTTGGCCTCGAACACTTCCAAGGATACTGCATCCACAACTTCTCTGGATAATCTGTGTGTCACTGTCCTTACAGTGAAGAATTTCTTACTAATATATAAACTAAACCTCTTGCTCAGTTAAGTATTCTTACCTAAACAAATCATGAAGAATATTCCAAAATCAAATGCCTGGATGGAATTATGTCCAAACATGATGAAAATTCAGATAAGAAATCAAATGCAGTAATTCAGGACAAACCTTAAATGTTTCTAATTTGGTACTATCTTTATGCCCTTAAGGAAATGTTTGAGTTACTAGAAAATTCCTGTTGAGAAATCATTCCAAACTGCATGAGTGTTAAATGTGATAGTCAAATGGTCTGTCACTGATTGTCTCTTACTTTGATTGGGGTAGAAGATTTCAGTGCTGCAGGAGACAAGAAACTGTTCAAAACAGGAAAGCAGGTGAGAGCATGAGTGCAAAACCGTAACATTAGTCATAGAGGCCAGCCTGCTGAAGCAGCTACAAAGGGAATTCCTGTCATTTGGACCATTTCTGCTTAGTTTATTTAAAACACTAGTAAGAACCCTTCTTATCTCACTTTTCTGAGTTTTTTCATAGAGCTTGTTACATCGTGATAATTTGGAGTCAAATCAAAATAACCAGGCAACTTGAAGAAGTATATTTGATTTTTTTATGCAGGAAGCTGTGAAATTAATTGGGTTTGAAAATGTTTTCTGTATTTTCAGATTTTGTTTGTGAGAAGTGAATATTCCTAGAGAAACTTTTGAGTCTTTGGTTTTGCTTTCCCTCAAAAACAATTATTTAATGATAATATGTGACATTTTACATTCTGTTTGAAAAGCCATCTTTTACTTAAAAGTGTTGTGGCAATATTTTTAAGATAATTTACCTAAAGTCTTTGTCACTTACTCACTCTGATAAAATATCATGCAGGCTTCATGAATAGGGACACTAAGGAGATCTTTGAAAGTTCAAAAATGCATTTTCTGCAACAGCAGCTGTAATAGAGCTGCTTTTGGGGAACATTTTTCCTCCGATGCCTTCTGTTATGAACTTAAGAAAAGATCTCAAGCTGATCCACAGCAGTAAGATTATTTTCTTTCTCATAAACATAAGACTGACTGCCTTAGTTTACTGAAATCACTGAAAATGCCTTCAGTTTCTTCATCTTGCAGATGAAAGCTGGACAGCAGGAAACGCCTTTCCCCTGTTTTTATCCATAGACATCAGGGCTCTCTGGAAGATGCCATACTGAAATGGTTTGGATGTGAAAAGTGACATTTGGTTATTATCCAGGCGTAGTGAGCCATTATCTAAATTGTTCTTTTTGGGGGGTAGAATGAATGCTGGAATCTTAGTAATTTCCTTTGCAAGCCCATTGAAGTGGACTAAGTTTTGGACTAAATACTGTTGTGAGCAGATTGGACACCCAGATAAAAGGAATTAAAAAGAGAGGTTGCTCTAGCTGTTCATCTCTGTAATGTGTGTATTTGAAGTTTGGAAGTCTGCTGCTCCAGATTGCCTGCTTGTTTCCCAGGCACAGTCATTCTTAAGTCTGCTTTTAACTTGCTCTCCTCAGCAGGTTTTCTCCTGCTCGCTAATTGCCAACAGTGAATAATCTACAGAGGTAAACTGATGAGAAAGAAAAGGTTTCAAAATGGAAGTGGCTAAAAGAATTCCGGCTGTTGGGGGTCTGAAAAGAAAGGCCAAAAGCTTTTGACATTTTATTTGCTTTATCTTTTTGTTGCAATATGTAAAAGATCTTTTTCTGCTAATTCTGTTGACCATGATCTGGCACCTTGAGAACTATTTCTGTAGAGTGTCATAGTGGCAGCTCCATAAATGGACAAGAGATCAATAGTTGAGTAATAGCTGAAGATAAACATGGTAATTACAAGTTATAGATTCATGTTAAAGATTATGTATTCCCATTTTTTTTCCAGCTCTGAATCACATTCTAGCTTGAGCAGAATGGCACACAGTCCCTATTGCTGTGGATGACATATTTTACAGCTTAATTTCTTTTTCCCTTCTGACCAAATTAAACAACAGATATCTGTAATACATAGTGATAGACCTTAAAAAGTAATTGTACATAGGAAATCATCTGCTGAGATAATTTCTAACAGTTTCTGCAGTTATCTGTTCTTGGCCCCATCCTAAGCAATACCAATATATTTATTAACTGAAGTCACAAGCCAAATTTGTAGTATTCTAAATGAAAGCAGCACTTGGTTGCACTGGCCTGTCAGCTTACTCTGGACCACGGAATTAAACCAAAGTATACTAAATTTTACAAAATTTCACAGAGATAAACTGATGAGACAGGTAATTTTTAGAGAGCAGTCTAGGTCATCTCATTTTCTGTATTTCTGATGTGTTGTTACATGTATTTGGATCAATATTTCTCTTGAAACAAGAATATTCACCACATATACTGAGGAGACTTGGAGCAACACCTCTTTAAATCAGGCTCCTTGTTTAAAATTGTAAGATAAGAGTCCTGGATGAAACCTCAGGAGAATATGAAGTAAAAGTAGATATATACTATTCTACTGTAGGCAGCACTCATGAAAACATTTTCATTTGTTGAGTCAGGTTTCATTGCATTTTTAAAATTAATTCAAGAAAGAACTACAGGAATGATGTGAAGTTCAAAATATCTACTTTTCAACAGATAACAAGAAATACTAGTAAGCACACTCTTCTAGTATCCACTAAATAAGGATTTTGATAATTTTTCAATTAACATGTGAATTCACAAGAAATTCTAGGGACAGAAATTGCATCCAGTTTCAGATGAAAAAAGATATGTTTATAACACAAGATATAATTAATTACTGAAAAAACTATTGGGGTTATTTCCTTTGAGGTCTTGAAATGAGCTCTTAGATGTATGTCTCATTTAAACATGATAGATTCTTGGCAAGATTTACAGGAAGTCACTATCTAACATTCAGAACTTTCTGTGCTTTTCTTAGCAAAGCTGTGAAGCTTTTTCCATACATTGTCCCTATTCTAGTCTAAACAAATTTTTCATGATTGTGTAACATAGAGTAACCACTTTATTTTCTGAAAGATAAAAAAATGAGCTGCTTTTGAAGTTTCACTAGAATGAGAATGAGGTCTAGATTTATTGATCTCATTATCTTGTTCTTTTCTGGAATAGTTTTTAATATTCCACACACATTTTGAACCATTTGTGTCATTCAAAACAAGACACAGATACTAGATATTTAATACAGGTCTTATCAGTACTGTGTGTACATTCTTCAGTGTTAAATTCTCCTGTTTTGTTTATCCAAAGACTTCATTAGACCTCTAGCAATGGCAAGCTTATGTACTGATATGTTTACAGATACTGATGTGCTTATAGTCACTGATGTGCTTATAGTCAACTCTTAAATCCTGAGAAAAATCAGACCATCTCAAATAATAAAAGGTGATGCTGATAATTTCTCCAAGATCTCAGTGTCAGAATGATACATTTAGCTGAAAATGCAATATATGTTACATCATTCAAATATACTAGACTGTTTTAATGCAAAACAAGTTTTATTTCTTGTCGATATAGTTTTTCCAAGTGAAGATAAAAAATAGCCATAGAAAGATGTGAGATACACTCTTTCTATACACTCAGAAGTGAACTAGAAATAATACCTAAGTAAGGGAATTATTTATAGAAAGTAGAATTTGAAGAGAAATGCCAAGAGATGTCAAAACTGATTGAAACATGCAGTCTTGACAGTTCTGAAATTCACAGTCTGACTGCCTGCCTGCCTGCCTGCCAGACAGAATTTGAGCATGATACTTTGTTTTGTTCAGCCCCTACCTTTGGCTATCAGTGTGGTGTAAAGTGGTAAAGGCAAACAAGAATCTAAGAACCATTTGTTACCTTACTCTTCCCTCCCCCAGTCTCTTACAATGTGTACTATTAACCACTCTGATGCAGCTGAGATGATGGAACTAATGTGGATCATGGAAATACGATTCTCTTCACTTAGTGGAAAAAAAGAGCAGTTTAAAATAGATTTCAAAAAGATTAAATTAGACAAGTGTCCTACGCAAAGCTGGTTCAGATGATTATGATGCTGAATAATGATTGCATTCTCATCATTTTAACACTTGTCCCAACAAACAAAATCATACCGAGAAGCACTGACAGCGAAGAAGCACTGGGTGGGACTGATATACAAAGAGTCTATTCTCCTGTCATGGTACATGAGTAATGTGTCTTTGCACTGAAATCTTTGAAGTTACACTATTATAAAAAATGTATAATAAAAAGAGAATGAGATATAGTAGGATTTTTCCTTATAGCCATAGATTAATCATAGTTCTGAAACAGTGGCCACATAAATTCATTGTAACTGGGGCATATTACATAAGAAGCCTTGCAACACTGTTGAAAATATAAATATTATTATACTGCATTATTAGGTTTTTATCTACTGTATTATTCTCCTTTCACAAAAAGGCAAACTGATCTATTCAATAGTTAACTGATCTGTTTAAAGTATCTTCAGACATACATCTGAAACCAGTTTTCCGATCATCTTACCCTGATGTATGCATAAAGACCAATAAAATTACTTTCTTTTCTCCAAAAAGAAAAATAAATAGGCTTTTGCACAATGACATTTTACATAGCTCCATATAAAGGCTTTGTCAGAAGTAACACTGTAGGGATTCTCTCTTATTCAGGACCCATTATAATCCAAATCATCCCAGAGACTTACATGAAAGTAAGATACATGCCTTGTTCTTGTTGTCCCGTAAACTTTAGAAGAAAACTCTTAAATAAAAGTAGAAATTACTCTTGTTCTACAGTTTTAATTTACTTGTAACACTTTTGGAGAGAAATAGAAAAAAAAAAAACCACACAGAAATGTATTAGGAAGTATTAATCTGATTTCATTACTATATATTGCAAACTGGTATTTTCAAAGAATATCAGTTATCTCTTAATAACCACTTCTTAGAGTAGGAAAGTAGATTCTTTTAATAAAAGCAAATTTAGAAGTAGTATATTACAATTGCAAAAGAGATTTTTCTACTGATTTGGTGCAAACAGAAAAGAAACACTTCAATATTTCAATAATAATAATCAGAAATACCTTTCCAGTTTCAAGACCTAGATAGGTAATCAATTTTATCTTTCTTTAATTATGTTTCACAGCATAACCTTCTGCTGACAGACTACTCAAGGCTTATGTCAATCAGAATAATAGGTTGCACACTTTATTGATTTAACTATCACTTCGAGGAACTGAGCTTATGGTTTTATTAGACTGTTTTCAATAGTTCCTTTCGGACAACCTAATTTTAAAGATCTAAACAAATATAGATCATGTTCTCTCGAGATGTGCAATCATTTTAACCCTCTTTTTAGCCATCTATGATAATCAATTAAAATCATGGAACATTCAAGCAGGTGTTCAGATGCATTGAGTTGGATGCATTAAAGATAGAAGGGTGTGAGTTAAGAAAAAGTATATATATGAGACAGGTTTATGCAGGGTCATTTTATCTGATGAGTGATCCCTTAAAGCTATCCTGTAGAATTTTTGACTACAAATCCTACGGATTTTATTTCCTCAATTCTGTTTCAATACATGCCCATGAATTAAGGAACTCCATGGTATGAACATCATCAGACTTTTCATCAAATAACTTTCCTTTAAATTTGGCTGAAACTGTCTTTGTTAATGTTTAAAAGTCCTTTCTTTTATATTCAAATACTGTTTCAGTACTCAATAAATTAGAAATAGTGAAACTTTGTTTTCAGTGCATTTTCTCTCTCCCCTCTGCTTTTAACCTTTCCCAGCTGTGTGCTTCTGAATAGGCATTTCCATTTTTGCATCATAGATTCATGACTTTTATATCTGGGTTCATGTGCACACATTTTCATCCTACACATTTGCTATGTGCCCAAAGCATGTTACTGCTATACAGAGGTGGTCAGTAGTATCTAACAGTTTGCTCCACTTAGATGGACAAAAGACTCCTAAATTATGTGAGCTGAAGCTGTTGTTTATGTTGAAAGCATGTACTGCAGTATTGGGCTGCTCAGTGCACTAAACCCCTGGAAAGTATCAGTAGTCCTTCAAGCTCAGATAGTCAGATTTATACCTGTATTTACAAGCTAGAAGATTCAAACACCTGTCTGGCTCTGTTGGGAACCAGAGACACCAAGAATCCAAAGCAATGACAACTCTCCTTCCCTGATTTCTTCCAGAAGTCTGAGCTCACCCGTTTTTCTCGTTTGAAATTTCTGGGGGTTTTGACAAATGTAGAAAAGGTGAACATTTTTCTTTTTATTTCCATGTTTCCTATGCTGAATTTTCTTCATTGCCTTCTCCCTTTAACAGACTGGAATAACAATGGAGTTTCTGCCTCCTAACTTTGTAGTACAAACTGGTGAATCATCATAGATCTTTCAGTGTTACCTTCAGGGAAACAAGGAACTACCTTCAAAAGTCTCCTGTTACATGTAAGTAATTTGATTTCTCTTTCCCATAAATCATTCTTTTATAGAATATAAAATTAAAGAGTTTTCTTGACATTTGCCTACCCTTACTTAGAAGGAAAACAAAACTGAAAGACACTTCTTTTATGTTTGCTGTACTAAAACTTTGCATGTCTTTTCAAAGTTAGATGTGTACAAGCTTTACCTTAGCTTAAAATAAAAATAATAAAAGTAAGATAAAGAAAATACAAGGCTTTCCTGTGAAGCACTCTGGAACTGAATTTCCTTATTTGCTAAGGTGCTGATGAAAAGTCAAATAGATGACATCTGCCTCCTCTCTTGAGTATAAAGCTCTTGACAATCAGAATCTTCTCATGTGATAGTCTGTAGGCTTGGTTTGAACTGTACTTTCCGTTAAGTTCAGAAAAACCTGAACTTATTTTACTTCTGGAACACAACAGGAATCATATGGAAATGTTTGAATCACCTCCCAACTTGGTGTTGCTACATTTTGGTGAAGTCAGTCTCACAAAAACTGTCGATAAAACTCTATTGATGTAAAAAATCCTTTACAACCTTGCATTGCATTGTTTTTACTTCACTTATTGTTGCTCCTGTTTTACAGAAGTATTGGTATTATAGGAAAGAGGTCAACAACAGTCACAGAATCAGAAACTTTCCTGCTTTTCTACCTTGTTAGCTTCAGCAGAATAACTACAAATGCATTGGGAATAGATGCATATTGCTCACAGATTTGCTTAATATGCTTCCATCTTGTAACTCGTTCTGTTATATTTCTGCATAGCATTATTCAAATCCACCAAGGTTATTCCACATGTACCTAATAGTGAAGGTTGCATTCAACTCACTGCAACATGTTCTATCTCTTATAAACACCTTATAGTTCAAAAGAGTATCTCATGGTTTGATCCTTGTAACAGATTTTGTTTGAGGTATATTAATTGGTTCAGAGGAATGAAAATATACTCTGGCTACCAAAATTCCTGTGCACATGTCATACGAAGCTGCAGTTATATAAATTTATTCAATCGCAGTTGCTTTATCAAAACTCACTTGATTTTCCTTATAGTCAAACATAGACAGCCTTTCTGATGTTTTGGCTGAAAAAAGTAAGGTATTTGAAAATGCCTTTTCATATGGTATTGCAAGCTTTCTAAATGGGTCAATTTTTATAGCTATTTTGTTGAAAAGGAATCAAAACTAATACTGAACTTGGAGAATCAGAATGGGTCTGTATACTTGACAACTGAGAGGATAACAAAGTTCTGTGAAATATATTGGGGTAGTAATTGCTATTTAAGTTATTTCACTTCTTGCTAGTTAGTGGGGTTGCCTCCTACAACTGTAAAAATATTATGATAACCAGGCAGGGTAAAAGTTGTGCTAAGAATGTACTCTTTTCTTTTTTCTCTAGTCATTTGATAGGTGTAAAACATTCTAAAGAAAAGGCAGAACATTTTGTTTATACAGTTATGCTTATTTTAATAACTTGCACTGCTATTTTAGACCTGTTCAGTACAAAATCAGACTTGCAACATACAGACTTATTTTTTAAAAGCTAAGTAATAGATGAGTTGCAAATTGCAGGATCAATGCCTTGCT
>VWZD01000655.1:27278-71289 GCA_013396695.1 Sakesphorus luctuosus
ATAATAAAAGGGATGAAAAATTGGAGAGCAACACAGGTGAAAGCAAAAGTGAGATTGTCAGGTAGGAACATGCTCTTGGAATGTTTTAATTACCAAATGTGTGTTAGTTCTGAAAGCATCAACACAGTGTAAAAATAAAGTGGTTGTTGATAGTGACTTACTTATGTCATGCTGGGTTTTTTTCTATTGAACAGAATTTTTAATTAGCTCTGTAGGTTTTGCATGATTTGTAGTGGTGCTACAATGTCCATGCAATGCTGCTTTCAGAATATCCAGGTCATTATTTTATGCTTACAGGTTTTTATCCATCTTTTGGCAACATTCACAGTAAAGCTTCCCAGAACATCATCTACAGAAATGCCATCTTCTAAATTTGAGAGGTTTATGGGTCCCAAACACAGCTGGAACAGAAGGAGAACCACAAATCTGAAATTCTGCAAGTCACAGAGTGCTTTACCAACAATAAAATTGATTTTATATACCAATTTTTAGGAATGTTCAACATAAGCTATTTTATCCTGCTTCAGAGATTCGTAAGAAAACTGTGTTTTGCCTTCTTTTTGTTAAGGACACTGTAAGCACAAATAATACTGAAACTGAATATGGGGTTAAAGCAGAGAATAAATGAGATTTGCATGGATTGAGACTGGTGTTTGAAAATTAGGTTTGGGGTCAGGTGGAGTGGCAGGTTAGTGCCTTCCTGCTTGCTTCTGTTCTTTTTAGGTACTCATTAAGTCAAAAGATGAACTGTACTAGATACAAAGTAAACAAAATTTATTTGACTTTTACTTCAGTAAAGCATGTGCATAACATGTATTTTATTTTTACACAGTGTGTCTTAGATTATGGTTTTGATGAGTTCTAGAAAAATATATAAAATAATGTGCTCCTAAAGAAATGAATGGATATTCATATTTTTACAAAATGATAAAGGTCTAGTTCATCGAAATACAACTAAAAGACCGCAAGAACTGACCGAGTTCTAAGCATATGTAGCTATGTGGGACATAGTTACAATTTACTACTTAGAGCTGCGAGAAGCCAATTTAGTTATGTGTTTCTACAAAGCATTAAACTACCTTCATTAGAGTAAAAAACTTACACTGCCAAGAAACCTTGAAGTTTTCCTAAGGCACTGACTATTAAGGTTGGATCTCAGGTTCCTAAATACACTGCATATGATCAATACTTGTATTATACTTGTTTGAGAGGCAAATAATTTTATTTTACTGAGTCTCTTTGCCTTTTTGTGTTACTTTCTGCCCTTCTAGTGTGCAGTACTGCTACTAGGTTGACTGAAATTTCTGTATCTTTCAGGTACTGGTAAATCTGGCAAATTCTTCTTCTATTTTTTTTAATTAATAACTTGTAACTGCAGCACTCTATGACTACTCCTATATGTGATGTGTAGCTTTTGTAAGTCTTTCAAAACTGGGGGGGCATGGAAAATACATTTGTTTTTCCCTATATTTATTTCAATTAGGCATATTTTATTGTGGCAATCAAAACAGCCCACGTAAAACCTCTGATCCTTGGCTTCATTTTTTCAGAGAACTGCACTGAAACTGCCTTCAATCTCACCTGAGAGAAGAACCTCTGAGGCACACCACCCTCAAGCAGAAACCTGAAGAAAAGGTACATGGATGGCAAATTTCCATTACTTTTTCTCTGTATCCTGGGTTGGTCCTTTGGTACACATGAATTAGGTGTCACGATGCTGAGAAGAACAAAACGGTGGTTTACCTTTGCCCAAGTCTCCCGTTTCCAGGCTCAGTGAAGTTCTCATTCAGCATAGCTGCAAATACAGGGTTTGCTTACTTGGTGTCTTCCACTGTCCCTGGCTGTGCCTCGGGCATCGCTGCTCCCAAGGGCACATCTGAGCCCAGGTGAGTCCCTCTTCCTTCAGCTTGGCACTGTCCCAGCACAGTGTGACGTCTGTCTGGTGAGGGGGAGAGTAGTGTGGGTCCCGCTGGGTGGCACTCCGGGCATTCACCTTTATCTCTGTTCTCTGAAAATTTTAGCTCATTGCAACCCACCTTGTACTTTCCTGATTAACAGTTCTCCTGATTTCAAATGAACCAGTGATCAAACAAAAGTGGGTCCTAATTACTAAGATCCCATTTTTTATCTCTGATAGAGTTTAATGGGTATGAAGTGCTACTATTGATTTCCATGGGAACAGGAAAGGGCTTGTGCTATCCAATGCATACTGAAAATCCTATGACAGCTACTGGAAGGCAAAAAGACACACTAACTCTCCTTTAAATTGCAGGATGAAAATTGTGTATTAGAACAATTATGCCTCAGGGTGAATGTGTAAGTATAATGATACTGAAACTTGGCTTCTTTTCAAAATACACAAGTCTCTGACAGTTCAGTATTGAAAAGAGAGTGATTCACATACATAAAAAATAGAAGCAGAGCAAAAATGTCAAGGTGTGGCAGAGGGCAAATCTAAATTACTTCCAATAAGAATAAAAAAAAAAGTGTTCATTTTAAAATAATAATTGCTGAGTCTCTTTCCAGGAATATATTTATATAATTAAAATATCATTTATGTATTAGACATAATTATAAGTTAGATGGAATAATTTTTTAGAAGGTGTAAGTATATAAAGAAGCCTCCCACTCTGCACATTTACCACTCACAGCAACAGTTTATAGAATGGAGAGTAGGAGTTAATGGTCAGTTTTCGTAGTGGAAGAAAATCACCATGGAGTCCCTTGGGGCCGTATTCATCAGTGATCTGAAAAAAAGAATGAGCAGTGAAGTGACACAGTTTGCCAAGTTATTCAGGATAATGAAGGCAAGAGTAATGACAAAAAAGATGCAGAAGGTGCTCACAGGGACTAGGTGGTAAAATAGCAGATTGAGATCTGCGTCGATATTTGTAGCAAGGTAAACCTAGGAAGAAAAATAATTGCAATTTAACATACATAACAGTAGGTAGTGAAATAACTCTTGCACTGAGAACCTTATTCTTGAGAGTATTTTTATGAAATTCAGCCTACTTTTCCTCTGTGGTCAAACCCCCCAGATATTAAAAAAAAAAAAAAAGAAAAGAAAAAGGGAAAAAAGCAGAGAGCATTGTGAGCCATTACGCACAAAAGCTGCCATGTCACCTCGGTTTGCACGCCGTGTGTAGAGCCACTCTACTCTCTCAGAACAGCACAGTAAAATGTGATACTACAAGGACAGTAAAACATGGAAAGATACTGAGAGAGGTGACGAGGATAAGGAGTGGTTGGAACAGAGTTTTGGGCAAGTATTTGGGAAAATCAAACCATAAAAAACAGGGTAAAAGGGGTGGCAATAAAGTACATAAAGAATAAAGTGCCTGCATGCCTACGGTGTTTCAGGGACATCTATAAATGACCAAACAAAACAACACTGGTTCACAGACCACACCACAGGGCTTGCTTTTCATTTATATCAGTATGAAACTGGTTCAGAAATGCATAGTAGTTTGATTTGGAGTGCACTTTGTTTGGGAAAACTCTGAACTAAGTGTGATATTAACTAGCCTAGAAGGATATAGTTAAGCTTTTTTTGGCAGTGAATGCTTTTGAAAATGTCTCTTCAGTATTACACTTGTATCTCCTTCAGTTAAAGGTATTATTTGTTATTATTTTAATTGGTTTTGTTTGTTTGGGTTTGGGGTTTTTTGTGTGTTGTGGTTTCTTTTGTTTTTGTGTGTTTAGTTGGTTGAGTTTTTTGCTTTGACAACATGTTTTGAATGAAATGGATAATTTCTAAAGGACCACCATGCTTTGTACTTGAGGAAATGAGCACTAATGGGATCCCTAAGCAGCTTCATGAGGTATTGCTACAATGTACCATACCTGAAAGGTTTCTACACCAATACATGCAGCATGAGGAACAGACAAGAGAATCTTGAAGCCTATGCCCAGTCCCAGTGATTTGACATCACTGGCATGAGTGAAACCTGGTGCGATGAGACCTGTGACTGGAGTGCCGTGTTGGATGGTTACAGGCTCTTTAGGAGGGATAGGCAGGGGAGAAGAGAAAGAGGGGTGGCACTGCATGTAATGGAAGGGTTAGAGTATGGAGCTCACAGCTAGCAATGGCAGAGTTGAGAGCCTCTGGGTGAGAATCAGGGGCAAACAATTAATGTGGATGTCATTGTGGGAGTCTACTAAAGATGTCCTGGCCAGGACAACAATGATGATGAATTATTCTTTGAGGAAATAAAGGGATACTTCCAAGTCAACTGCCCTTGTCCTTATGGGAGACTTCAACTTGCCAGAAATTAACTGGGAGCATCATACAGCTGGTTTAACCTCGGCCAGAAGATTCCTAAAACACCTGGATGACAACTGACTTAAGGGAGTTGACTCAGCAAGATGTTCTTCTTGATCTGCACAAGAGTGTATCTCATACGCAAAGTGGAGATTGGTGGCCGTCTTGGCCACATCAACCACAAAGTGATTGAATTTAAAATCTCTGTTGACTGGAGGAAAATTGCCAGCAAAACCTCAACTCTGGAAATGAGGAGAGCAGATTTCAGGCTGCTCAGGAAACTAGAGAATAAAATCCCCTGGGAAAATGTTTTTGCAGGTGCTGGAGTCCACCAGTGCTGGGTCCCTTTTTAAAATCACCTCCTAAGGGCTTGGGAGAAGACAATTCCCCAGTGTTGTAAGTCAAGCAGGCAAGACAGAAGGCTGGAATATTTTTTTTTGAAAATAAGGCAAAAAACCCAAGGAGTATGCCCAATGGAAGCAAGTTCAGGTGACATGGGAAGAATACAGAGGTACTGCTTGTTGCTGTAGGGAGAAAATTCATGCAGCCAAAGCTCAACTGGATTTGAAGCTGTAAACCTGTGGGGGAGAATAAAACAACTTTTTTCAAATACAAATGGCAATAGGAGTATAGAAATATCATTGACCTGTTACAGGATGAAGATGGTCCCCTCACAAACAGGGACAGAGACAAGGCAGAGGTTTTAATGGATTAAGGCCTCAGTGCCCNAATGGATTAAGGTCTCAGTGCCCTGAGCTGGAGGACCATGACTGTGAGAATGATCAACTCCCAGCTGACCTTGAGCTTGTGCAGTATCTGCTGCTCCAGCTGGATCCCTAAAAATCTATGGAGCCTGATGGGATTCATCTCAAAATCCTCAAAAAGCTGGATGATGTCATCACAAAACCTCTCTCAATTATTTTTGAGCAGTCTTGGGAAACTGGAGAGGTCCCAGCTGACTGGAAATTGGTGAACATTGCCCTGATTTTCAAGAAGGACAAGGAGGAGGACTCCAGAACCTACTAGCCTCTCAGTCTCACTTCAGTGCCCAGTAAAATCACGGAAGAGATTATTCTGGGAAGAACTGAAAAACACCTAGAGGCCAATGCAGTTATTGGTCACAGTCAGGATGGAGGCTGAAGTCCTGCTCATCAAAGTTGATTTCCTTCTACAACAGAGTAACTCATCTAGATGATCTAGGAAAGCCAACAGTAATTTTTCTGGACTTCAGCAAAGCTTTTGATACTGTCTTTCCCAATATCCTTCTGGACAAAATGTCCAGCACACAGCTGGATAACAGTGTTATACAGTGGGTGAGCAAATGGCTCTTGGGTCAGGCACAAATAGTTATAGTGAAAAGGGTAACATCAGGATGGTGTCCAGTCACTATTGGGCTTGCACAGGGCTCCATTCTCAGCCTGGTTCTCTTCAACGTCTTCACTAAAGACTTGGACGCAGGACTTAAAGAAATACTAAGTTTTCCCATGGCACTAAGTTAGGAGAAGGTGTTAACTCCCTTAAGGGCAGAGAGACCCCACAGAGAGACCTCAACAAATCAGAGCAATCACCAACCATACGACATTCAACAAGGGCAAGTTCTGGATTCTGCACTTGGGACAGAACAACCCTCATTGTGTGTACAGACTGGGGAATGAGAGGCTGGAGAGCAGCATCACAGAAAGGGACCTGGGAGTCCTGGTTGGTGGCAAGCTGAATGAGTCAGAAGTGCCCTGGCAGCAAGGAAGGCCAAATGGATTCCTGGGGGTCATCAGGTACTGGATTGCCAGTATTCAGGGGAGGGTATTGTCCTACTGTGCTCTGCACTGGGGCGGCCTTGAATATTGTGTGCAGTTTGGGGGACCACAATGTGAGAAGTATATTAAGATATTAGAGAGCATTCAAAGGAGGGTCACGAGCTATATGAGGATTGGCTGAGGTCACTAGGTCTGTCCAGCCTGGAGAAGAGGAAACTGAGGGGAGACCTCATTGCAGTTACAACTCCCTCATGAAGGGAAGTGGAGAGGCAGGCACTGATCTCTTCACACTCATTACCAGTGACAGGACCCGAAGGAGCACCATGAAGTTGTGTCTGGGAGGTTCATGTTAATATTAGAAAGAAGCTTTTCATCCAGGGAGAACAGGCTCCCCTGGGAAGTGGCCATAGCACCAAGCCTGTCCGAATTCAAGAAGTATTAGGACAATGCTATCACACGTAGGGAAATCCTAAACTGGATCCTGAGGAGAGCAGCGTTGGAAAAGCACCCTGAACCTGAGAAGCTGCACACATATGAGAGACTTGTTGAAGTTTTAAAATTATGAGGTTTTACTTATATTGAGTTTTTAGGTACAAAGTTATGTATCACTTCTCCCTCCTCGTTATCACTTTCCTGATGGGCTGCCACCACCCCTCTTGCTGTTCTCCTCTGTGTTTCAGGGAGGCTTTTTGTTCTCCAGCTGAGTCATCATCAAGGAGCTCGTTAATCATGGCATTGTTTCTTCCCGGGACTGGGAGGGTCCCAGACTCCCCTCCCCTCCCCTCCCCGGTCTCCCCCGCACTACTGGAGCAGCGGCAGTAGCCAAAACTTGCATGGAGCTGTTATGGGTCACTGAGGCAGTGGCTAGAAATTTTAGCTTTTATTTTATTTTATTTTATTTTATTTTATTTTATTTTATTTTATTTTATAAGGAGAAAAAAGAAAGATTAGTAGTTTCATTTATTAAAAAAATAGAGTAATTAGTGATTTCAGCAAGTGATATCAGCATCTAGCCCTTTCAGCTGAAGTAGTGATCTCAGCAAGTGGTAGCAGTGTCCAGCCCTTTCGGCCTAGGCCTCAGTGATATCAGCTCTTTGCGAAGGCAAGGAGGAGAGCAACGCAGCACCCACCGTGTGGAGGAGCACTGAGCACCTAGGAAGTCCAGCTCCCAACGTCTGCACTGCTGTGTTCCAGGGCTCTGCTTATATCCACTTTTCTCAGGGTAGGCCACGCCCCTTTGCGCAGGCGCAGTTCATGCATTACGTAAGGGTTGCACAGGGTTTGCGCAGGCTCAGTTCTGTGTGTTGTAACAGTTCTCAGTTTTCAACTAGGGCTGGCAGGGCTTCTTGCTTGTATTGCGCAATATTCCTCGTGGTTGTCTGGGGGGGGTGGGGTGTGTGTAAGTTTCCATGTGGTGTAGCGGCGTGGAGTCTGGATTTTCTGTCACGCTGGCTGCGGGGGAACAACTGAGGGTGGCTGGGGGTTGTGGATTCCAGGCAGCACCTGGTCAGAGGTGTTGGGGCCAGTGCTGGAACTCTGCGGGGTATGGCGGCTTTGGGTAGACTTATTTGCTTGTGAAACAGCTGGTTGGGTGCCCACCGGAACGTGGAGCAGCCGGGGGTTTCCAGCGTGGGCCGGGAAAACACTTCAGGCGAGCCCCGCACAGGACCCGGGGTAGCGGGGTGTTAGTACGGGTAGCGGAGGAGGCTTGGGGGAGCTTGAAGAGGGTGTGGGTACAAGGGCTAAGGTAGGAAGGACTGGGGGAAAGGCTGCAAGCCACAAACAGTGGAAATAGTTGGGTTTAGCTGGGGGGGAAAGAAAAAAAAGGGGAGAGCGGGGTGCTAGCGCTGACTTGAGGGTGGGAGTGGCTTGGCGTCTGGGAACTGGAGGGGGAAGGGGAGAGACAGAGCAGGCCCATGGAGCGGCGGAGCCCTTTCCGCGGCCAGCATGTGGAGCGCGGCAGCGGGGTGCCGGTGTAAAGGCATGGGGCCGTGGGATGTGGCCAGGGCCACGTGAGGGAAGGGAAGCCAGCTCCAGGGGTCTTTGACCTGAGAGTGGCACAGCATTTGGGAAGGACTAGGCTGTATGGGACCAGGCAAAAGCCGCACTCACGTGGAGACCGGCTGGNTGAGAATGGTTTAACCGGGTGTGGTGGAGTTCTTTTGTTTCAGGTGATCTTATCTCCAGGGACTCCTGGCAGAAGGGAATCCTGTTTCGGGCTTAAGTTTCAACAGATTTTTAAACACACAAACACACACTTCTACATTCAAATAAAAAAATAAAAGAACATCAAATACCGTTCAGCAAATTGAAATGAATTCATCTATTACAGAGCTGTCCCTGCAGCTCCAGGAAGAACCGTGGCGGCTCCCACCAGTCCGAGCAGAGGCGGCTCTGTGCCTGAATGCCTCTGCCTCATGGAGCCATGGTGGCATGGTTATGGCTGCTGCCCGCTTCTGCCCCTATCCTAGTCCTATTGGCTACCACCCCTGTCTGTCCCCAACCCATGGATTTCTATTGGGTGTTAGTCCCTCCATTTTCCTATACACTAGCTAAGCACCTAAGATACTTCCAGAGTTCTTACCCAATCCATCCCAGCTCTAGCACCTTCCTTCCCAGGAACTTATAAAAGGCTCGTATATTTTGCAATAAAGGTCTTTTGCCTCTCATCCTGTGGATTGCAAACATCTCTTTCTCAGTGCTCCCTCAGCTCTGGAAGCAGGTGGGAGCAGTTTTCCCCTCCCTGCATAGTCAGACATCTGATGTAATTCTTGAGGTGTCCTTCACAGGGCCAGGGGTTGAACTCAGTAATCCTGATGAGTCTCTTCCAACTCAGCATATTCTGTGATACTTAACCATTGTACCTACCCATAGCAAAGTGCGACTGTTAACATTACTACTATACTTTTTGAATGGATGGTCATGATTTGTACAGCAGTGAGCTGACCAGAAATCCTGTTCTGCTCCAGCAGAAAATTGGATCTGGAGGATTTCAGTGTTCTCTGATCTTTTCCACATATGAAAGGAGTATTTAAAAGTATAATGCCTTCCATTTCATCAGTTTGAAGGGAAAATAATAACATCATTAAATGAATTCCTATGTAGAAAATTGCCAAAGGACTCAGGTCCCAAATGGTTTGAATTTCAATATAAAATGAGAAATAGCTGCTTTTCGCCTATTGCAGCAATTTTTCCCTTCAGCTTTTCAGTTCTTCCTTTGCATGTTGTGTAGCTTCAAATGTACTGATATCCTGAGCATGAAAACAAGCTCTTCTGGATATTTTTAATCCAAATTTTTCTGAATGCTCTTTTGAAGTTAGCTATTTACACACCAGTCTTTTTCCACCTTTGTATTCAAGTCAGCCACTCTCAAAAGAACAAATGGGAAAATCAGTGTTTATCCAGATTACATTGTTATTATATTATTATTTATTCATATTATGGCTATTAATACTGCTTTTATTCAGCTATGTTGCCTGCTGAAACCTACATTATTAGCATGAAACCTTACAATGAATAAGATATTAATCAGTTGAATGGTAGGGGACAATTCTGTAGATTTAGCTCATGAGTTATACATTTATGAATCCTAAGAAGTAGTGGAGTGTAAAAACTACAGATGCTTGAGTCACTATTAATTAATAAACCCAGTTAAACCAGTCTGGCTATTTCTTTTAAAAAAAGAAATTAATTTCAATAAAGCCTGTGATAGAGATTCAGCACAGTCATTTTTAATTTGGTGTTGAATTCACAAGCAATATCCTAAAATGAGGTCGGGGATGCTAGATATGTTTTCTGCTTTTGATTGAAAACTTCAGAACCAGCCACATTCAATGTTCTAGTCAGACTTTTTGAGTTGAAGATCCTCAATGGTTTTGATTTTCCTTGAATAAGTTTAAAAAGTGCAAAAAGGGTGAATTGAGTCTACTTCATTCTGATAAACCACTGCATTGTGAATCTTTGCTTTGTTTGTAAGGACTTGCTGTCTCTTTAGCTCAAACTTAATTCTGAAGCTTTCATTTTAATATTCTGTAGTTTGAAATAGTATCAAATTATTAACTTAGTATGAAATAATTGTGATTTAAGCCAAAAAGCACTTAGAAGCTCTCTCCCAGTCATGGAAAATTTCCCATATATTTTTAAAGCTTCTGCATATTCAAACCAGCTGTTTCCAACTGAATATGATATTTAGCAACACAGCCTTTATTAAATATTCCAATTAATTCCATACTAGCTGCTAGAAGGTTCCTGGATGTATTTTCCTTTTAAGTCTGTCTTCAGAAACAGACTTCATGCTCTTCTGCCTTTACAGATAAGAATAGACCAAGTTATTCAGATCTGGCAGTAAATGTTCAAGACCAAGGACATACATAAAACACAATACAACACTCCCCTCTCCTGTAAGCACATGGTCAGAAGAACCATTACAACTTGGAGAGAGTCCAAGGATCATGTATTACTTAAAATAAACATCTGCCCTTATGCAGCAAAACTGACATACCAAGAGACAAAAATAACCTCTGTACAGTTCCAGAACTTGAACTACAGAAGCATCACACATGAGATGAAACAGTGCTGCTGTAGTTTTGATTCCAAAACGACACTCTCTTTTAAATAAAGTACAGATTAATTAGTCACAATAGCAGAAAAAAGCATTGGTACATTCAAAAGGCCCCCTGTGCTTCCCAAGCTGCTGAAAGAGAAATGAAGGTCACTGCTTATGCAAGGTGTGGCTTCTCAGACACAACACCAGTACTTTATTATGAGTGAAAAACATTCTGATTTGATTGAGGTCAGGCAGAACAGTTTTTTTTTTTCTGGAAAAAAAAAGATTTTATTTATTATGCTACATATTGCATAATTTAAAGCTTTTCAGCCTTGTGCCAAGCATGTTTCTTTGGCCATATTTTCTATTGTAATACACTTATCTGCAGAGATTTCTGTAGGAAAAAACTGTCCTTGTCTTTCACACAGAAAGATAATCTTCACTGAAAAAAAAGCCCTTGGGTGTATTAAAGAAGATTTTTTTCCCCTTTAGAAATTATAAGACTAAGGCAAATATTTCCTACTATTTTACATTATTAATAATAATTGATTAGGAAAAAAGTGAAGAACTTTATTTTGTAGTTCTGCAGTTCTTAGGTGGTGTTTGGTGGAGTCCCAAATGCCTATTGACCTCTTCATTTTTGTCAACAAACTGAGCTTGCATATGTTGTATTGCTTCATGAGCTTACATAAATTGTACTGCATTGTGGAACAACATGAGCATGCTCTTTTTTAGGAACTCGAAAATAACTGAAGAGACTGTGGACCTTTAACACTTGAACAAAGAAACTATGCAGTCTTCAGTTTACTGAGTCAGCACTATGTGAATTCTAATTTCTTGTGATTTATACAAGTCTTTAACTTCAGAGTCACGGTGCAGCTCATGATGAGGTTAAAAATAATTTGCTCATCCCTACACAGAGAATTGTTACATCTGAGAACTAAGCAACACCAAATCAGTGTTTTGTGTGTGTCGAGAAGTGGTAACAATAGGATATGGATGTGAAACTATGTCTGTCTTGGGTTGAGCTGGCAAAACGCCAACTGCCCAAGTACAGAGAAAAGGTTCCTCCTCCCCTCAACCAGCCAAAGGAAAAGGGAAGGAGAGGGAGAGGGGAAAAAAACCTCCAAAACCAGGTTTATGCTGAAACTAACTCTATCTATTTATACAGAAAAGAGAAAATTAAGAGAAAACTACAATATAATACACACACAAGTTATATGTAACAGGAAATAACTTCCCACTCCCCAATTAATACACAGTCTATTATTCTAGATGCATAAGCACTCTAAAAGACACCTAGCAAGAAACAGAAAGAGTAACAACAAAATATTTCTACTTCCCTGAACTTAAACAAAAGGCAAGGAGTGGCAATAGCAGGAGCGAGGCCTAAAAGGGCATCATACCGGCAGCACGTCTTCTCTGTACCTCAGCCATGGTGGAACTGACTAAGCCACTCCCACACACTGGATTTTACTCCTTTTGAGATGATGTAGTATGGTGTGGAATACAGTATTATTGGCTAGAAGAGGTCAGCTGTTAACTAGCTCAGCCCAGCTGAAGGCAGCTGACAATTTCAGGCCCACATCTGAACTCCAAGGCCCAAATTTAGGCCCATCAGCCAAAACCATAACAATGTCATTTGCTACTTGTACACCTGAGCCTGCCACCTGACTTTCCAGACACTGTTTTGAGGTAGGTGGGAAGGCTTCCCTCCATGAACAACTTCAGACCTCCATGGACATTACTGTACATCTCTTACTTTGCACAGTGGCAGCGCCAGTGCTATTGTAGATCTTGTGATGGAAGAGTGGCCACAGGAGATCTCCTTGTTCCCTCCTCTGCTTCACTCCAGCTTCCCAGATGACTGAAATCACTTAATTTTAGGGGCCTGAGCACAGTTCTGGATGATGGTAACAGTAACCTTTGCATTATGAAAAAAAGAGCTGTGACTTTGAAAATAAGATGTTTTCTTTGGGATCCCATTAAAGACTTTGTAAACTGTGAGTTAGCCCACAATAAGATCCCTAACAAATTATCTGTGTGGAAATTGTCTTATTTCCTTGAGATTTCCTGTGCTGGAATGCTTTCTATATCATAACTGAAACTTTGTCAGAGATTCCTTTTACAAGACATTTAACAATAACATAAGCTTTAGCTGAGCCCTTTTATGGCAGATATAAGGTGTTATACATAATCTTCTTAGAAGCTTTGCATGCACTGCATACAGGCAGAATAAAAATAAAAAATAATAAATACATTGACTTGCTTGGTATAAAAAAAATAAAGTTACTACATGCAAAAAATGTTTCCTATAGCAAACTAAATATTCTCCTAAAAAGTATTTAATTAACAAGACAAGATACAGTAGTTATTGTTGGTCAATTAGAGATGTAATAATTATTCCTGATTAGTTGATGAGAACAGGATAAGTAGGCAATTACCATAAAAATCTAAAGTGCAAGTTAAAACAGCTAAAGAATATATTATGTTGAAACAAGTATGTGATAACTGAAGTACACCGTCAAGTCTTCTGTTCATCTTTTCAAGTGCATGTTAAATTAAAAAAGAAATAATAAAGTCATTATAGAATGATACTATAGAACTCTTATGATAATACCTAGATAAATAATTCATTTAATATTATAAAACTGTTTTTAATACAGAATAACATAGACCATATTTCTGCCTCACGGATCACTTTTAGTTGTCCCAATTTCTGGAAAAAAAACAAGCTAAAAAATTTTAGCTTGTTTTCAGAAATTCAGGGTCAAATAGGCATATATATTCTAAAAATTTTAATTTTTAACATTTTTAGAGATGAGAAACAACTTACAAAAATTAACATATTCAAGAATGGCAGTCCTAATTATGTTCATAAATTATTTCCAAACAGATAGAAATTATGAAATTCATTCTTATTCAAAATTGCTCAAAAATAGATTTTTTAAAGATAGATTAGCTGTTCACTAGCTCTTTTTATAATACTTACCTAAATCATATTCCATTGTTCCTTTACTTTGATTAGATCACTAAAACATTTATTAAGCTGTGAAAGGATAATCAGAGATTTCCTAGTGCTGAGTTCTTGAGGCTCTCACTGAGACTCAAGGACTAACAAATCCACCCATTAATGAAAAATAAATTAGCAAATATATAATCAAATATAATTGACAATAAATTAACCTTTCCCTTTGGACAGGAAAGGGTGTCTTTATTAGACAAAGTAATTTTGATAACATTTCAAATAATTTGAAGGGAAACACTGACTCCAGACTGCACTGCAGTATATTTTTTGTCATTCAGCTGCTGTAAAAAGATTACAAAATAAACTCCATCTGCTCCAAGGGATAGCTTTAAAGCATGCTCAGAAGTGAGTAAGTATTTTATACATCTTCTAAGGCATGGTTTTCAGGGATCAGATTAGGGGTGAGAGTGGTCACAGCCAGAGTGCTTTTATAGGCATTGGGGTCATGGTGCAACCCACGCACGGCAGGTTTTTAGCAGCTCATTTTTAGCAGTTTCATTTAGATGAGGAGCACGGACTCGTCTGAAGGACTGAATTCTCCCCTTGAAGAAAGGTGCCACATGAATTTCTTTGAAGGCAATACTGGCTGAAATGTCCTTATCTGTAGCCACTGCTCCCTGCCCCTCGTGCTGCTGTGCTAGTACCCCTTTCCCACAGCTCAGCACTGAACTGAACAGGGAAACTGATTCTTTAAAAAATCCGAAAAAGTACTTTTTTTTGGTCAGGGTGATCACTTGCCACTTTTTAACTATTTCTTTATTTTGTGACAGAACATCTAAAAATAATGAATCCATATATTAATTTCTATTTTTTTACCTAATCATGTTTCTATTGTCAAGCAAATTTAAGGTATACATGCAAAAATATTTTCAAACTGTAGCCAAGTCTTCTTTTGAAATGAGGTTAACTCATTTTCTTATTTAATTACTCTCAGTTTAATTCAAATTTTCAGTATAATTATGTAGATCAAATAGTGACTGTGAACCTGTGAAGTGGTGGATCCTGAATTCTAACATCAGACACATCTATTGTTTTATTATTTTTCATTCATCACATGCAACTTAAGAAAGGAGATATTGATTATGCAGCTCTTTTAGTTCTCCAAGATGCTCATCCCTTTTCTTTCTGAAGAAGCTGCAACCTAGACCCAATATTCAATTTATTCAGTCATTACATTTCACCATGGGAATAGAGAGCACTGCAGGCAAGTACTTTATAATGATTATCATTTTGTTGGTATAGAAGATGATACGTTATAGACATCATTATATTGGATACTGTCATTATTTATCACCTTCTTTAAATAATTATACTGAAAGATTCTGGGGAAGTTACACTAGTGAAAGGTCACTATTGTGTGGAACTAATTTTATTTTCTTATCAGAAAATGATGGGCTCTTGGTTGTTTTTTCTGATGATGCTAGGGCAAAAAAAAATATCATTCCATGATGCATGCATCACATGAGCATCAGTCATCTTGTGTAAGTATGCACAAATTAATTTGTTGTTATTATTATTTTTTTTTTATCTTAAGTGTCGTTAGTTCCTGAATTCATGAAGGTCCAAAGCACAGATTCAAACATCTGACTCTCTTTGAGTGTTATTTTGCAGTATTTTGTTTCCTCTTGGCAAGAAATGTTACAATACCAGGCTATTTTCTGTTGTTATTGTAGCTTTATTTTTAATCATGTCTAAAGCACACATTTGACGGAGGTAGAAATGTTTAATGGATGACTATGAATTGAGAGTTTAGGTCTACAGTCTGCTACACTGCAAGAATTCCTTCAATGATCGCTTAAGTTACGTATAGTAAAATCTAATCCTGGGAATTTCAAAGCTCAAAGAATAATGGGATTTCAGTGTATGTTCTTTAGCGTGGTTTAAAAACGGAAACCTTTTGTCTTTGTTCTGTTCTTTTTTCTTACTTTACTTTAGCCAGTTTCTCCCATAAATTGTGGTTTGAACATAAGAACAAGAAGATTGCTGAACTTTTGGGTATCTCTTTCTATACTAGAATCTATTTCTTTACTGTATCTTTTAAAATTGTTTTCAGAAATACTGGTGGTGCAGTTTTTGCTAATTTCTAACCTTAGAGATATGGATTATCTTGCCTATAGATAATTCAGTTTTCATTCCAAATAAACAAAAGACACATGTCCAAACGTTTGTCAGAAGTGTGGTTAATTCAGTGGACATAGAGGTAACTCTTCAAAATACAGAACACACTTTTAAATGAAGAAATCAGTGTATACAATAGTGGATTACACCAGCATTCTTTAATTCCCCCCCTACAACAAAGGCACTTCCATCACATAGCTCTGCAGCAAAAGTATTTTGGAGGAAGTTTGAGGGCATGGAACCTTCATGGTAACCCTTAAAAAGGAAAAACCTTTCTCCATAAAGCTGATACGTCTACCTGAACAATCCCAATCTGCTGTTGGAAACTAAAATGAATAACTTTTGTATTTCTCTGTCCTATAGCCATTGGATCAACTGGTATCCAGTATCGCCAGGATGTGAGGTCACCTTCTCACTCTGCTTTTATTCTGAGAAAACTTGGCTACGGTGGGTGAAGGCCTGGACCAATATATACTGATATGAAAAATCAATCCTTAATTCAGCAATAATACCTAATTAAACACTGGTAATTTAAATAGATAGTAATAAGGAACATTTCCTAATTAATGTACTGGAAAGAAAACTCTCTCAAGGAATGCGAGTTTATGTATTTTGAAAGTGCATTATATATATCTGTAATTTGTTAATGTGACTCTGGAGAAACTTCACATCAGAAACTCTAGAAAAAACAGTCTGCACATTAAAATCTTTTGCCTAATGGAATTTGGAGTGCGTAAAAAAACACAGATGGAGAAAACTGCAGGGAAGCCATGAAGGAAAGTGCATTTAATTTCTATGGTTCCAGCAATTTAGAAATATTGGAACACATTTAAATCTTCATAGTCTTAAAATCATATCCAAAAATCCCAATATAACTGCATTTTGAACCCCCAAATTATGTTGTTTAACCTTGTATTTACTAGAAGACAAAGTCACAAAGAAAACCAACCCCAGCATTTATATATTGCCATGGCTGTAGAAAGGTTAATATGTCAGAAGAGAGATACTAAGTCTAATGATCTTCTAAGTGTTATAAAGCACAGTAATTTTGCATTTTTTAATTAAGTCAATACATGTATTACTATGTAAGCAGTTTTCTTGACACAAATTCAATATTTCCTTGTGTAATATGGGTTTTCCATAGTGAAGGAGTCCAAGTCATAGTGCAATGCTAGATAGAGCAGTATTATTCATCATCATCATTATCAACATCAATATTATTATTACTATTAGCAGTAGATTAAAACCCCCATATGCTCATTTGATGTCATTATCAATAGCAATTAAATAAATTACTTAGCATTAATGTTCTACTCAGTTTTAGTTTTTCAGTGTCTTACTTTACCTGTGTTTTCCCCCCAAAATGATGTATCTATGTATTCTAATGGTTGCAATGGTCTAGTCTTTCATATAAAATTGAGAGCAGCATTCTTTCCAAATTCAGAGTTATGACACAAAAGTAAATTCTTTTTGTGTGCTCTTCCACAGAAAGATGGACTTTTTGGCTAATGTTGCTGTTATTCTGTGATTCCCACTGGATTTTTCTTTAGAAGTCAGGTTTGTGGAGTGATAGTTAGTCATGACAGCTACAGAGTGTTCTTGGATAACTCAGAATTTTGTAGGAAGACCTGTCAGAAGCCAGACAGGTTGAAGTATTTCACAAGCTGTCCATTTTTAGTAGAGAACTAGGGAAATAATAGCAATAAAATTTATAGTTGAGAAAGAGGAACCTGCTGTGTATTCCTGTGGTATTTTAGATCTAATAATAGAAGAAAGACATTCTTTTTAGCTGTATTTTTAAGAGATGAGAAACCATTAAAATGAGGAGACAATAACTTCCTTTTACACCCTAAATTACCATGTGGTGGNTTTTTTTTTTTTTTTTTTTTTTTTTTTTTTTTTTTTTTTTTGAGAAGGGACTTTTAGAGATGTCTAATCCATCACTTGGCTCATAAGCAACTTCAACCCTGATTCCACTCTGGAGCTGAATGAATGAGGTTGCTCAGGGCTTGGCCCAGTCAAAATCTCAGATGCATATTCCAGCCTCTCTAGATAACCCCATGGCTTTCTACCTCATCAGCAGCCAGGCTGCACAGTAAAACTGTATCCAAGTGCAAATCTGCTTTCCTTTATTGAGCTTCATGAGGTTTTTCCAGCTTGCCAAGCTCCCTTTGAGTGGCAGCTTCACCCTGCAGCTTTTCAGCCTTTCTCCTGATTTAAATAATTCTATATTTCACCTTTCATTTAAAGTCTTCACAGAATATTTTATGAAGAAAGGTATTGTAAGAAGCATTCAGGAAAAAGGGAAATTGTAAGACAGGAATGTGGCATGAAACTTCCAAGGTGACTGAACTTTGGCAATTGTACTGCATGGTCATAATGGAAATGAAAAATAGTTTTTAGTAAGTCTTCTGTGGTCACAGATTGTACTAAAAATGAGCATATAGTGTCTGAACTTAGGCAAAAACTTCACTCAAATATCGCTGCAGAACAGTCAGTGTCAAAATGTGCTGGTGAGATAGAAGGAATGCAAAATACAGATCTAGAATGCAACCTGGGGAGAAGCATCATGACTAAGCCGTTTAGAAATGCTGTATTTACTAACTTTTTAGATATTTATTATAATGGTGTATTAATATTTATCACATTGTGTGTCCATATCAGATGCTATTAATATAAACTTTTATATAATAGAAAATATTTTAAAATGTGGCTACTTTTTTCTTTAGATACCTGAGTTTAAGAGTGCCTGAACCACACCAACTTCAAAAGAGCTGATTTTCAGTGGGTGAGTGACAGGGGTTTTTTTATTTGTCAGACCTTTTGACATTTCCACTTGGGCTGAGCAAACACATTTTTTAATTTTTTTTTTTNGATATCCAACTTAAATTTCCCTTGGCAGAGCTTGAGCCCATTCCCCCTTGTCCTATTGCTAAGTGCCTGGGAGAAGAGACCAACCCCCACTGGGCTAGAACTTCCCTTCAGGTAGTTCTAGACAGTGCTGAGGTCACCTCTGAGCCTCCTCTTCTCCAGGCTAAACATCCCCAGCTCCCTCAGCCTCTCCCCATAGGACTTATGCTCCAGTCCCTTCACCAGCCTTGTTGCTCTTCTCTGCACCCGTTCCAGCACCTCAATATCCTTCCTGAACTGAGGGGCCCAGAACTGAACACAACACTCAAGGTGTGGCCTCACCAACGCAGAGTACAGGGGAAGGATCACTTCCTGGTCCTGCTGGCCACACTATTTTTGATCCAGGCCAGGATCTCATCGGCCTTCTTGGCCATCTGGGCACCTGTCGGCTCATGTTGAGCTTCCTGTCAATTAGTAACCCCAGGTCCCTTTCCGCCTGGCTGCTTTCCAGATTCTTTTTTCTATGGGACTACTGGAATATTTACTAATAATGCAGTTAAAAACCAATTAAGAAACAGTAATCAACAAGTAGAAGTACTAACAGGCTAATAAAAAACTAGTTACATTCAAGATGAAAAAATGAAATGTAAAATTCTGCCAATTTGATTACTGAATATTGCATAACTTTAGATAAAATTCTCTACTGATAAGTGTAAAAGAAATACATTGAACACTTAAACCTACAATTTAAGGTAAAAACCACAGCAAACGAAATAGTCATTAAGTATAACTTTTTTAGGACCTGAAGTACTCTTTTATTCTCTACAGACCTGTATATAAGTGAATTCTGCAAATCGTACTGATAAGAGAAGGAAGTGTCCTATGTTCCATAGCTAAATGGCTTCTGCAAATACATATTGTGATATTACATCTGGGAGACTTGAAATTGCTGCAGTACTTCTAATATATCATACAAAAACCCATGGTCATACAACATACTCGGGACAAATGTGTCATTAAAACATAAAAATTCTTCTAGTTGTAAATGATGCATTCATGTGCTCCTGAAGCATAAGAATACATAGATTCATGGACATTAAAGGAAGAGGGGAGCATTAGATAATTATTTTGAACTCTTCAGTACCAAAGGTATTACATTTCTCCTACTCCCAGGTCTCCTGCCCAAAGAAACAGAGGTCTTTATATTCATTTGTCTCATAGTTAATCTTCACTTCTTACATATATGCACTTAAGTATCTCCTTATGGTCTTCAACCACCCAGTCTGAAGTCATTAGGCTAAAATCACCTCAGCTAGTCTCCCATATGAGGCAATCATGCTTTTGTTTGCATGGCACTCTGGTGTTTGATAGACCTTTCTCCAAGAAAGAACCTTTCAGAATTCAGTATTTTCTTGTCTTTCACATGTAATTCTATAATCAGGCTTTGCCCCATAATTTTTTTCTGAAAACACAAAAGAGACAGAGATATTTTTTCTTTTTTTTTTACTATAATTTTTTCCTAGTATTTGTGACTTCTCATTTTCATAATTTTTCAGTTTTTCTGTTTTAATGTGGCCATGAGATCAGGACAAAACATTTGAGCATCAGCAAATTCAGTGCCACCTGGAAGGATTAATACCAGCTATCTGCTCTTGTCCATATTTCTGAGTTTAGAAGGCTATAAGATAGCTTTATTTTAATTAAATTTTTCCCATACCTAAGTTTGTTTATCCAATACAATCCCAGAAATAGATGTCCGTCCTTGGAAACCTTAGCACAGTCCCCCGTGCTATAGATAGGACTCCAATTCCTTTTCATTAGATGAAAAGAATTGCATTTTCTTCTTTTAAAACTGATTTTGCTGTAATAAGCCCAGAGTATCAAAGGTGAAGGGATTTTAAGGAAGACACAAATGCTTTCTCCTGATTCTCCAAACTCAGACAGCAGCAAAACAGGGGCTGTGCAGTGGAGAGTGGGACCTTGTGCTCAATGAGCTAATGAACACTGCTGAGAGTTCAAACACACTGCTTAGGCTGCCTGCATCTGTGTGCCTTTGGAATTGGAGCTGACAGGCTTCTGGCTGCCTCAGAGCACAGACAACCCCAGCACAAGTCAAATAAATATAACGATCATAATTCAGATCATTCTAGATGAATGGAAGGCCTGATTATAATTATTTACCACTCAACCAATCTTTGAATCAGCCATAAATTTTATTAGCAGTGATTTTGTGCTTACTTCCAAATCATTGCACAAAATATTGAGAAGCCTGTGTCCTGCAGCCATCACTCTACTACAAACCTCCCTGTGTTTAAAGTGTTTGACTCAAGTTACTTAAGAATGTGCATCTATAGATGCATACATATTGAAAGCATATCTATATATAATGATATAAGCATTCTTTAATAGCAAGAGAAGCTCCTAGACAACTATATATAACTTGCTTAATGATAACTCACATCTAACAACCATACAGAAATTTTACAAAAAAATGTGTTACTATTTGTGTCCTTAAAAGGCTATGCAAACAGCCTCCAACACATAGGAGTAACAAAGGACAAAGAGATACACTCACAACACAGAGTTAAAATTCCTGTTCTGAAAGTAAGGAAGTCTGAATACCTGGTTATTTACAACTTGTAGCTTGGATTCTGCTATCCATGTGAAGGTCTGAAATGGAAAACATGAGACTATGAAATTCTAAAAATTGTATATTCCTTAAGATTGCTCTAATTTATAGTCTTAAGCAACGACTGGATCTTTAGAAGGTTGCCAGAATACCATGTACTCTGGTCATTCCTCTCCCCATGGACACTCTTTTCATTGAGATAATTAAAATAGTTGTTTACCACTTGGGTCTTCAGTTCTGGAGTCAGTATCCCCAGCTGGCCACAATTCAGTTTTGAGTTTGTTTTCAACAGTAGTACAACATAAAAGCCCCTTTTATGCACATGGATCCTGACTAAATTTTTCAGAAAATCAATTGTTTGTTAACTTCATCTCAGCTGTTGAACTGATGACTTTGCAGTCTTGCTCTTTATAGTGTATTAAGAATATGCACCAAAACAACACCTCTGCATTAAAAGCCCCCCACTGTTCTGAAATGCAGAAGGAAGACTAATATGAAATAATGGCCATTTTGGTTTGTTTTGGCTCTGGACATTTCTGGCTTTGAGTATCTACTTAACTGTATTTTGCCTTCAAGTGTACCACCAATAAAAAAGTGTGGAGTGTTTTTTTCTCAGCGTAGCTCTTCCAACTTAAGTTTTCTTGCACAGGTTTAGATTTTCAGTGGCAGTGCCTCAGGGACATGGAAGGATAAGAGTATCATTAGCTCAGTAATTCAGATCACATTAGAGTGACCTGGTTGTCCTAATTTTAAAGGTTATTTTAATTTTATGTAAATCTTTAAGTGCCAGTCACAAAAAAAATCTGCATAATATGCCTTGCATTTTAGTTTTACTTGTCATCCACTTTTGTACCTGAACATGAGTTAACTCATTTTTTTTGTGTGTTTTCTGGTCCACCAGTGGCACTTCTGGTATTTCAACTGAAATTTGAAGAACTTAATTAAAACTGAGGAGACTTTTATCCCCACTTCTTATGAAACACAAACTTGTAGCTTTCTATTCTTATTCCTTTTTTGTCCACCAAACAATTTTCAAAATTATGTACAGTTAGAATAGGAAAAAAGCTGACTGTTTCATATCTTTGAAAAGAATAATCTGAACCCAGGAAAATATTCAAATTCTTAGGCTAGACTCTGACCCCAATACTCATATTACTGAAGGGTTATTCACCTTATTAAAACTAATCCCATGTTCATGTTACTACCTGCCCCAGAAGGCATTTCTTTATTTTAATATTTATTATATTTCATATTCTGTACTTTTAATTAAATTTTATCTTTAATAAATCCCCTTTTGCTTTGTTTCACTCCCTTCTGTGATTCACTAGAGAAGCTGAATAATGGGGATTCTAATTTCCTGATTGGTTACACCTCCTCCCAGAACCGATCTCTAAAGCTGAATGACCACATTTTATATGCCACCAGAAAGTCAAAGAGGAAAGAATCAGTATATAAACCTCTCCCTCCTCAACACCAGTATATGATACCATCTGCTCTCTATTTGTACTTTCAAGTTAGTTTTTACTGTTTCATGTTGGCATTGGCCAAATGATTTTGGGTTTTAAACAGAAGATGAGAATTTAAGGAAGCATGAATTTTCACAGATAATGCCATGCCACATGGTAAGGCATGAAATTCATGTCATCCAGCCTCAGCTCTGTAAGAACTAGACATCTACTCTTAATGGATCTTCTAAGGCCCTCTGATCAAGGCACAGAGGGTAATAAAGAGTAATAAATTAAAGCGAAAAGCCTCTATAATATAATGGAGAGAATCACCCTTTGTAAAAATCTCTCTACCTTCAGTAATGCTAAATATCCAAAATATGTTATGGAATACTAAAAGTCTATACATTTCTGAAGAACAGGATAACAAGTCATTGTTGATTGATGACTTTTTGTCTTTAAAACAGTAAAATCAAATAATACCACATCTTTTCAAAAACCTGAGCTCCCAAAACTCCTCTCCAGGTGAGTTTTTCTCAGTGGATTAATAATTCCACTAATATAGTGGAGGGTTTTTTTTGCTTCCAGGAGCAAGGCTAGGAAAGTGGCAAGCAAGCGGTGCTCCCTAGGATCATGCCCCTCAGAAGCTGGGGTCGGCTCCTCCCGCCCCTGGCCCGGCGACCCCTCCAAACAGAATAGATCCACACCAGCCAGGAGTCCACGAGGAAAAGCCAAGTTTAATAGTGCGCGCTTGCTTATAAGGGGCGCGCGCAAATGTCCCAGATGTGGGCGGGGAAGAGGGGCGGAGATGGGGAGGAGTCACGCACTCCATTGGGTACACGCAAAAGAAGGGGAGGAGGGAAGGGAGGAGCGGCACGGGGACCAATAGGGAGAACAAGGTTGGTGGGAGAATTCCAGGGGTTTGTGAGAAAATTCCAGGGGTTTGTGGGAAGAAGAAACTTGGATCGTAGCCATCTTAAGGGTACAGTGTCCATCTGGAAGCCCTCATGGTCCCGATTCAGCCGCGGCACGTGCTGCCCGGGGTCCCGGGCCTCCGCATCCTCATCTGCGCAGCGCCTGTAATTCTTTCTCAGTCTGGTCTCCTCCGACAAGTTTTGGGAGCTCAGATACTTAGACTAGTAAATTTACCTTTCTATCTATAGAGTAGAATTATTTTGATTAGTTTTGAAGCACCTGAAATTTAGTTGTTCCTGGATTTTGACTGTCCTGAAGCCCATAGCAATTTAAGATAGACTGTGATTATCTCATTTATTTTCATATCACACTCTAAAATGTTTAAAACTTCTTCTCCTTTCACACCTTTGTTCTGACTAGGAACATGGTGATAATGAACTCCTCATAACAGCAGCATCATGTTAATCTTTTATCTGTTGTTGTTGATTCTGGACTTCACCATTTTATAGTTCTTTTTAGTTTAACTCTCACAATGACTTTGTTCATTATTCTCATTTTTATGTTCAGCAAGGCTCGTCAGGAGATGAAAAAAAGCTTGAAACTTCACAGACTGTCAATTAATATTTCATTAATAAAGAAAACAACAACAAAATGAACAAATAAACAAGGAAAATAGGCTAAGTGGAGAGGTGTTAATTGAGGAAGATCTGAACGGCTTGAAAGATCTAAACATAAAAAATTAAGAGGAGAGTGATTTTTTTCATGTGAATTCATCTGCTTGGAAGTTTGAGGAATTGATCCTGCATGACTGTGATGCTGGGAAACAACATAATAGGGAAAGTAAAAGCAGTAGAACTGGAAAAGAGCAGATGAACAGTCTGGATTCTAGGTTAGTGCTGGTGAAAAAGACCTTCGGTCAAAAACTTTGTATTTTCAGATATCATTGGAAAAAAAAAATATTCCAGTCATTTCTATCAGCTGAACACCAAGCCAGTGATGTGAAGTCAGCATTCAAGACTCCTGCTTTCCTCGAAGGGTTTGCTGGGAGTGAGGCACAGCACATCCTGGGTCCTTGGAACCCCTGTTCTCCCAAAGTGGTCATTCTGAAAATTTTACCTTGTTCTCTTGACTGAGCTGTGTTGGAGTTTTGTTGGTTTTTCTGTTTTGTGTTTGTTTGTTGGTGGGGGGTTTTGTTGTTTGCTTTTTTCTGTTATTGTTGCTGTTTGGGGTTTTTTATTTTTATTTTTGCAATTACTAGGAGAGTTGGAAAAAAACAAGGAGCAGGAAGGAGGAGACAAAACCCTTCACATGCAAGCCATGTATCACTCACATCTACATAAAATCCAGTTAGGACAATGAATTCCTGAGTACTAACTTTCAATAAGCAAACTGTTATCTCTCTTAGAGATTACAGGTGAAAAAAGCTCAAACTGACCTCTGACCATTTGCCCTTGTTGAGTATTCTAATTAATCAAAATACATAATTTTGTTAAGGAATGTGTTTCACACTGTTGTGTAGGTCTACCAATGATTAAGTATTAAAACATAAAACAAAATGTGAAGGTAAGTCTGATGCATTATGATTAAGAGAAATTTTATTTTCCGTCTTATGTATGACTCACATTATGAGCATATAATCATCTAGTCTTCTTCTATTTTTCCTTTCTTATTTTTCCTAAGACAGAAAAGCATAAAGATCGTGGGATATTAGTATTTTTAAAGCTTTTAAAAGAGATTTTCATAAGATGCAAAACAATAGCTGACATTGCCACAGAAAGGAAAAAAAATAAAGTCATGATTATATTTAGAGCTGGCCTCTTGGGCTGGGTACAGGCATTTCAGCTAAATGAAGAAAATCTTGCAGTTCCAGTGTCATATTTTCTCTCTTTGCATATTTAAATTTCTAACACTGTCAAGTTAAACCAAAACTAAATTGCCTGAACTAACTAAATAAAAACAAAACAACAGCAAAAGCTAGATGTTCTTCATTAACCACAGTGAATGAGGTGCATAGTATTTTTTCCCCAAGACTGATTTATTCTGTGAACCATGCATGCAAGCTATCAAAAGCTGTAAATTAGTGGTCACCTCAGGCATTAGAAATAAGAGTTCCTTTACAGGAGCTCCCATTGAGTCGGTCTTTTTCATCTTTGCTAATTAACACTTTTTTACCATTGCCTTGTAATAAATAATTGAAACTATCATGTAGGACATGATTCAGAAAAGAGAGAGCAAAGACTTTAAACTAGATCATTTTCAAAGGAATCTTTCTCTGATTGGCTTCCTCAGTAAAACCTGGAATAACGAGAAAATAAACTGTTTTCTGGCTTTAAAAAGCCTTTGAAACTCTGTGCTACCTGAACAACTTTAATTTATGTGCATATAGAACAGATATCTTATTGGTGCTGAAACTTAAACACTTAATTCCCTGAAAATAGCTCCAGATGAGCCATAAAATACTTCACAATAGCACAGGATCACATCAGTGTACCCTGTAGTATGTAAGGATGCAGCAGTATCATTAGATCTTCTAAACTGAGGAAGTAACTTTTAGTATGGAAATGGGGGGTTTAACCATAAAGCTTTAGGATTGTGTGGGTTTGATCCTGACTGAACAAACAGAACCTCAGCCAGCCACAGAATGCTTTGCCCACCTTGCTCGGTAGCTTTTAAAAGCATCCCAAATTCCTATTTATTCTGAGATGGATTAGCTCTTGAGTAGCACCAAAGGCAGCAGTTATTTACATATTTGGAGGCACGCAGGGTAATATGATCCCAAAAGAACATTTTGATGGTGCTGCCTCTCTCCTGAACTTTGGTGTCCTTCAAGCAACTGTGTAATAGTTAGACAGACACCTGAAAAGCCCTCATTTGCAAGAAAAAAATTCTGCCATCGTGTGATTGTCAATACGAGACTGGTTTGATTAAGGTATGTTAAGCAAACATTAAGTGTGCCTTTTTCAGGATTGGTTCACAGAGCTTCACTGCAAGGAAATGTTCTATGAATAAATATAATTACAGAAAAGGAAAACCTAAAGGTAATTTGATAACCCTCTGCAGAACTTAGCAAGGTGTCTAAAAATGAAATGTTGACATTTCTATGGTTACTTTACATATAAAAGAGGTACCTTTCATAAAAAGCAAAGCACGCACTTAACATTCCTCAAAGGTGGATCTAGTATTCTTCATTAGCTAAGTTTCAATTGCCTTTGTCAAGCTTGTCTTCCCTACAAAGGTCTCTGTCAACTGTGAAATCCACTTAAGGTAATTAGTATTCTGTTAGATTGAACAGTCTGTGAATTAGAACTGTAACAAAAGAGAACATCTACTTGTTTCTTCATTATCAAACAAGTGGAGCTTCCAGCTCCTGTGGTGGCTGAACCTGACTCATTTTCATGTCATATAGGCCACACTTAGCATAAGACTTAATACCTCTGCCTAAAACTTTGATTTTCCATTTTACCAGAAATGATATTATTTAAAGATGTTTCTGTTCTGATTCACAGTAAATCTTATTCTCTCTACAACTGGAACACAATTTCCTTCAAATCAGTGTAGCATCTTACTTGAAACTTTTCTACAAATGTTCAGATTTTTTTTAGGAATTTCAAAATTTTCTTTGAGTTGTATTTATTGTATTTAGTTATTTTTTATGTATTCAATTATGTCACAGAAGCAGGGGTCACGTACAAATGTACAACTGTTACAGATTTCTGAAACTCTGACATGAGGTGACATCTCAAGGATTCTAACACTTTATTTTCAAAATCTGTCACTGATTTTTTGCCACTTGTTGATAGGAATATTTTTTCTTTTGTAAGTCAAAGACAGGGGGTTTTGACAAAAAAAAATCAAACAAAAAAAAAAAGGCATGCTGGAATAAATCAGAAAGCTTTGTTAGTATCAAATCTGCACAGATTTAGAAACAAAAAGTCCCAAGTAATTATAAGCAAATATAAAATCTGAATGAGGATATAAACAGAGAAAAGACTGGGTTATTCATTGTGAGGTCAGAGAAGAGGTAAGAAGGATGACAGCTGGATCAACTGGCTCAAAAATCTCACTGTCTGCATACTAGTGCTAGAAATAGGGTGAGAAAACAAGAGAAACAGAAATCTCAATATTTTATGAAAACATACATTTTAAATGTATGATTTTGCCAACAAAACAGAATTTGATGATGCAAACCTTCTGCCTGAAATATGTTAATATTAAAGCTCAATACATTATCAATAAAAAAGTATATAGGGTAAAATGTAAATCTGTTGTCCTGTTCTAATATCACATATCAACACTTTGACCCACAGACTATAAAGCAAGAACATATTAGCCCCCAAAGATATGCTCCTTTTTATTCCTTGACAGTGTAAGGGTGTGCCCCTCTCAGTTTCTACAAGTTTATGCTTAGAAATACAGCCTCTTAATGTTACTCATGCTAGCTAAATTCAAACTAGAATGGATGTCTGTACTGTCATCACACCTTTAGTATATTGTGTAGACATAGTTTGAGATTAAAGTGTTTTCTGTTTGTCTTGTAGTGACATGGTTTGACACTGAAATACGAAATCTCTTCATTATGACACAAATAAGAGAAAATCTGTTTTAGTCACCAGGAAGGTTTTGTCTACATGAAGGCGCTAGTGAGAAACTGGGAAGTGTGTGAATTGAGAAATAGGACCTGTTGAAAACTCCCTCTCTGTTTGGGCAGTCTTAGTAGATGCTTACAGACTCTCTGTGATTTAGCCAAAACCATTTGGAAAATGTTTTCAGTAAGTAGTAACAGCCAAATCAGGGCCTAGAATACATTAATGACCCAGGTGACTTCAGAAAAGAGGGTTTGAGGAGAAAATTTTTCTCTTGCCATGAATTAAACTGACAAAACCTTGAAAATATGACAGAATTCTGACAGAACCTTTAAGTGGAAGTCTGAAATTCTGAATTTTTAGGTTTTTTTCATTTCACATAATACTTAATACTCAAAAACCCCCGTCCGGAAATCTTATTAAAATAGCAGCCAGAACTCCTCCAGGCAGAGCTTTCACATTCCCTGTTGTGCTATGTGCCTCCTTTGTATCGTTACGTCATGCTCTTGCAGGGTACTGCTCATTGAAGGAATTATTTGGGTCCATTCTCATTTGTGTGTTCATGCAGTTACCCTGTGGCACACTTGCTACTGACAGAATTCTTCAGACGGCTTTCGTATCTCTGCTGACATATGCATATAGCCTGCCTTACTATCTTATTTATGTATATGTTTTCATTTTAAATATTCCTATATTTTTTCCAAAGTGCCTGCTATCATTATGAATTGTCCTGGGTTTAATGCATACACATGCTGTGGGGGAGAAAGAGAGGGGTAGTCCAGCTTGCCATCTTATTTATGTACTTATTTTGTTTTAAACATACCTATATTTTTCCTGAAGTACCTGGAACAATAAATGCAATAAACAATATTAATCAATAACCATGCTCAAATCATTCAGTTCCTTCAGTTCAGTTCTGTGAAACAAATGCAAGAAACTAAATAGACCTTGTAGTGTGCTCTGTAGTTCAATAAATCCAAGATCTGTCTGATCACAGAGACAAGGTAATTTTAGCAATTGACATCTGCAATACCTCCCTCTTTTCCCTTTAGCGTCAACTGGAGAATTATGAAATTTTTCCCCCCCACTTTCAATTTATTTTAACTCTTATGACATGAAATAAGAGGACAAGTAGTTAAAGAGAAGTAAATAGGAAAAAAACAAACAAAAAACCCCCACAAACTCAAACTGTTTCAAGACTGATAGAGTAATACAAATAGAATAGCTTTTCATGAGCAAAAGAATCTTGGACAAAAACAAAAAGACAAAGCAAGTCCTAGTGGTAATATCAAGAAAGTACTGAGACCCAGAAGAAAACTGAGGGGCAATAGAGTTATGGAAAAAAATAAGTACAGCTATATGTCTAAGCTGTTATTTTATTTCCTAGTGTGTTTTCAGTGTTTCTGTATACTTTGCACAGTTAAATTCAGTATTCAATATTAGTAACTCTTATTCCTATAAATCTGGGAAATATGAAAACAGTTTCTTCTCATCTGAAGCTGTGAAAAAAAAACAACAAAAAAACCCCAAAACAACCAAATAATTTTGGTTTTCAACACCATGATCATGCCAAGAACTAGTAACTACAAAAATAGATAATGCTTAGAGTTTTCATCTTTGTATGTTGTGAACTTTTCAGCTGCTGAAGTTACAGATTATTAAATGGAAAAACACAAGAATCAAGAGATACTTGTTGTAGGAAAATAAGAAAATTTACATAGCCATTGTCTGTCTGCTATGTAAATGCACTAGTTGAATAGGCCTAATACAATGGAGAAATTAAAATCTAACTAGTGAAAACTTCAAGTGACAGAAGTGTTTATCAAGTTTAATTTTTATTGTTTTATTGTTTGGGGTTTTTTAATATCAACTCTACAATATTTTACATAGTTCAAAGTTTACATTATATGGACTTAAAGCCCTTGAAATATAGTTCCTTTGACAATGGTCTTTAACTGAGTAATAGGAAGTGAAGACAACCTCTTCCCCTTCCTCAAAAAACTTACCAGTTCCAGCAGTATGTCTGTGAATCTATGTGAGAAAAACAACAGGCACATCTTTCTGTTGTTTGCTTATGAGTTTATTTTCACTTTAAGCATATCTATGTTTTTCCCTGTGTATCAACTCTGGATATGAATTGTTCAGATTGGTTTTAAGTCTGTGCTAATAACTTTGTGTTCTCTTCATGTGCTTGTACTGTAATAATGCTCAGGAGACTCGATCATGGAAGAGGTCTCTTTGGACTGTGAAGGGTGTACAAGCCCAGAATAAATTATTGGTGATCCAAGTAATCTGATTTTGTCCATACTTTCTTCTGTCCTTTAATAAGGATATCTTTAAAAACTGCTTTTATCATTAGCTTTGGAGTTAGAATAATCCTTTTCTTTGCTATGGCCTGATGATTTATTTATCTTATGTAGACTCTGAAGTTTCAAAGTATATGTATTATTATATTCTTGTTTAAACTGAAGACACTTTTGTTTGCAGAGGTGTTATTGGTAGTTGAGTGATTGTACCAGAGACAATATGTTACAATGGCAGATCTATCTCCAGTATGTTTGCCCACAGCTTGATATTCTTCTACAAGGTTCGTGTTTTAAAGCACTGCAGACTAGATGTTCAGGTAGATACCAGGCAAACAAAATTAAGAACTGAGAACCAAAATGCCTACTTATCCTCAGGGATGCCATAATAAATTAGTGGGATGATCTCATATTATAACAATGCCTTCTGTTTTTATGACAGTTGTCATATTTTAATTCTTTATGAGCTTTCATTTGGGTACTATCATCAAAATTCTCTGTACTAGCTGATCAGCTTTTGAGGTAAACCTCCCCTATTTACCACTTCTTTGGAGTATGTGCCAACCTGATCCCCCATGGATCAGTGCATCCTGAGAACCACTCCATTTTCTAAGAGACTGTCTGTGTTCCCAGGGCACTGTTTTGGCAGCAGCTGATGATGGAGAGATGCTGCAGCCACCCCCACTTGTCCCTGGCTGTGGTGGCTGTGCTGCAGAGAATAAAGCAACTCTGCACTACTTATGGATTAGGCAGGAAAGCCATCTGAGAGCGATTTTAGTGGGGCTACAGCTGTTCTGTGCTTCCAACATGGCACAAAGTATCTATAAAACAACATTTGGGGCATGGGGCAGCAGGGATTTTGACTATCCTTTTGGATCCTATTCCAAGCTGTTAAGTAATGCTTCTGTTAATATTTGTCTCCAACTTGACAAGCTTCAGACTGAAAATCCAAAGATAAAATGATACAACTATCAGTCCTCATCCCTGAGTCTCTTCTGCTTTCAGCTCTTAACAATACTATGGGTTGGTATGTTCGACCTTTGGCAAGAGATTCCTCAAATTCCTATTGCATTTCTTCTTTGAATTTGGAAAAAAAAATAAACCACCAATGAAGAGCCCATTGTGTTTATGTTTCAGATATGAAGTTCCCATTAATGTTGTTCAGACAGTATAGATGACACTGTCATGGACAGAAGCATTGTGGATATCCCTCCTCTAAAATAAATATAAATAAACAACAACAAAAAAAAGGCAGAAACCCCCTATTTCACTCTGAGATCATGCAGTGAGTAACTAATCTGCTCTTGCCAGACAGACGAAGCCTCTGTAGACTGAGAGAAGGTGTCATTAGCTCATTTTCATTCCAGGACCAAAACCAAATAAAGCTAGAGCTGAAAACAAACAAAAATGTATTAAGTTGACAAAAAAGTTTCCAGTGGGAAATGAAAGACAACTAGAAACAATGATAATAACATTTCATGTGCTTTCATTACATGAGCAATTTGGGGATGTGCTGAACAATTCAGAAATATTTCAAATTGCTGGGTATATGCCATAATTACTGGTTTACAAATATGTCAGATCCTTTACCATGCAGGCTGCTTTTATCCACTGCAAACAGTTCTAGATCAGATGTTTTTCATTTAAACTGTTAGAAGAAAATAGTGCAATCCAGAAATAGCATTATTTTTCATGGCTGCACTGATGAGGATTACTGAAGCACAATATTATCCTGCCATTTATCAATATGTAATCTTCATTTCCATAGTTATCTCAATTAGCCTCATTCTATACCAAATCAGTATATATATATACTTACAAAATTAAAAATAAGCCGAGTAACCTGAGACAATAGTTAAAATGGACACTTGTAAAGATGCTAGACTAAAATAGCAATTACCTTTCTTTTACATAATGTTGTTCAATGTTAATGTAAACAATTGATTTTGAACATCTACTGGTGTTTGTATATATTGCAGCAGTAGGCATCCAATCTGAGGGTTTAGCATTATAAGAAACCTCTTCACTTGCTTATTAAAATTAGAATAGTTTTTAAACATTGTAGCTTTCTCCCTTTGAGTGGTTACTTAGGCATCTTAATCTTTCTTCTATATAAGATTTTACTGGCTCAGGGAAGAGAGAGAGAATGAGAAGGGGTTCTTGTCTAGGTTCTTGTCTATATCAAAACTAAATTCTATTCCAAGGTGCTGAGAACTCCCATGGACTCCCAGGGACTGTCTGCCATCTCGAAACAGCACTAGCATGCCCTGCATGCAGTGGACTGTGGGTTTGGGATGTGTCTACACAAAAGTAGTCTCCTGACCCATTTCTACCTATGGATAAGTTGGTTCAGTTGTGGAACAGCCTCAGAACTCTAGAGGGACCTTCTCTGGGACAAAAAAACCTGGAAAATTAACATTCCAAGAGCCTGCCTACTGCACTTCAGCTATCAGAGAAAGCTCAGAGCCGAGGGTGAGTGTGAAGTAGCCCCTGCAAAGCACATATGGGGCCAGCAGTGAACTCTCAGCCCCACTGATTTGTTCTACATGTGCGCTTCCAGTGTGCTGTAGAGTTTTCCCCAGTAGCCATTACTTTTGGCTGATGGAATGGCTCCAGCACCAAGACTAGGTGAGAAGGTGATCTTGGGATTTCTTGTATTGCTGTGTAAAAATCAGGGAATTCCTAACTGCTTTCACTTCTTTACAATCCTAATAAAAAAAGAAATCTGGGAAAATCTTGACAATTTTTAGTCTACCTGCATCCCCAAAGACTGTCACAAAATGTACTTGTTGCCCCATCTCTGATAAATTAATGAATTGTTAATAGAAATGAGCTTGAACAGGATTCTGTAAATTTTAATTTCATAAAATTTTAAAGTCATATATTGAAGAAAACACTGCACAATGTCTGAGTAAACATTTTCTATGAAACAAGCATAAAGAATCATATTTTAATTGGAAAGCCTAACCCAGTAGGGGTTTTAGAAATGAAGTAGATTATAAAAACAAAGATTTGTTTAGACTGTATTGTTTGCAGAAGATTTAAAAAACAAAGATGCTAGAAAAAATATGAATGTATTAATATTATTGTACTTCTCTCTTGCATTCTCTGTAAATAGTCTGGAAACAGCATCCTGTTAACACATACATTTGGTGTAATACAATTACTATATTAAAATTTATGTTGTTGATTTAAGGATGTCTGCTCAAACTGCCAAAGCCTCCCACTTGAACCTTCTGTCCCTTTATGCTATTTAATGTGACACGATTATCTTAACCAATTTTGAAATTCATATATGGATATATAGAGACAATTTGCATGAGATGGCATTGATATAACTTAATTACAAGATGAATGTAAGCAAAATGCTAAACATGGCCATAACTGTCCAGTACTGGAGGACTGCCAGCCACAAAGCCCATACTTCACTGAAGCTTAGGACTGCAATTTATAGCTTAAGCTTGAATCTTGCTGTAATTACATGACATTTTCCTGTTTTTCATCTCTCTTTCAAGTCTTCCTGTACAGATCTGAGAGCCCCACCAGGCTAAGTGAGTAACTTCAGAAGAGATTCTCTACATCTGTGTCTATAATATAGAGGATCACACCAAAACAGTGAAACTAAACTTTTCTTCATGATCCATACTGGCCACCCAAATAATGATCAATGTTTTGTAGTCCAGAAATATTTCTTATAGTTATTAGTTAATAATATGAATGTAAAAACAGGAAACTAATCATACAGGTCAGTAATCATGACAGTCAGTTTTTTACCTTTATGGTAAATAAGCAGGTGCCTTGTGTTTGGGGAATGAGACTACTAGAATAAGTAAGCAAGGGTTTCTTGTGATGGTGTGAACAGCAAGCCATGGTTTCACCATCACTGATTCTGCATTGACAGTAGCAGTCACAACCAAGATCAAAGCCTGAAGTCTGTTAAAACTTTGAAGTATTTCAGACTTAGGTTCTTGTATTTCATTTAATCCAATACCTGCTTATGAGGGAGAACTGGTGGCATATATTTGCATGGGCACATGTATATACACACCAACATATAAATCTTAATTAGAAAATGGTAATTAAAATGTCTAAGTAAAGGAAGCATTTCATTTTGTCTATTTTTACATTCCACTGTGTGTGCTTTCCTATTACATGTCATGTAGTGCAATGAGTTCTTGTATTACTGGGCAATAAGGTCAAATCTATCCAATGATCTTATTAAGTTACAGTGGTTTGTCAAAAAAAACCCCAAATATGACATGATAGAAACAATATGCCAGAGTAGAAAACTACAGGGCACACAGCAGGGAACAGCAGTGACTCCAATTTGAACCTCATCCTGAATAACATTGGTAGGACTCCGTTCAAGAAATGTGTAGGCTCCTTTTAACCACAGTCAGTCTTAAAACTGTAAATTATATACGTTTTGAACAATAATCACATATTATTGATGCGATAATGCTTGTCTGCATAGAAAAAAAAAGTTTAAAAATCAATTTATATTTTAAAAGTAAGAAATACACTGACAACTATTAAGTCAGTAGCCCAAACTGGGAATATTAACCAGCAGTTGTGTTTACTTTTAACATTCAATAATGTGCTTGTGTGCAATACTATATTGATTTTACCAATGAATATATGGTAGGAATATATGAATAGTAACAGTGTGCATATTCTTATATATCTGACACATTTGGAGAATCATGCAATTAAAATATAAGCAAATATATAAACTATACCAGATTGTGGAGTGGTTTCTTTAAAAATTAAAATCTCCTTTCCTGTGATTAAGAGTAAAATACTATTCTCTTTTTAATCTCTAATTGGAAAGGCTTTCTTTTGTAGGCGTTTAGAAAAATGCAGAATACATTGGCAAATTATACACATAGATCCAGAGTCTCCTCTATTATTTCAAACTGCAGATAATGGCTTCTTAAGTACAATATGGTAAATGTGCTGAAGTATTCTCGTTTTTAAAAATCAAATTGAATATGTAATGCAAATATAATTATTCAGTGTTCCATAATAACTAATGCATTTGAGTGTCTATCTTAATACATGAAAAAGTACAGGTGTTTCAGTTTGAGTCTGAGTTTTTCTTTGAAACCTTGGCATCGAAATTATGGTACTAATTATACTAATTAGAAAGTACAGTGAAACTGTTTATATGTAACTAACTGAAGTCAAATACAATGAAAATGTGGAGGCCAAGAAAAAAGCTCAATAGTTTCCATGCCCTTCTTTGTAAAAATTTCCATTCCAAATTCATCTCAAGCAGATATGATCTATAAGGAAGTCTGCCTATAAAAAAGTAGGTGTTTCTATGACAGCATTATTTTTAACAGCAGGGCTAACTGTACAGTGTTTCGTGGGTAATGTTTTAAGAAATGGGATACAAAATGAGCCAGTTCTCAAAACCAATGAGCATTCTTTAGAACTGACATTTACTAAGTGTGTTCTCTTTGTTGTGGACAAAGAAAAAATTCTTTCTTTAAAAACAGTGGCTGAACTTGGAAATAAGGAAAAGTTGTAAAATTTGAGCATGTTTTCTCTGTAACTAAAATTTTTTAGTTAACAAACTTTGAAAAGAGATGCTGTTTTAAGTAAAGCCCACATCCATGGCAAAGCTTTTTTTGGAACACGGAACATGAGGCACATGTGACTGATGCCATCAGTCTTTGCAGCAGCAACACCATGGCATGTTTAACACTGTCCTTGCTCTTCTGGTGAGTGCAAATGACAAGAAGTCACAAGTAGTTTTATTATTTGAGACAGAGATTACAGAAATATTATGGCAGCCTTTGTTTTTAAGAGGAGTCCCGGTATGTTTTAGTTAAAGATTTATTTAAAATATTTATCTTTGCTGGTTGACATAGTTCTAGTAAACTACCAGTTTTGTTGTGGATTTGGGCTACTAATTGCATGCTATGCTAATTCATAAACTGCCCTGTCCTTAATTGGTTTGATTTGCTCTGGGTTCATACATTGCACTGATTCTATAGCCCTAACATTTTCTGCAATGCCATTCTCAACATCCAGGGCTGAGTACTGTTGTCTCATTTGTCTCAGTTCTTCAGCACAAGCAGAAGGCAGCAAATAATGCTAAAGCTCAGATTCGTATCCTGAAGTGCAGCTCAATATAATCAGATTGGTAGGCAGTTTTTCCCCCCTAATGCTGAGGCAAGGAAAAGCCTGGGGCTGAGAAAGAACTGAGAGGGACACCGAATGGGGATGGAAAAGGAAGAGAAGAGATTCACTATCTGAAATAGAATATATAAAACAAGATTGGACTGCACAGAGGAAAGATTCACAGATATGGAAAATATGTGGATGAAGATTAAACTTTGGGGGGAAAAAAAGGCAGAATTTAGAAGAAATAGGCAAAAAAAGAAGAGTAGAAATCTCAAAGTGCAAAAAGTATTTTAGGTGATGATCTAAACCTCATCAGTTCACCAAGGAAAGAGAAAAGCCTTATATGCCCCCAAGAAATAGAAATACTGCAGTAGAGTGTTTATCTTTCTCCCAGAGTGCAGGTTGTCTTCTACAAGGCAGAATAGCAGAAAAGAAAAGCAGAGAATTTTAAGGTACTCACCGAGCATATGTCATTTACCCCAGGAAACATGAGGAAGGGAAAAAAAGAAGAGGCCCTGTTCAGCATTCAAATTTGTAAATATTTAAGCATTCCTTCAACTTTCACAGGTTCTATATTTAAACATACATTTTTAATTGATCCCAGAAATAATTTTAGTTTATATATAGTTTTTATAAGCCTGGGGCCTACCTGTCCTGGACCTATTTGAAGATTTATCTATAGAAGTCTTTTATGAAGAAAGGAGAGAGGATTTCATTTACAAAAACGTAAATCCAAAAGCCTGTTCTGAAATTTGGCTTAAATATTGATGTGCAGTTACACAGGGATTTCCCACACAACGTCCCAGCAGCATCAGATTACCTTGAAGTTACAGTAATCACTGTAATCTGAACAGGTCTCTTGTAAAGAGCAGAAATATAGGTCTAGATAGGAAAAAAATCTTTAATGCATTGCACACTGCCAGTCTGGGGCCCACTAAAACTGTTCTTAAATGATGCAAGTAGTGCCCTTTGCTGCTTCTGATCCTTTCTTACTGATTTCTTCAAGGAAGAGAATCTCACAGGTTTAACTAACGTAGAAAGAAAGGGATTTGCTTGGTAAAGTAAAATTATGTACAACTGGATGGTTTCAGGCTGAGGTTGTAGTATATGGGGAAAGTCTTTAAAGATATGTGGGGTTGCATTTCCTTTTAAAGGCCCTGTCAGAATTTCTAAAAGCTGGTGAGGAAGAGTCCTCCACAGAATGCCTGACATAAGTATTGGCTGCATTTCTGAGGCTTTAAGTATCTATAAAATTTTGCCTACAGTTCTTTTTATCTCTTTGGTGGGGTCATTCTTATACCCATATGGCAAGGTATCTGCAATTTAAAGGCAATGTTCCTGGTGATAGTCCCTGGGAAGACTGAACATGTATGTAAGATGAATTCTCCTGTTTTTTTCTAAAGCACTCTTAATAGGATGCTGTGGGAAAGGTTTCTTTATCATTACCCTTAAAATGAGCATAAACATGGGCATTCAAAACCAATGGTTACCCATCATAAAACTTATATTTACCAACTTTCAATGAGAAAAAAAGAAGTTTGTTTTATGTATTGTGTTTTGTATATAGGGATCAGTTAAGTCACCTCTGGGGCGAAATTCAGCAGCTGTTTAATAGTGGCAGCAATGCTGCAGAACAGTTTTAGGACATAAAGAGTAGAAGAATAACTTATCTAATTGAAACTGTGAGGGGAATTTAAGTAGGCAGAATCAAATTACTCAAGCTGGAATTTGGCCATTTGAATAGTGAAGCTTCTAAAGAAATGTTAATAACTATTCACAGCTTTACAAATATATCTTCAAATCACAATTTTAATAAGAATAAAGAAGGGGAAAATACATTTAGCAGCTTATGCTTGGGAAATATTGTATTAACTGCAGAGGACAAAAATGAAGGTAAATATTTAAATACATCTCTTATCATGGGATAAGACTTTGATGTATCAATCCCATCTTCACCAAAGCCTCCTACTATAAAACTCCCACATTGAAGTATGTTTCTGTTTTGCTTTTGCTATGATAAATAGCTGTCACAAAAAAAAAGGAAACTTGGCATAAAACATGGATAATAAAAGATGTGACTTAAGAAAATAACTTGAGGCAGTCATTTTCATTACAAAAAAGGTAGAAAAGACGGAGCAGGGCAGCGATTCGTTTTGCCTAAATACTTTAAAAATATTTTCTTTGTGATACATGGCTCGTATACTTGCTATTCCATTGTGTTAGTGATTGCTAGCTGATGTGGTTATTCCTAAAGATCAAGAAAATTGGCAGAGTTAAAAAGGGGGCCTATAATTATATCAGAAGATAATTGCAGTGTCTATTAGGTAGAACTAATTTACACTGATAATTTCTAGACAACCTAGTCTTCTTCATAGTTTCACTCTAAATGCTTATCTAGACAAATTTATGTACACTATCAGGTTACCGAGAGTGATCAGAATTTTAGCAAACCTCTTGATTTATTCTATTCATTTAAAAAAAAAAATCCAAGTAATTAAAGTGTGAATTGCAGTATTTTGCAGGTTGGATGGTTAGCTGAAGGATTGCACAAGAATCTGCAAACTAACACAAAGGTCTCCACTGGTAGAGTTGGTGCTTAGAGCTTCCTCTGCTAGTAGGAGTGCTGTCCTTTGTTACCAAACTAGTCCCTGATAATGCCAAGCAATGTAAGTCTGTGAAATCCTCCTAGAAACACAAGGTTATGCAAACTAGTATGAATATCTTCCACATTGTGCAGTGCAAAGCATTCCTGTGCAACTGCTACTGGTTTATCTTGAAAACGTCAGTGTTCTATTAGTGCCGTACTTTGTCTCACCTTGTTATGGCTGTGCTGATGAGTTTTATTGCCATTGGTTTGGTTCATGATGGGTTTCAAGATTGCTGCCTGGTGCTCCAAAACACACTGTGGACAGACATCAAATTTATCTTAGGCTTAGATACAATTAAAAAACAATAACAACCAAAAACACAAAAGGAAACCCACGGTGCAGAGGGACAGTTAAGCATTTCTGTTTGAGATTCTAAACAGCCAGCATACTGAGCAAGGTTGGCTGCAGGATATAAAACTAACATGCTTTTTACACATTAGCTGAGCAGTTAAGGACCAGAGCACTGTTCCCTCCTCATGACAAAGATTTCAAATCTCATCTTTCCAGAGTCTGCCCAAGGCAAGTCTACCTGTTCCTGTTGAGTCTGGGGCTACTTACTGTGCAGGGTTTGTGGAGACCAGAGTAAAGGGCACACCTGTATTTGACATTGCTTTCATGTGGTTAGGATGGGTTTCTCCCTTGGGCCAAACTGCCCTTTCCATCGTTCTGCCAGGTGAGAGCTGCATGCATTCCTCTGTATAATCATTGTTACACTTTTTTCAGTCTGAAATGAAAATAAGTGAGAGAGGAAACACTCAGGACAGTAAAAAATAGGGAAGGCTCAATGTCAGTAGCTTTTTCAGCCTCATTCCCCAGTTACGATCAGATTGCAATTATGTACCTTTCTAAATGCATCTGTGTGCCTCCCAAATTCCCCAATAACTTTAGATAATTTCTACATGGTTCATTGCATCCAGATTTGTGGAAGGTAGAGGTCTCTGAAATAATTACACAGGTTTGAGTTTTGTAGCCACAGACAACCTAAAGAGGGAAATTGTATGCAATCCTGCATGAATGTAATATTGAACACCAAAGAATCATCCCTGGAGAGATCTCTTATAAACATGTTTATGTCAGAGAAGTCTTTAATGAAGATTTCATTTTCTAACCTACTAATCTAGACAACTCAAAAAAACACCCCAAAACGGTAAACTAAACTACCTTTGTTCTCTTGGTCATGGAACTTTCTTAATATTTTTCTTAATATGGCTTAATCACCCATAATTGTTGTAGCAAGCCTCCCAAAAGGTAATAATGATATGCTATGACAAATTTTATACATTATGATACATGTCCTTTAGGCTTTATAAAGACTCCCTATGACGGCTTTGACAAGCTTCCCTGAGGCAACTGAGGCTCCTCTGCATAGTTCATTAGCTGAAAAGAGAAATGGTCTTCAAGGTCCTTAAAAAAAAGTAGTATCTTTTCAGTTCACTGTTCATGGCCAAAAGTGCATATCAAATAATTCAGGGCCAAATTTGGCTTTAATCATAAAAATACATATTTTGGAGAAAAATTGAAGTATTTATTGCATAGATTGATAGATGACTGTTCATGAAACAGGATGTAGCTCAAACAAGACAACTGCTGTTCTTCATTTTAAAACAGAATTAGTTTGTCCTCTTTGTGCCAGATCTTAACTTCACGCTTTCTTCTCCAAGATCACTGTTTGCAACATTTATATCAGAGAACATTTATAATAAGCTGAGAGCATATATAATAGGATAACCTAGGACAGGATAATGAGTGTTTCTCAGTCACTCAGGGAGAAAGAAGTACAAAGACCTGACTCTCGTCTTGAGCTACACTGCCTCTTCTACAGCTCAGCCATTAGCAAAGGCCTGTGCCTTAACATATTAGCATAACCTTTCCTTGTACTGTAGGTCAGAGAAAACTCCCATTTAAAATCTCCCTCATTTGTCAAGACAATTTCTCTTTTGACATCACCCAGGAGGTAGTGGCTGTTATTGCTGTATCTCTACTGTTTTTGCTGGAAACAGATTATGGGAGCAGGATCCATCGTCTTCCACGTAATTACTCACCTTCTGCCTTGCTACCAATCTTGATTTTTTGAGTGTGCCATTTAAAATGAACTGCCACCTTTTCCATCAGTGGCAATCATTACAATATGTCGGGCAACACTAATAAAACAGATAATGCTTTTATACTCCTGCTATCTCTCTTGCAAGCTTATATTTATATATGTATATATCTCCCTCATTACAGTTTTTTGTTAATGCTTTAGGGCGTTAGAGGTAATATGACTGCAATGTTGGTTAATGCCAGCTGTTGCTGATAATCAGTGTTCAGAAAGTTCATGGAGATTTATTCCTAGCAAGGTTTAGTGTATCTGGTAACATGTGTGTGACTTTGAAATAAACTAGTAGCAACCATAATGGAAGAAAAACATCCCATGGAACTTATGTACAGATGTGGTTTATGAAAATATTCTATAGGTATTAGCAGATCATATATTAATATTCTCTGTCAGGAAAAAAATTAGTGATTTATGCACTAAATAACTGACCATATTTTAGCATCTTACATGTATGCTATAATTAAAATGGCTTCAATAAATTATGACTTTTGCTTATCAGACAAATTATAAGCTATTCCTCTTCTTTTCCTTCAGTCATTCTTCTGTTACATTTTGTTAAAGAGTTATATAACATTGTGTAAAAAACACCCCAAAACTTATAGAACTTACAAGTTAAATTGTTATTCTAAGAAGCATCACCAACTTACACGGTATAGTTTTTAATGATATTTAGAACATAAATGAACTACATTAGTTATCATATATGTGATTAGTTATTTCTGATAAAATCAGCAAATACAGGAATAACAAATCTGTGATGGAATATCTGTAAAACTGGTCACAAACAGGGTTTTCATCTCTATTTCTACCAAATGGCTAAGTCAAGTCTAGTTAAAAAAATGAATACATGCAGCTTATAACAGACTAATACAGCCATAGGCTGTGGCATTCTGTGGGACTATCATGCACCACAAACTACATAAAACTACAGAAATGGCAGCATCAATGGTTTATAGAGATCCCTGCCTTTAAATAATGTGTATTTACATTTCAACCAAGTTTTATGTCAGAATAAAACTTTCAGTAGCTTGCTATAGATCAGTGCCTAAAATAAAGTTCCTGATATTAATTTTTTCACAATGGCAACTTCATATGATTTACTTTTAAGAACTGATACAGCTAAAAATTCCTTCTTATTCAGAATTTGAAAATGTTTACGTACTGTTTGCTTCAGTCCCAAAGGTAACAGTCCTTTAAGCACATCTGTACTACCATCTACTGGAAAGGTGAGTAACTATGTACCAGCAATCACTGCTTCTATCTGCTTCTGAAGCCAGAGTAAAAATAATAATAAAAAAGAACCTTACAGTTCTCCCACAAAAATTGCATCTTTGTGTGCACTTTAAATCGTACTGACACTAGAAATCTCTCATGGCTAATCTTCTGCAGAAATCAGTTTGAACTAAGGCTGGATAGTTTTCATGGGGATATATTTCAGCCAAATGTGAGATATTTTTATCATTTTCTTTTGATAAGGTATTGAACACCAATAGTTCTCTTTCAGCTTCCGAGATAAACAGAGGGAGGAGAGCAAGAGTGTCTGTGTGTCTGTGTGTGTACAATTGCAGTCCTCAGGCAAATAAAGGAGCCAGAAAATCCAGCAGAGCCCAGCAAAGGCAGGTACTGTGCATGTTATTCTCTATCCTTCTGCACTCCAGATACAAGCTGTGTTTTCTCACAATTCTGTTGTGCCTTTCTAGGATATGTTGAAACAGCTCTGCTACAACTGGTGAATTGTATTCTTCTTTAGGAAGGTGAAGAAACACCTTCTGAAGGGAGATCAGATTATGCTTTTTTATACATACCTAACAGCCTGCGCTCTTCGCTAACCAGCTGCGCGCACACATGCACACACACGCACACACACACACACACACACACGAATGCAAACACAAGAGGAGTTTTGCAAATAACACATCTGGATGCCAGCAAGGGAATAGGAAAGCAATCTGTAGCTGCCTGGCATGTTATCAGCCTCCTAGACTATTACATTTCTGCAACTGGCCACACATACACACATTTTTACATGTTTCTAGGCAATTAAATAATATATGATGTTGATTACAGACTTCTCTATTTTGTTTGTTTGGTTTTTTGTTTTGTTTTGTTCAAAAATATGCCCAGGCAGATGCAGGGAGAGATGTGCAGGAGCGTAAGATGAGTGTACATAAATGAAAAGCAGAGGATGGCAGCAGTGTTATTAGTTTCTGGATATGAGGAAATGGCTGTTCTCTGTACATCTATTTAAAACTGTATTTAGAATACTGCATAGGAATTACTTTTAAGAAGGTCATTGTGTTTTTCTTAGGCACATCAAGGACGGATAAAATAATAATAATTTGTTCAAATAGCATTTAGATGAGGAACTATTAATAATGTATACTGTTATTAATAGACACTCTTTCAGCACATTTAAACAAACGAGAATTGTTGCAAAAAAGACTTTAAAAATACATTTGACACATTAGACTAAGCCTGTAACAACTGGGATACAGTTTACCTTTGTCCTTTTGCCTTCTGCCCGTGAGTGGAAGAAGGAACCCTGCCTCTCGTTAGAGAGTTGTACAAGACCCATTGTGCATCATCCAAAATCAGTCTAGCAGCTCATTTTGTGTCTCTAAAAGCAGGATAACTTATTTCTACTAACACAGCATGCAGTGTCTAGGATGTACACTGAATGCCTTCTACAAAGGTACCTTAA
>VWZD01000656.1:8762-23162 GCA_013396695.1 Sakesphorus luctuosus
TGTTGTGTTGGGTGTTTTTTTCATTTTTTCCTAAAACTGTACTTTTAAATTATATTTACTGAAATACTGCACTTTTTAAAAGCGGTATTTCAGGAATGAGTCACCCCAGAGCCTCTTTATGAGTAAAAAGTATTACATAAAAATGAATTGCTTGAGTTGCCTTTACTGAAGAAATGGCTTTGCTTCTCACTCATGGGGAAAACAAATTAGATGAATGTATATGCATTTGGTAATTCAAATACACCCACAACCACAAATTTTGTGAAACAAGGAGATAAATACTAGGTGTATTTTTTTATTTGAAATTAGAATGACTCAAGAATCAGTTAATATAAATGCATCTCTTTCTTGGTTCTGTTTTTTTTTATATCTACTATTATAACTATTAGCCTAATAACTGAACTGTGAAAATTCTTATCAAATTATTAGTATTTTTTGAGAATTCACTAATGTATCTGGATTCTTTCTATAAGTTCTTGGAAAATACTACTAAAAGTTTCTGAATTTCTAAAAACAATACTTCTTTTTAGACATTTTCTTTTATTCTGAGAATGTCACTATACAGTCTTCATCATGCATAAAAATATTTTATTATTTTAATATTTCATAACACATTTTTTCTGGTTTCAAGTGAATTGCTTTTCCTATATTTAAATAACAGGGTAAAATTTTACACTGTCAGTGAGGTAGTTATGATCACACACTTGTTTACAGCTGAAGAGTTGCAAGTGGGAGAAACAGAAAGCAAGCAACTTATATAAAAAGCAACTGATTTTAACAAGAAATGGTTAGAATGAACAAAAAAAGCAGTTTCTATTGTATGATGTCCTCTTCATCACACTCTCATTTATTTCTGACTAGAAAAAATAGTCCAATTGGAAAAAGTGAGAAAGGGAAGAATAGAAGAAAAGAGTAATAAACTATGCACCTAATGAGCAAGGTAGAACATTACCTCTAGAAGAATATGTTATACAGTCTACAAATAACATAAAATTTATCTATTTGTTTCAGGACAGAAAATGCTGTAGTCTGGAATTATTGACATGTAGCTGAGATTACAAAGACTCGATGCCATTAAGGAAGGGCTTGTTATAGTAAGGAAAAACACACTTATTAGAACCAGAACAAAGAATACTAGAGACTAGATAGAAAACATACTACATGGCTTTGTATTTTATTTATTTGTCATTTCTGCAGCTTGCCAATCACAAGTACCATTGATTGCTCAGAATGAAACTCACACTAGGTGGGTGTGATGGAAGAGTATTCCCTACTTCTAAGACTATGTCGCAGAACAAAACTCCACAGACAACAGAGAGATACGACTTCTTTGTGGGCATGCTTTATGAGCCTTAGCCTAATACAGGTGTTCAGAATCTTCCTCTCTATCCATTGACTTCATAGATATGATCTAACTATAACAGTATATATGGATATGTATGCAAACAAATAATGTGCTTGGCCTGGATATGATAATTTGTTGCCTCCACAACAGCTCATGTGGTGATGTGTCATAGANATGGCTTTGCTTCTCACTCATGGGGAAAACAAATTAGATGAATGTATATGCATTTGGTAATTCAAATACACCCACAACCACAAATTTTGTGAAACAAGGAGATAAATACTAGGTGTATTTTTTTANTTATGATCACACACTTGTTTACAGCTGAAGAGTTGCAAGTGGGAGAAACAGAAAGCAAGCAACTTATATAAAAAGCAACTGATTTTAACAAGAAATGGTTAGAATGAACAAAAAAAGCAGTTTCTATTGTATGATGTCCTCTTCATCACACTCTCATTTATTTCTGACTAGAAAAAATAGTCCAATTGGAAAAAGTGAGAAAGGGAAGAATAGAAGAAAAGAGTAATAAACTATGCACCTAATGAGCAAGGTAGAACATTACCTCTAGAAGAATATGTTATACAGTCTACAAATAACATAAAATTTATCTATTTGTTTCAGGACAGAAAATGCTGTAGTCTGGAATTATTGACATGTAGCTGAGATTACAAAGACTCGATGCCATTAAGGAAGGGCTTGTTATAGTAAGGAAAAACACACTTATTAGAACCAGAACAAAGAATACTAGAGACTAGATAGAAAACATACTACATGGCTTTGTATTTTATTTATTTGTCATTTCTGCAGCTTGCCAATCACAAGTACCATTGATTGCTCAGAATGAAACTCACACTAGGTGGGTGTGATGGAAGAGTATTCCTACTTCTAAGACTATGTCGCAGAACAAAACTCCACAGACAACAGAGAGATACGACTTCTTTGTGGGCATGCTTTATGAGCCTTAGCCTAATACAGGTGTTCAGAATCTTCCTCTCTATCCATTGACTTCATAGATATGATCTAACTATAACAGTATATATGGATATGTATGCAAACAAATAATGTGCTTGGCCTGGATATGATAATTTGTTGCCTCCACAACAGCTCATGTGGTGATGTGTCATAGATTTGCGGCCAAAACAATACTGATCTGGCTTTTGCTGAGCAACAGCAAGGGCATTTCTGTTTCACACTCTGTTTTGCCTGTGAATAGATTGGGACTGTACAATAGGTTGGGACAGGACATAACCAGGCAGATACCTGAACTAAACAAAGAGATATTCCATATTGTATAAAATCATGTTCAGTAACAAAAGGGAGAGGAGGATTAGAGACCTTAGCCATCTTTGTCTGGGCACCAGACTGTCTACGGCCAGTGGTGAGTGAAGGCCTTTGCACCACTTTTTTTTTTGTTATTGTTATCTCTTTTCACTCTCATCCTTCACTTACTAAACAATGTTTTTACGCTGGCCCCCTAGCTTTCCTATTTTGACTATTCCTTTTCTCTTCCATTCCACTATGGGTGGGATGGAAGTGATCCGATAGCTGTGTAGTGCTTAACTGCCCACCAGTATTAACCCACAACACATAACCAAGTTACCTAAATAAGGATCATGGAATAAGGCAGCATGAATTTCCCACTGCAGTTAGATGAGAATTCAACCAGCAATTCCATTGGTTTAAACTGTACAGATCTTGCCATGGGGTTCAACTGTTGTCAGTAAGACTATTGTAACAGTTAAAAAATTTACACAAATTAATGATGTTTTACTGTCACTAATGTGAAATTAACAAGGAAAAAATGAAGATGAAGAAAAAAGATAACAGTAAAGGACCACAAAAAGTTCACATTTTCAAACATTGGTTATATGTATTTGAAAATAGATAGAAAATGTGTGTTGTCTGGTGTCTTTTAATTTCCTGCTATTTTTCATGTAAGTCTAGACTGTTAAAACATAACATAGGAATTATATAACTTATCTTGGTTTTGTTTTGGTTTCAAGCCAAACTTTCACAAACTATCACAAACTTTTCACCTGAATATTTAAAATAACCCTTACTGTATTTTTAAATACTCGCCCATTAAATACAATACATTAAATATAACAAGACCTTATAAATGGGAAAACAAACCAGTGAATATTAGAGTATTTTTCAGCAACAGTGCACCTTAAGAGTATGGAAAGGAGTATCAGGTATATGACCTTTGGAAAATAACATCACCTTGTTTTCAGGTTTTTACATGAATAAAACATATATGGCAACTCAACTCAATTTCATTTTTGAATTTTCCAGCCTATGAATTAAGGAATCCACAGATTTAAAAATGCTATGTAGCGTATGCCAAATACATATTTTAAAATAATAATAAAACCTAATTAAAATGTTATTTTTCTTTTCTAACCATAAGCATCATTGTGCTAGCTTGTATTTACCTTGGTATGTCAGCTTAAATCCTTGCCTGTTTTCTGAGTGATCGCTGTAAAAATGGACAAGTGTTTCATGAGTAGTACTTAGCAAAGGTGATGGGAGTTCCATTCCACTAAACTGGCCAATCATAGAACTGGTGTGGTGAGGCCCATTCTGAATTTCAAGGAAATCATGATTTGCTTCAGTAGAGAAATTCAAAAACTGAATGTGTGCACCTGCAGCATTGAGGAAGAAAAAAAAATAGAGGTTTTATCATTCATGTTGCTTAATATTACAGCATGTAAATAAAAAATAAGTGTTATAGGCACTATATTAAATTTTAGTCACTATTCAAAGTGTGGTGCTTAAGTTAAGGAAATGGATGCTAAGTATTACAAGAGTTGGAGTTTCTAAATTTTTGGTTATCAATGAATATCATAAACACACATGGAAGGACCAATGAAAGGAAGTCACAGAGTCAACATCAGGTATTTGCCAGATTCCTAAACCAGTCAACAGCAACACTCAAGGGAGGGGCACATCACAAATCCTGCTGTGCCTCGACATTGTCAGGACTCTGCCACAAAAGCATTCCTGTAGCTGGGCCGGGCCTCTCATAGAGGCTCAGGATCAGCTCAGCACCCACAAAGTCTACTAATAGAACGTCCTTTCAGAGGCACAAGTTTACCTTCCTACATCCAACTATCTATTCTAGCCTGCTTTTCCTGACCTGAGTCACCTATATTTGTCTCCTTTTCCCTTCAGGTTAGGCCAGTCTGTCTTTAGTGCCATTTCACCCTGTATACAGCCCTGTAAGACGCACTGAACTCCAGACTAGTTACAGGGATTTACTTCAGAGAATTTACCACAAACTCTCTTTGGGGGTTAGGTGGTTGAACCAGGCCTTTCAGCATTCAAAAAATGCTTAACAGTCAGAAGTATAAGCCTAATCTCATGGGAAGAGCTGTTTTGAAGTACCAGCACTACTTTCATGTGGACTAATGACTTGGAATCCAGGCTTCTCAAATTATGTGTATGAACAATATTGAAAGAGGAATGGAGGATAAACCCCCAGTGTGGAAGCCAAGAAGTATCAAGCAACTTGCAAATACACTACTTGCACATGACGTTACTTTTGTAGACTCTGAAGAACCAGTTGTAATGGAATAAAACAGAATTACTAAATGCGCCAACAAAGCAGTGTGAAATATTTAATGCCTTAATTCTGCTTGACAGTCTTACTTAGCAGTAGAGACATATTCTTCACTCCAGGAGAGAACCTTATAAATTAATCACCAGGGTAATTCACTCAGTCTTATTTATAGCTCATTTCTTTGCCTCTGTGGTTTGAGACTGAATCAATTGTATAAAAAAGGTTATTTTGTTGTTTTGTTTTGTTTTTATAGAACACTGATAAGAATATATTTAACTCTAGTATCTTCTCTGACCTATGCAGAGTTGGAGATATGAAAACACATATTTCAGCTGTTGAATTAGAAACCTTAATCTAATGCTGTCAATAGAGAGGTACATCCAGAACATATCAAAGTCTTAATATCAGTTACTGTATGTCTGATATGGTTAGTCCGACTTGAGTGAATAGCCACTTCATACTATATTTAAGTTGCTAATATTACAAGCAAGTAACCAAATTTGAAATATTTATATAAATGCCAAATCATTGTTTAGGTTATTTAAATAAAACTAGCCTACTGTTTTAAAACAGTTTCTGATGAGCTGGGGAATACCTTTAACACTGAAACATTCTACTTTAATTTCTGAGAAGAAATTTCTGTCTAGTCGTACACATTAAGTATAAAAAAGCTTTCTCTTCTAGAAGTAAAAAAGTAGATTTGCCAGTAATAAAAAAAAAGAACTCAATTACCTAAAATAGTCAAATTTTAAATACGAACAGAAACATACTTTTTTCTTAAAAGTTTTTCAGATCTGTTAATTTCAATTAGAGAATGCACACTGTGTGTCACTCAAGCCTTTACTCCAAATTTATACAATTTGCAAATGTCAATTTGTTATGTCAAAATAAAATTTTTATACACCAAATAATTTCTTGCATAAAATTACACAGAATACAACTAAGTCATTAGCTGGTCAAACTATAATTATATTTCTTCCTGCTCTAATCAGAATGGCACTGCCTCTCTCAGTCAAATATACCCTGGATAATGAGAATTCCAAGTTGAGTTACTAACTTTCACAAATTTTAATCAATTACCAGCTACCTGAAATCATTTCAAAATCACCAAAAATCACTAGAAACCATGAATTTTCTATTTTAAAATATTTGGATTTTAGTAGTGCCTTCTTTTATTTGATCCATATATTTTCATGTAATGAAGAGAGTATCATATGTTGGGACACGCTTAGCTTCCACAATTTTATTGCTGGACATTATTGAAGCACACAATTATGTTGATACAGTTGAATGTCTGTACACAAACAGCTCTTAAGTAGACAAGCTTATGCTTGTAATAGGAATCATATCTAAAAATTTTAGTGAAAGTACTCTGTGAAAGATCACATCAATCACAGTTTTTAAACCTAATATGAAGATATTGTCTATGGATTATTTGCCATATAGTTTGGGAAAAATATCCCTGTAGAAACTTTATGGTAAAAATGTCCTTTGGAGTATTTTTGAAGGCAGTAATTGATCTCAAATAACACCTTGCATTCATTAAATCCCTTGCCAAACAAAACCATTATCTTTTCTATTCATAAGATTACCACTACCAGAGACTTTTGGAGAAATGAAAGGAATAATAACAGACACAAGACATTCTTGCCCAATTAGTTCATGAAACATTTTCTCCATGGAAAAGCTTAAAAAAAAGAGCAACTGTGGGAAATATGAAGAATAATTAGGATGAGATTGCTTCGGAACAGGACACCTAAGGTTACCAAGGCTATCCATAACTATGATTGATCAGATTTACTAGGCACACAGTGATAAAGGACTCTATTCTAAATAGCAGCTCAGTACTTCTGCAAATCAATGGATTAAAATACTATGCAAGTAGTACATCTCACTACAAAAATCCCTCTTATGAATGCAAATGGAGATCACAGAAAAGAAACTATTTTTCTGAGATAAAGATAGTGAATTTAATAATGAGATTTTAAAATGAATTTTCTTATTTGAGCATTGGCATTAAATTCACAGTATGGGACATAAAGTTTCATAGCAAGAAAACTTATTCATCATTTATTTCTGATAATGACAGAAGATTGTGCTTTATACATTAACTTATATGATCCTTATTATCCATGATTACCTTCTCAACATAGTTTTTAGTTATTTATGNATTTGAGAATGCTTTTAACCAAATCTGTAGTGCTAGAAATTAGATTTTGTTCATTTTTATAGAACATAAAAATACTGCTAAAATGTCACTTGGATGACAATGAAAGGACATTAAACAAAATATCATTAATTAATTCAAAAGCTAAATTATTTATTTCATCTGACATATCTTCATGGCACACATTTTATTTGCTTTGAAATAAGTTTCCAAGACACAACGAATTAATAACAAGTTGCTTTGACCAAGATGTATTTTTAAATTGCCAGTGATTTAGAATCAAAACATAGCAAATGTAAGGGGTTGACAATACATTCACTGGATAAAATCTAAAATCTATTGCATACCAGAAATCACAATATTCATATATATTTCAATTTGATGATTACAAATAATTGATTTTCCAGTGTAAGTTACTTACCGTATCCAATAGGCAATAAAATTTTCCACGTGCAATCTAAGTTACTAGGGTAATTTCCAGGAAAACCTGGGCTTAGGATCACACCACCCATGTTTGTCAGTGTTCCACCACACTTAGCTATTAAAAATAAAAAGAAAGTCACTGTATTTTTTATTAATATTATTTCTTAATATTTGATACACACTTAATTTAAAAAATGGATTTTTCATTTTATCCCCATGACCCCCAGGGAGTGAATTTTATCACAGTCTAAACATTACTCAAGAAGGAGAAACAAAAAGATAATTTGATTTACAGCAAAATGTTTACTTAATGCCATATGTTCACTGTAATTTAACTACAAATGTGTAGTTTCACACATAGACTGGGTAACCCACTGTCTCAGCTTGACAATTATGGTTAGAAATGTCTGGTGTTATGCTGATATATGCTTCATAATCAGAGGAACAAATCTTGAATTAATCTGACTTACGATACTGACCCGTGGTGTAGAAGCAGATCTATCAGTCTGTATAGCTAAAATCACACTTTGAATATAAAAAAAAGCAAACAGAAAAAACCCCTCACCACAGGTTTTGCTTTAATTCATAAAGAGAATAGACTATCTCCATAACAGAATTACTCTTTGCTTTCTATCAATATGCTGCTATTCAGCAAGTTCATGAAAACCCATTTACATAATTTAAAATGGCATAAAGCTACATTATAAATATGTAAAGCAACTTGCAAAGAAGTGGCTGAGTTTGCACCTTTGCTAGGACGGTAATATGAAGAAAAAACAACTTCAAGAAATCAAATTAAAATGTTGCCATCTATATTCATTATTTAAGGAATAATTACTTTAAAGTCTGTGAGTCTTCATGCCAGGTATTATATTGCTACATGATCTGATAACACAATTGTGATACTGTGATACTGTCACAGTTTTAATAATATATTGAAAAATTAAAATAATCTACTGATTAGATCACAGAAAAAAATGAATCAAAATCAAAAGAACTCCTCTAAAAAGCTGAGAAATCAGTCTCAAACTTCTCAAATGTCTTTACTTCCTTTTAATGTTAAACATCTTATTTAGTGGAAAGAATTGATTTTAGTTTGCATTCGATAGACATCAACACTTTATGGGTTGGAGATGGGAAAAAAGGGGAGTCACGTTTTAAGGGTTTGTTTGTTTTCTTAGGGGTACTGTAGCTTCCAGGATAGCACAATTTCATAATTCAATGAGTGCACTGTTTGCAAATAGGAACTACACTTAATATACAAGGTGAAACAGAAAATTATCACAAAAAGAAAACAAACAAACAACCTGCCCAAACCCCAAAACACACCAGTGTGAATAAATTTTCCATGTCTAAAACTGATTTGAAGGATTTGCACTCCTTTCATATTAATCAGAAGTGACTGCTTCAGTAGAAGTTGACAGTACAAAATAATATATAGGATCAACTTGACAAGGAATCTTTAAAATTTTTTCACATTAAGATTGCTCAATGTTATCCTAATCTTTTAAATTCCTCTTAGATATGAAACTCATAGGAACAGCTTTTGCTGACTGAATATTAAAATTAAAAGCATTCACTGAAGAATATATTTCAAAGCTGAAGTGACAGAACATTATTATGGACTTGTGTTTCTCACCTCTAAATTCCTGCTTTTCTTGAAATAAGCACACCAAAAGACAGCACAACCTTGACTCTGATAAACTTTGTCTAACCAAGAAACAATACCTCAGATTATTTTCTACACAGGGAAAGCTCAGATCTGTTAGGGTATGCTCTTAATGTGCTAAAAAAAATTCTTTTTAGCTTTGCTTGTTAACTTATCATTGTTTAACATCTTTCTCAGATGAAAAGAGCCAGCCTTTTCTGGATCCCTAAAACTCCTTTTCATTCCACCACCCCTGAAGGCTTGGCTTCAGAGTTGCTCTCCACTGCCTGCTTCTTTGGGAAAACTCCTAGGTGCCCTGCGTTACCTGTCTTGAGCCTTAGAAGTTTACCCACACTAAGCATTTTGGAAAAGGAACATGTTAATATCCTCTCCCTTATGAAGAAGATTCATCCTGATTCAAAGTAGAGTATTCAGGACAAGCTCAACAATGATTAACATATGGGTTTCCTCCTTTGCCCACTTACATGGTAATTTTTCAAATGGCATATACTCTATATATTAAAGAAAAAATCTTTTTTTTTTTTTTACTGTATTGCGTAGATACAAATGGAAACTCAAAAATGTTTTGAACTGAACAGAATTAAGTTGAAGAACAACAGGCATGACAAAGCCACGAGTTTCTTCTGACTGATGGTCAGAACAGTAAAAACAAGTAAGGATCCATACCAATGCAGAGAGGAGATGGATAGTTCCAGCGTCGAACAGTTCCTGGCATACAAGAAATATGAGAACGGCCCTGTTTGGAAAGCGCAAAATATTAGATTACAGATACTCATTATGGGACCTTCCTGGAAGGCAGAGATACAGAAGACCTCCTGGATAATCTAATAAGTGTCTTTTCTTATATCAGCCAAATACATTGCAATTATTAAATTATTTTTTGAAACGTTATTTTTAAATATTTCAGATTTTATGTTCTTATTTTTCTAATGGATGAATGTTCTAAAACACCCTTCCTCTGCTAACTTGAAAACCTCTTCACATTTTTGACTAAATAAAAGTATGGTTATAAGACAAAAGCAGCTAACTGCATGCATTAATATGGTCAAATTAGTTCACTCCCTATTTCAATTCTAGTGTGTTCCATCCACAGTGTAAGCACAGTGGGCAATTTTTAGGCTGCAGTCTGGAGTGAATCAACCATTGTTCTGAGTGAGTAGTACAAGCACAGAGAGGAATTTGTTCCATATCTACTTGCTGCAGATGGTATAGATGTGGACCATGCCAAGACAGTCATCAACAAATGACCAGCAGGGTCTGACCTCTCACAGGACCTCCCAACATGACCCATTGCATACATGCAACATCTTGGCAGTCAGCTATAGAAGTACAAGTGTCTCTTTATTTAGCTGTTGTGTTTAGTTTACTTGGCCTATTTTTAAGAAAAATCCCAAGAACTAAGCAGAATCATGTGGCAGCTGAAAGTGAAATACAACATGTCGGTACCCTGCAGTCTAATCCCACATACTTCAGTGTGGCTGCCTAGGACCAATTGCAAAATGTTCCCAGCTTTGTTTGCTCTAGAAACAGTTCACATTGAAAACTTAACAGTAGCACAAGAAAAGTCTTTTTTGTCAATTCTGCTCTCTGAGGAACTCAGGTTATGCATTGTGGTGTTGGAATGCAACTAGTATAATTAATAATTTAGTTGAGCATATTTAGGCAATTAGCTTCTGAAAGCCAAACTGAAATATATCCAGAAAATTACTTGGAAGGAAAAAAAAAAGGATCAGTTTTTACTAAAATGATGAAAAATTAAATAATTTTTTTAATAAAAACACTAAAAATGATAACAATTCAAAAGAATTTTTTTTTCTTAAAAATAACCTTTTTAAAAGAAAAAAACATGCATGCACTTAATGTGTCAGTTAGTTGCAAAATGGATTAGCTTTGAATAATTTACTTAATGCAATATTCACTGTTTTATTTTATTCCCTCTTTTTAGTCTTCTATGATTGCACTGTTTTGTTTTATTCTCTCTTTCTAGTCTTCTGTGATTGCATGTCTCTGATGTGAGTCGAGGGGGAAACCGTAATTTAACTACCACAGTAAGGCAAAACATAAAATGGCCTATAAAAGATCTTTTGAAAAATAAAATTAAATGATTCTTCTGGCTTGAAGCCTCTTTCCAACAAGAGCACACTCTGATTTCAGTCTTTTAAAGTTCCCTCCTGTGGGGAGACACTTAATCCTACAGCTAGCAATTACCTTTCTTATGTATCTCCAGGTAGTAGTTTGAGCTCTATGACTTTTCTGGTAAGTCTCAATTATAAACTAATCCACACCTGATTGTTATTGCTAGCTGTGAATATGTTCCATAAAGACTGAGGATAAATTCACAGCGAGAGTGGGGGAAAAAAAAAAGTATTCTGCAAATTCGTGCTGATCTGTATTTTTTGAAATAGCAAACATACTGTGCCCCATAGAACCTTATTTTCATCATTACTTCTTTTTAATTTGGAGTCGCTTTTATTTGTTCTGCCTGAGCAACATACTATACATAGATGGGCATGCACTTTCTTACAGCAGAGTCCGTACAGTGTATAAATTTTCACCAATATTTTGAAAATATTCAAANCTAATACTGTATTTATGAACTCATATTTCTGATTATTTTCTAAGTAAGAACAGATCCAAAACATTAAGTCAGGGCTGATTGTGTATGTTCAAAAAGTTTTCCATACTTATTGCAACCACTTCTGAAGTATTCATATTCTATTGTTATCATTCCACCTCAATAATTCAGCAGTACTATATCAAGTACAGACATAAAATTTGCGGATGCTGTATCTTGAGGGTTTATCTATTTCTAATCCATGTAATTAAAAATGGAATACTGCCTTTTTCATACGCAAAATTCAAATGTTTTCTAGTTGAAAAAGGTAAGAANCTAATCCCACATACTTCAGTGTGGCTGCCTAGGACCAATTGCAAAATGTTCCCAGCTTTGTTTGCTCTAGAAACAGTTCACATTGAAAACTTAACAGTAGCACAAGAAAAGTCTTTTTTGTCAATTCTGCTCTCTGAGGAACTCAGGTTATGCATTGTGGTGTTGGAATGCAACTAGTATAATTAATAATTTAGTTGAGCATATTTAGGCAATTAGCTTCTGAAAGCCAAACTGAAATATATCCAGAAAATTACTTGGAAGGAAAAAAAAAGGATCAGTTTTTACTAAAATGATGAAAAATTAAATTACTTTTTTTTAATAAAAACACTAAAAAATGATAACAATTCAAAAGAATTTTTTTTTCTTAAAAATAACCTTTTTAAAAGAAAAAAACATGCATGCACTTAATGTGTCAGTTAGTTGCAAAATGGATTAGCTTTGAATAATTTACTTAATGCAATATTCACTGTTTTATTTTATTCCCTCTTTTTAGTCTTCTATGATTGCACTGTTTTGTTTTATTCTCTCTTTCTAGTCTTCTGTGATTGCATGTCTCTGATGTGAGTCGAGGGGGAAACCGTAATTTAACTACCACAGTAAGGCAAAACATAAAATGGCCTATAAAAGATCTTTTGAAAAATAAAATTAAATGATTCTTCTGGCTTGAAGCCTCTTTCCAACAAGAGCACACTCTGATTTCAGTCTTTTAAAGTTCCCTCCTGTGGGGAGACACTTAATCCTACAGCTAGCAATTACCTTTCTTATGTATCTCCAGGTAGTAGTTTGAGCTCTATGACTTTTCTGGTAAGTCTCAATTATAAACTAATCCACACCTGATTGTTATTGCTAGCTGTGAATATGTTCCATAAAGACTGAGGATAAATTCACAGCGAGAGTGGGGGAAAAAAAAAAGTATTCTGCAAATTCGTGCTGATCTGTATTTTTTGAAATAGCAAACATACTGTGCCCCATAGAACCTTATTTTCATCATTACTTCTTTTTAATTTGGAGTCGCTTTTATTTGTTCTGCCTGAGCAACATACTATACATAGATGGGCATGCACTTTCTTACAGCAGAGTCCGTACAGTGTATAAATTTTCACCAATATTTTGAAAATATTCAAACTTTTTTATCGAATTGGGATATTGAAGGACTTTAGTTTTACACTTTAGACAAGCTCATGAAAATAGTTTTCATATATGTCAGATTCCACAGATAGTATCAAATTTTTACATGTATGGAAATAGAGGTAAAAATACAGTTAATAAACAATATGCTATGACATTTTAAGAAAGCATTTCATGATAGAAATCCAGTAAGTATAAAAACAAAAGTGAAGTTAGTCATATTTAAGGCCTACAGATAAGACCTGCTTACAGAAAAGAAATTGTATGGTTTTGTGATAGTGATATACACAGTGTATTGAAATCTAGTTTTAACAGGGGTTTTTGCATGCAGATCTCACAAATACATGATTTTTTTATACTAATACTGTATTTATGANTAAGCAGCTTGAAGTTAGATACTTGCGTTAACCTTCTGATATCCTAGTCGAAGAGGAAGAACAATCCTGTAAGAGTAAGGTTCTTGTCCTAACACAAAATCTTAGTATGAAGGAGCCCTTGAAGGTTATTTATCTCGGGCTGTTATCTCTAGTGTCACAATGACAGCCTAAACAGCTGATTGAGATTAGATATCTGGCTTCTAGATGAAATAAACTGGATTTTATCCTATTCAATCTCCTGAGGAAACCACTAGTATGAGGTTAGTTTTTATTTTTTTTAATATCAGATGACTGTTATAAGATTGCCCAACAAGCAGATGTTTACCTATGGGTATTTCAGTCTTAATGGTCCCAAAGCAGTGACCTGGATCACAGAAATGAGGCACTAAACACCCTTTGGCAATTATATGAACAGCAATTATATGACAGCCCTACCAGCATCACCACCAGATCCTGATCCTTTCACGATAGAGTGGAACTGAATAAAAATGCATAAAGAAATCCACACAACTTTTCTACAAATATTCAAAATAGGAATCTTTCTCAAAAACAACAACAACAACAAAAAGAGATTACCCTTTTTTAAACCCAACAACTCTAAAAATACAATTATAGTAATTGCTGTGTAACTAGGTTTAGTACAAGTTGAATTCCACATAGATTCTGCACTGAAACAGACTGTCCTGAGACTAGGGATGGATAATGCTAAATTTAGCTCAATGCATACAAAAAAGCCCTGTAAGGACATATAAGCTACATTTGTACTAGTGGAAGTATGTTGGCTTGTTTTCTAGGCTAGAGGGCAAAGACACAGAGTTTTGTATATCCACCTCAGTAAC
>VWZD01000657.1:655-53479 GCA_013396695.1 Sakesphorus luctuosus
CAAAACACCCCAAAATCAGCATAGGCTATATCCTATGCTACCAATATATTAGTAGTGTTCATGGTGATTAGACAGAGTTTTATGTTGAAGATCTGGATCAAAATTGGTCTTTCCCAGGTATGATGTTTCCATTCAGGGTTTTTTTGGGGTTATCCTTCCTCTCACCAGGAACTACTATACTGGTAGCAGGGATGTTTTAGGTACTGATGAAAAGTTTCCAAGTCAAAGAGAGGAGAACTTTGTCTTCCTTTATGAGTTCTCTAATACCTTAGGGGACCATCAGGATCATTATATTGTTGCATTCACTCAGTATTTTTTACTGCATTTTGTTTTTACTGAAAGAAATCTTTATTAAATCAAATGTTTTGGGTGAAGAAGATGACTATTTCAGTAAAGAACACCAACTAAATTTAAACTTCATTCAATCTAAAGTGAAGTTTTTGATTTTTACTTTTTGTTCAGTAACTGAAGAACACTGGATATTAATGTAACCTTAGGGATATCATCTTTAATCCACTGAAGCAAAACATGTGAATGAACAATGATCAAAAGAAGAAAAGCATTTTACTTAGTCCATTCTTTGTAGAAATCGTAGAAGGAAAAAAAGAGGAAAAATTACATTACTTCTTTAACCTTTAGCTGGTGTAGAACACCAAGTTGGAAACAAAGCAAACTAACAAGTTTCTATTTCTCACTTGCTTCAAGGACACAGGTTTTGATCTACAGGACCATGTTCTCACTTAAGCATCTCCTAAACAGAGTGTGAAAGGGTAAGTTTAAGTTGTAATGTAACTTTAGAGTACCTGGAAATACTAGGGAAATTAATTGCATGGAAAAGATTATAGCAGAAAAAGAGGCTTTCTCATTAAATGTGTATGGATAGATTAAATTACAAACAACTGATATAACAACTTCTTTTTCTTTTTCTTTTTTTTTTTTTTTTACTCTGGAGATCAAAATGTGTAAACCAAGTGAAATAAAAATCTCCAACAAAATATTAAAATGCAGAATGTGTGCACCTAAATCCCCTAAACTTTGTCATAGTAAATGCACAATTCTTTGAAAGTGGTATTTCATGCAGGCACTTTTGAAAAGCCCAATGTTAGTTCTAGAAATAACTCCTGCAGTAAGAAGCCTATTCTGAGAACTTACAATTATATTTATAATATTTGTATGTTAAATATTATTCCAGAAATAAGGTACCTGAAATTGAAAGATGGTAGAATCTGGCTAATGTCAACATGAGAAATGTGGCAGCTTCTTTGTTTCAAGAAATATGTATCTTGAGGGAATACCAAAAGGAATAATGTCAAAATCATATCAGTATAACGGAAATAAAAATACTGTACTTGTCTCATGGGCCATTGCAAAACTTTTCTGACCATACCAGGGAAAAGAAATTCCTCACAGTGTTATTGAGATTTTCATCTTAACAAAACTAGAGCAATTTTAAAAATAATTTCCCTCATGCCCTTCTGAATTCTTACAGGTGTGTGGTAAAGAGCCTAGAGAATAAGAAAGTACAGGGCACACAGGATAAGTCACGAGTATCGCCTTAATCCAGTGTCCGGAAAGCAGGGAGGGGGAGCAGATGCTTACTAAAATGTTCTGAGATACTGTGTAGTGTGCTAATTCAAAGAACTGTTTTAGAAATTTGTTTGGTATTTTAATTTTCTGCTTATAATTTTCAAGCATGGACTGTCTGATATAAGATGAAATCCATTACCAAGAAAAGTGCAATGCTCAAGTGTTATGAAGAGTTCTACACCACATATGTTCTAGAATAGAAAAACATTGAAGGAAAAACACTAGAACTTATGAAAAGCAAGATGTATTGAAGGATGTGGAGCTCTTACAAAATACAGCGATTGTAAGAAAGGACAGGAAAAGCACGAGAGGAAAATTGTTTCAGGGAGGTTGTGTGGTCTGTATAAGGTAGTAGTACCCTTAGGAACTGATTGGACAGTCATATGTGGGAAATACGTTAGATCTGCCCTTCCATGGTTAATAATAGGAGACAATTGTCCGCATGGGATTCCTAAAGAAGCTGGCAAGGAGCTGGTGTGGCTCAAGGGTGCAAGGATAGTGGAGACCCAAACGATCCGTTACTTCACCGTATGTGACTTTACACTCAAATGGAAAAGCAAATGCAAGACATGTGCAGCAGAAGATCACTTCATGTTGGACAAAGAGTAAGCAGTCAGAGAGCAATTGTGCTTCAGAGTCTGTCTCAGGACTTCTTTATTCAGGATTGTCTTTAAAGCAGACCCTATCATTTTTCAAAAAGCAAGAGTATGTCAGCAAGGGTACTTTTCAAAGTACCTGGGTTGCATAGTAACAACTCTGGTAACTTCTGGTCCTACTTTTCTCAGAAGATATTTGCCTGGTTTCTCAATTTCCCTTTTAATATAAAAATTACCTTCAATGTGCATCGTATCAGACATAAACAAATTTTGCCTTTCAGGAGCACTTCCCTTTTACTTAAAGGAATTCTATGTTATCAGAGTAGATACGTTACTTCAAGAGCTATTTTGAACAGTAACACATGCAGAGAAATTAAACTGGCTAGGAAGGTTCTATACTAGAAGAAGTCAGTCTATTTTTCTTTTCTTTTCCTTTTTTCCAACTAGGAGCAACTGTGAGTGAAAAGAATACAGCAAAATACCCTAAATCTTTACATCTTGTATTTGTCCCATGCTTATTATTCAGTTACTGATTCCTCCTGCTTATTATCTAAATAGAGTTGTCCTGGGGAACCTACCATCTGCCTGTTGTAAACTGCCCCGTTAATTCTCACCTGACTACAGCTGCAAAACAGATGAGAACAAGGAGATGGAGTTAATGAATGAGTCCTGGTAAAGATCTCAGCAGGGTGCCTCCTTTAATTCAGATCACCTTGGTAGTTATTATGACAACAAGCTGTTACCACCTAATGATTTCAGTTCCTTAAGTATAATGAGTCACATGTTCTCAGTATGCTTTGGACTGGCCAACTTAAAACTACTGTTGTGCTTCATAACCCCCTGTTACACGTTATAAAATTCCATGTAGAATTTTCACGAGAAAAATTTGCAACATAAAAACAGTTCATGGTAATGGAAAATGGAATTAGTGAGCTGGCGATGCATTAGAAAGTAGGGAAAAACAAACAAACAAACCAAAACCACAAAAAACCCAACAAACCCAAATCAAAAAGAAACACCAAAATCCCCACAATAAAAATATGTAAACCTTTGGGATCAAAATATCCAATAGGTTCTTGAAAGTATTTTTGTTAAAAAATAATGCACAACGTGTTATTTTCATCAACTGGATATATTATAGAAAATCTAGTTCTATGTTTCTCTTGTTGTTAAGAATAATATAGTCTGAGATAATGACTTACATGCGCTAAATGACAGTTGTTACAAAGGGAAAATATCAAAAGAATTTGCACACCATTAACAAGAATTAGAACAGCTAATAAACAGTCACAATAAAGAAAATCCTAGAAATATGGAGTGTGAAGTATGAAGACGCTGAAGAACATTTGAAATTTAAACCAATAGAAATTCAGCTAGTTCAGAAAATGATCCTTCTGAAAAGTTTGAGCATCCAAGTTAAAACTCTAAAAGTTATCCACCCGATTTTGAACTGCTGTCTATTTTAGAAGTCACTGAAGGCTTATATATGCCAAATTTTGAAGGGGGAAAAGTCGCATTCACATGCCAGATGAATACCTGCACCTTTCTCATATTCATACCATCTTTTTTGCTGCCAATGAACATTGCATTGATCCTATGAAAAGGCTGTGCACAAACATTTTCCTCCAGTTAGCTAAGCTGTGGTGACTTGTTAGGTGTTAGAGAGGGAAATCACTATCAAGATTAGGTGGTCCTAGTCAGTTTGGATACAGCAGTGACTTCCTCTTATATCACTCAACTCAGAAGAGTGTGATGAGGGTGGAGAGAAGGAAGGAAGGAAAAAAGCATATTCTTCTGTGAACAATTTCTACCTGGCACAAGCTGGAACCATTGTTGTGGATCCAGCTCTTCCAGACAAGATGAGCAGAAGGGGTAAGGGCTCATGGCAGAAATGGACCTTTACACTTGAAAGCCCCAGATGGTCTAATGAGTCACTTGTCCAAAGTGTTAAAGAATGACATAGTTACTAAGGGCGAAACTTACCTGGTGAAGAGAGATGAAGAGTTTAAGGGAAATTTTCCGTGAAAGTTATTAGTTAAATAAGGCTGCTGATCGCTGACTGCAGATAGCCATTTAAGGATATGAAAAGAGTGCATTGTCAAATTCACACCCACATCTATCCCTCTCACAGATCACGTGCCACATTTTACTGGGAGAACTTTGTGATAAATTTGACTGTTTTGGGTAACTCTCTCATATTCTATGACTAAGAGACTTAGATACTCTCTTTAGAGACTCCTCCTTCTATGAAACTGTGTTCTTTTGAACACAGTCAAATCCATTCAAGAACTGACATCTCCATGGATAAAGAAGTATAATGCTTGAAATGAAGAATATGAAAAACTACAGTCGTGTTCCTCATGAATTAAGCCAGGAGAGTGACACTTGAAGTTCTGTGCATTCTATTCATACCATATTCAACTATCTTTGAGCCTTTTTTGACACTCTCTTCTATACATAGTCTCCCCAAAAGGTATAATTCATGCATCCATCTTGTACAGAATTTGAAATGCTTTAGCTATCCCATTTTAAGATGACAATTTTTTCATTAAGAGCTTTGGGAAAATGATGCTCTTCAGGCACTTTTTCTTGGCTGACTAAACATACATGAATATTGGTGATGATGAATGGGTCATTCCGTTTTAAGAAAGGCTTTCATCTCTATTTATAATTCTGATGATGCAGAAGTACTCTATGGCAACTCACTCTTGTTATCTGATCTCATGACATTTTGAAAATAAATATTTTTATGAAGGTCAGCTGCTTGTTTGACTGGGGAACTTCCTCTCTACTCCAGATATGGAGAGCGTTTCTTAATATCTGTGTTTTTTTCCCACTTGATTAAATTGAACATTAAACTCCTAATTAAGAAGGTTTGAAAGTTCTGTTTTTCATGTTAGCTTTGCAAGTTATTCACTGTAGGAAGTGACAGGGTAATGAAGGTGCTTCTGAGTCATGCCCGGTGTCCAAGTCACTATGTAGGATACAAAAGACATGTGCAGGAGAAGAGACCAAGTCAGATTTTGAATCTACTTTTACATCACTGTTACCCCCGAGATGACCTCAATTCATTTAAAAAGTTATTTCTTGGGAAGTGTCTTAAAAAGTTGTTTGAACTTAAAGACTGGGCTCAGTTGGTATTCTCTACATTATTTGGGGCCATGCTTTGAAGTTTTCTCTTTCTCCTCGGTATTTCAGCTAATATAGTTCATTGCAAAATGAGAGCACAGAAAAATACACAGTCATCATATTACTTGTCTCAGACTTGAAATGCTACAAGAAACTTAAGAGCTCTTAGAAATTAATACACAGCTGTAAATAAAATCCTGAAGACAGCAATTTGAAAATTCTTTTGACATAGCATTTTCTTTTGTCTTGCCTTATGACGTATGCATTATAAATCACATTATGAAAAAATCTGTCTCCTGACTTTTCACTATGTGTCCACTATTCAGAAGTAGCATAATTTGCCACTGGGGTAAGCCAAAACAGTATTTAATCAGATTCTCAACCTCCCTTTTCCATACCTTTTCTCTCAAGTTTCATACGTGTGTACATACAGAGCGACATATTTGCTATATCACTCTTTGTGGCAAGCAATGGCAGGAAATTTCATGCTGGGTGGCAGGACATGTGTGACTATGCCCTGACCAATTCCAACAGCTTTGGAAGATGCGTTTGAATGATACCTGAGAGGAAATTCAGCTCAGACTGTTATGAGTTCTTTGCTTTTCATCCTCTAAATGTTTCATCTCATAGCAGGTCCTTATCACGTTTCATAATTTGACATGCAGTTAATTTCAGATTGTTCAAGTAGTTAGGCAATTTAAACAACTGGTTTCACTGAAAAGAAATTTGAAAACAAAGTAGATTTGAAATTCAGATCAGTGGGCTTGCAGTGGAAAGTTCAGTCTTCCTTCTCATTCAGTTTGTCCTAGAGATAGTGTCAACTAGAGAGCAAAATAATTCCTCCAAAGCCACATGTTCTAAGTTACCCATGACATTCATGATGTTCGTTCTCATATTCATGCTGTCACATGGGAAAGGCCCTTCTAGAAGCACTGCTGGAGAGAAGAAATAAAATAGAAATGCCTGTAAACCCATCAAAGCAATCATGAGTTCACCTTAAAAGGACCTTTATTCCTGACTGAAGGGTTCTGTGGCCAGTGGAATACCATGCCAGAGAGGCAGGTGTCAGCAGAAGCAGGAGTAGAATTGTCTGTCAATGTCCCAGCAGTATATTTAAAAGACAAATAGTGCTTTATACCAATTATCTGATCCACAATGCAAAACTAGATTTAGATATGATACAAAGTATATCAAACATATTTTACTATGTAAAAAATCTGCTAAAAGGTCTGTTTTTCTGAGAATTGTTTACAAGTGAGAAACATGTCCTATGACACAGTATCTCAATCAAGACACTATTAACCAATCATATTTTTTTTAAATAATATCATAGTCTTTTTAAAAAATCCTTTGAGGCATTGTATTTACTGCTAAGCAGCACTGTTTTGGAATTTATCTGACTTTTTAGCATTTCCAGTTTTGAAATATTTTTGTGAAGCTCTTTTGTATTTTTGGATTCAGAAAAAAGTGAGTGAAGGTTATATTTAACATCTGTTAAAATTCTTATTTCTTATCTTTGAGTGCATGCATGTTTTGAAGGGGTTATTTTTATTACTTCTAAAATATTTGTTATTACATTTTTAATGTAATTTATATTTTGTTATTATATGCCATAATGACATCTGTTGCAGCTAAGTGAGAAAAGATCAGACAGAAATCTATAATATTTCCTGGGTTCCAATCTGAAAATCAGAATTTTCAACATTGCTTAGTTGGTTTGAGAACGTGCCTATAATGAAAAATTTGAAAATAAACTAAAGTCTGTGAATGTGTGTGCATGTGTAAAGTTGTGCTTTGTAAAACCAGAATCAGGTAAAATAGAATAATATTTCATGTAATAACTGCAATTAATAGCATGTATGCTATGAAAAGATGTGAAGACAAACTGAATATGTGGGTGTTTCTGTGTGTACAAAAGAGGAATGGAGATTACAAACTGGATAAAAAACCCTCAACATCCACTGCCATCAGTACTGAGTAGAACTGCCAAAGATGCCAGCTTCATCATTTACTGCAGCTGTGCACCTGCAAATGCCACCTGGATTCTCTGTCACTGCAGCAGTTTCAGAAAGGTCTGAATATTCAGCCACTGAGTATTCTAATGTTTTATCTACAAATATTCTAATTACTTTTGCTGCTAATAAATGGCAGAGGAAAACAAGTACCTCTAGGATTTGGCTAGGATTGGTGAGCAATAGGGGTTGCAGTGCTTAAGAATAACTTAATCTTCTATGCCAATAGATGCATTAGTGGACTGCATCAAGCAATCAAATAAGGATTAAAAGGAAAAAGTCACATTGGCTTTAATTTTCTTAGTTTAACTGCTTGGCATATATTTCAGAAAACAATTAATTCAGTCTGTTTCTAACAATGAATAACTTCAGAAAGTTCAGGGTTTATGAGCAGCCCACCTGAAAAGCAACTTCTTAAAGTGTCATTACATTTTCTATCATCAGAAATGGAAATAATTATAACACATCATTGGTTTTATCAGGTAATAGCTATTATATATTAATACCGCTAAGGTTACAAAAGAAAAATAACCAGATGAAGTACCACTGCCATAGACTTAGATTTATTTTAAGTAAGGCTGCCGAATAGTGGAAAAGAGGAGAAAGTCTGATTACCAAATCATGCAAGATGTGGCAGCCAGCCACTGGCTTGGTGATTGCAGACTGTCTGGATTGACAACAAATGAAGGAAAATTCAAAAGGAAAGACATGAAAAATCACAAGACTAATACTGTCAATTTTCTTGCTGTTCTGTGAATCTCCATAGTTCAATCCCTTGGCCACTCATCCTGAAAGGTCTGTTGAATTTCTGAGAATGAGGTGAGCTCTGTTTCTTTTTTTTTTTTTTACACCGCTTCTATCCACTGGCATCTTTTTTATCCTCTATGGTCATTCTTTTTTTTGCAGTCAATCAGAGACCTGGAGGCAGAAATAAACAGTCTACAGCATGTTTCCTAACAGAGCCACAGAAACGAACCTTAGACTCAGTCTATTCTTGAGGAATTAGACTGATACTCTAAGAATGTGGTGGGATAGTTATCATGATGACAACAAAACACGTTCACTGTTGTGAAGGACCTTGAAAACATCATGAAGAAGTCTGTGTGGTACTGAGGGAAATGCAGAATAGAATGGAGGAACTCACTGGAGAATACTATATGATAAGATCATCTCATCAATTATATTTTTGCTGCTCTCTAATCTGTCACTGAGGGTCATAGGGAAACAGGAGGATATGCAGTACCAGTAACTATGATGGAAGGAGATCAGGGCACAGATAAAGGTTTGACCTGTGCTGAGAGAGCACAGCATTTGTTTTACCTGTGAATAACTGGGTAATGGCCAAGCATCAAATAAACAGAGATTGTAGAAAGAAATGTGGTTTATAAAATAAAGTATCAGTACAAAGTTATTCTAAGTGTTATGTTTCAGGCCTGCTGAAATCTGTTAGAAACACCTGAATTTTAAAATGTTGTGGAAGAAGAAGTGGCAAGATTTATAGACTAAAAGGACTTACCAAGCAAAAAAAGAAATTAAGGCAGATGGTCTCAATGTTATGTAGCCCAGAAACAAATGAAGCATATATTGTTAAGCATATCAGAGAATCTATGAAGAGGTTTGTGAACTCCTTTTGTTCACCTAAATTAAACAGGAGGTTTTGAGTAAGATTGAGAAAGGATGCTCTTCTCTGCAAAAGAGCTGCCTTTGTCACAGAGATTGTGCCACATTTAGGCAGTCCTTGTTGTAGACACAAAACTTCATGCACAAATATTACTAAGCAATCAAAATAATGTCAGACGTTTGAATGCTTTCTTTCATTGAATATGAAATGTAGGAATGTTGCTACTTCACATGGAGGCTGCTACAACATTTAAAATAAGCTTTTACAATAGTATTCTGCATTGTGTGTGCCTTGATAGCTTCCACATATTATTATACAGAACCATTTATACAGCTAGATGATTTCCTTTCATTTTGTCATATAGAAAAAAATACATTTAAAGTAATTTCTTGCAATTTTACTTTTCAATGTGCTTAGCAGAAGACAATAAAAGAGGAGAAAACCAATAAAAATTGCTTTAACATGTGTCTTTGAGGACATAGTGTGCTTATTGAATAGTCAGAAAGGCAAAATAAAGTGATATTTCCTTCATGATTACCTGTGCGATGAAGAAATTTCTTTTAGACTATACAACATCTCTCCCCATGGATACTTAGCCAGCTCCCTATCCTCTGTTTTTGACAAGAAATATCTCCAGAAAAACCTTTGCATTCCTCCAAGAAGACAAACTGCTATCAGTGAAGCTGGTATGGGATAAAAGACAGATTATTTTTATTCCTTGCAGATATAAAGAGATATAACCACAACTAGTAAACAAAATTAATTGAGAGCTGCTTGGGAATTCACAATTAGAAATGCTTTTCAGGTAAAAATCATGTCCTTTACAAAATCTGGATGTTTTGTTCGTGGTTTATTGATCTTAAAAAAAAAAACAAAACAGTATTCACTGTCCATTTCTTTTGCTGTTTTGAAGAAATAATGCTGAGCTGCTCCAAACAAATATTTCTCAGATGTGCTCAGTTCTAAATAAGAAAATACTGAAAGATTTTCTCTTTATATAATTTGAGTTTTTCTATCATCTATGTACAGAAAAGACCATAAACAAGTTCCATCTTAACTATATGTAAATAATGTGTCCTTGACAGATTGCACACACTTTTTAACTTAAAAATATTATCAGAAAAATGTTAATTTAAAATTTGTTTTCTTTTAGTATTGTTTAACTGCTTGATAAGAGCTGAAGATCCAATGCCACATAAGAACTAGTTGCTCCATAGAGTAGAGGTGAGGAACTGCTGATTTACTTCAATGTTCTGTAGCTAATACCTGCTAGGTATGACTTCAAACACATTGCAGCTTTATTATAGCGTGAGAACTGTATCAGGTGTCTGGTCAAATCTACTAAATCTGGTCAACCTGTATAATAATCATAAAAATGAACAACTGTGGTTGAGAAAGTGAATTCATGACAGCAAAAAAAAAAAGAAAGAAAAAAGAAAGACAATAGTCAAACAACTTATTTACCTTTTATCTCACTTATAAGTAAAGAAGAATGGATCTGGAATATTTGACTTCCTAAAATGCAAGGTATTAAAGCGTCAGTAATCTATGTATCCTTATTCCTAGTAGAGGGAAATTCATAAATTATCCTGCATAAATTCCTGAAATATATTCCACCATGAAAAATTATGAAAAAAGTGAATTATTTTTTGTTGAATATAGAACTTGCAAGGGGAAGCAAACAAGATGTGAATAAAGAAATGCTGAAAGGCATTTATTTTTATTCTACTGCTTTCCCTTCAAACCACTTACAAACAGAAAAATATTCAATTAATTTTTATAGTGATTTTCTGTTTTCCCCCTAATCTTAAGTAAAGAAGTTCAATAAGGGTAATAATCACTCAAAATCTGACAGTTTTTGAGCCCTGCACTTTATTACACTCAAACTCTGGCTGCGTATGAATAGAAAACACACTTTATATGTAAAGCAAATAATTTTTATTAGCATAACTGAAACCTCAACAGTCTAATCATAGAGTTACCATTAGTCCAGCTACCTCATTCTACACAGAATGGCTACTCTTAGTTTTACTTAGCTAAAAAATCATTACTGTTGCATGCAAAGACAAGCAAGAATAAGCAACTTAGGCATAGCCACCTGGTTGTGAGAAAAATTACTGTTGCAGCTAAACTGAGTGAACACAGTAGCAGCAGGCAGGTAAGGTTCAGACACAGCAAACCTGATAATCCTATCTTGAGGCCTTGCAAACTCAGTGCAAAACTTGTGTCCTGTGACAACCTATGTCAGTATTGTATCCCTGGGATCTAATGTTACTTCAAATTGAGAGAAATGAGATGTCCAAGTGGTGTAAGGACTTAAAGAGCACAGTTGCCTGTCTTAAACACTGTTAAGACCACAGAAGGACTTTGCCATAAGCACAGAATGGAGTGACAGGATAGTGCTAGCTCCAGGCCTGGTGGAGGTGAGATCTGGTTAGCACATCCTGGGTAATGCATCCAGACAAAGATTCCTACTGGGGCACACTACGTAAAGAAGAAATGGCTCATGCTACTATCAGGGGTCAAACAAAGATCACCCCAAGTTATGAGACAGATGGCATCTGTGATCACCAGTGATCACTGAAGCCCACTGAGTATGCCTCTATCCACACCTTGAACTTGGAATGTAAGTTAATCCTCCACAGTGGTAACTTGAGATAAGATAAGGTGACCAGGTGTTATCTCAGACCTAGGAGGAGGTTGACTAAGCTGAGGGAGGAGAATGTATCACTGATAACAGACACAAAACCAGCAGAATTTATTTGCCACAAGGAAGGCCAATTCACCAACTGTGCTGAAATCAGCACCAATTGGGTAAAAGGTAATTTCAGCAGGTGCAGATTGCAACCACTGACCCAAGAAACCCACCAACACAAAAGAAAAAAACCCTGAATACGCAAACTTAATTAGCATTAATTGTGTAGCCAGTGAATAATAATTTCTTTGTTCGCTAAAGTGTATAAATAATGAAAAGTTTTGAATGACCTCAGGACCCTCACCACTGAGAAGCCCAGTGTGAGGAAGGACCAACGGTACACTGCTGAATCCACGGGCAGTGACTGTCTTCTGATTGATGCTCACTCACTCACTCACTCACTCACTCACTCACTCACTCACTCACTCACTCACTCACTCACTCACTCACTCACTCACTCACTCACTCACTCACTCACTCACTCACTCACTCACTCACTCACTCACTCACTCACTCACTCACTCACTCACTCACTCACTCACTCACTCACTCACTCACTCACTCACTCACTCACTCACTCACTCACTCACTCACTCACTCACTCACTCACTCACTCACTCACTCACTCACTCACTCACTCACTCACTCACTCACTCACTCACTCACTCACTCACTCACTCACTCACTCACTCACTCACTCACTCACTCACTCACTCACTCACTCACTCACTCACTCACTCACTCACTCACTCACTCACTCACTCACTCACTCACTCACTCACTCACTCACTCACTCACTCACTCACTCACTCACTCACTCACTCACTCACTCACTCACTCACTCACTCACTCACTCACTCACTCACTCACTCACTCACTCACTCACTCACTCACTCACTCACTCACTCACTCACTCACTCACTCACTCACTCACTCACTCACTCACTCACTCACTCACTCACTCACTCACTGTGCTTCTCCTCTCTTTTCTATTTCTTCATTTTTTCCATTTCTTTCTATCTCTCTACATCATATTTTATTGTTAAATAAAATCCATAGTATTGGCTTTGGCATATGATCTTATTTACACCTTAATTCATGTAGAGGCATCTCTCAATAATATGATCTTAACAAGTGGCACTAAAGAACAATCAGCCAAATTTTTTGCTTATTTTCTTTCTTGTCTTAAACTGATCCACAGATTTCTATTACTGAATCCCTTGAAACCTCAGTCCCTAACATACAATGTGAAATATAAAAGGTGTAAATTTCATAGTATAAATGCTTGCTTAAGTAATATCATGGTCCCTTTTTGTGCTCTTCATGTATAATAAAGAAGCTCAATAGGACTTCTTCTCTTACAATATGTAATTATTAGTTTGCTTCCTTATTTGATCTCTAACTTAAATGATAATCTTCCTTCCTTAAGGAAAAAGCAGTGAGATTAAGTCTGTGCAATTCGTAATGTGTGCAATGGAGACAGAGGTAAATAAAATAATGGGGTTTCCGTCTCTTTTCATACATACAACCACAAAGAAGCCTTTTCCTCATCCACTTCATAAACATAGTAATGACACTAAACACTTTTTTGGCTTTAAATACATTTCTATGACTTGTGAAACATACTGTTTCACTTTTTCCTTTACTTGCCATGGTTGCTCCACTTTGCTTTCTCCTATTCCCAGGCAAAGCCAAAAAGTTATGAGCAGCTTAGTCTGAGGGCAAGTATTGGTGAAATAAAGTTTTCTGTTTATTGTGTTTAAAGAATGTAAATGTTACAATTACCTACTAATAAAACAGTATTGACTAAGGACTCTCACTGTGAAAAGGTGAAATAAACCAAAATACCTAGGATTTAGGAAGAGTGCTGTTATTATTTATTGTATTGTTTTCAGAGTTTAGGTAAATGATTCTTTAAAGTTACATCATACAATGGTGGTACAATTAAAGAGTTTATTTGCTTTTTTCAGTGCCCGGCAGAATCAAAATAAAATTTTAAATCATCACACTATACTGAGTGATCCAAAGAACTGCCAAAGACAGACAGAGAAGTGTCAGCCTCTGAGAGTATTTTTCAGAAGTACAGCACATACTGCTCACAGGTATCCATCAAAAAGGTTGAAGAATATGGAAAATATATGCGATATAATATATGCACCAGTACCTGTTTGCAGATGTAATCACTCATTTTGAAGCCTCTCTGCTAGTTACCTATTTACATTTGTATCTATAGTTATGATAAAATGTAGATATCTTTATGGTTCTGGATGGAAAGTGTTGACTTGGCCTTCGTTAAGTGTTCTTCCTCTTGAATAGCTATTCAAATGAAATGTCTGAAGCCGCTGCTTTTAAACCACTAAAATATAGGAATAAGATAATCTCCAAATCTGGGCAATACAATTTCTATTTGTCAAGCACACCCTGAGGCTCTGAGCATGTGCATCAGTCACAGCTATTGTGCGACTGGGTGGGTCTGACTGATAGTGATTGAGTAAAGTGCCAACATAACTGAGTAAGATTGAAGATGACTACACCGATATGCTTGAATTGGCATTAGTATTAATGAACAGGACAGCACATATCTTGACATGAGTAAGTGGTCACAGCCTGGGAGTGTGGAAGTGAATATTAGCTCACATGACTTGATATAACTCTGTATGGGTGTACGTGTGACACATGAATGATTACTGGAAGTCAGTATCAGTGGGTGGGAGTAGCAGTGTCACTTTATATAAATGAGTATCCCTGACAGGGGGCAATTTAGTTTCTGCCTAAAGATTTCCTGTTGGTAGAGAAAAACCTACCATCTCCCAGTGACAGAATATCCACTCCCTTCAGGCAGTTTCTCTCTGCTTTCCATTAGGTTGTGGTATTAACATTTCTGGAACTATAGATACGTATCACTCTTATTAAGACTGGAAAGGGACATTGTCTTTAATCTTGGCTGGAATACAAGTCTTCATTATTGTATAATTTTCTCAGTTTCTCTAATAGACAATGTCTGTTTTGTGATTGATGGGATATTATCGCCTTTTCATGTTCCCTGTCAAAAGAGACTTATGAAATTATTGGATCATAAAACTATCTATATGTATACATGTGTTTATGCATATATGGATGTATGTTTATAGTCCTTAAGGTAATGAATATGGCTTCAGAAAAATACAAATTTAGATATTAAATAAACTTGATTTCAGGGCAGTAGAAACCTCTTCACCCAGCACTAAATTTAGAACTGGAAATCTGAATGTTTGTGTGGTATGTTAATCCTTTTGAAACTGCACTGGAGCATAATGCACTGCCCTTTTGAAACTTCACTGGAGTTCAGTGTAACGCAAAGCTCCCAGCTTTCACCCATGCAATCCCTGACTCACAGCCATTCTCTGCCAATCAGAGCTGAAGCTGCAAGGGGTAAGCAGTAAGGTTTGCCCAGCTGTTACAAAGGGTGAGTTAGGCAGCAGCTGCTAGCATTAATGAACAGTCAGTCTCAAGTGCTTCGGAGTCAGCTGGGCACTCTTCTGTGCCAAGTTTGGAATTCAAAATGTCGGGTGTGGATATGGGAAGAGTAAGCATGAGTCATGTGATTGTCCTTACAGGCATGATGATGCAGTTTTCCTCTGTGGAAAATTCCCAGTACCTAGAAAGAGTTAGGAGGAACTTTTAGCTTCTGATTATCCTGCTCAGGATATGGCTCTCTCTTACCTCCTTTTTTCCCCCCCAACAGGAGCCTCTACCTACCACCTCCCTGACTCAGCCCAGGATTAATAGCAATCAGTTAATTCTATTAATATGTTAATTCTGTGTGGGCACTGCCCCAAGTAGAGTAATTAAGAACCCCTTTTCAGTTAAGAAACAGAAATATAAAAAGATTTCATGATCATCAGTGCAAATTTTTCAATAAATGTGGGTTCTGCACTTTTCAAAAGATAGCAAGAGAATGAAGCAGAAGGAAAGAAGGAGAAGGAAATCAAACAGGTCCAAACCTGAAATCAGTGATCCCAACTCACCACTAAATGTAAGGACAGGTATAATTCTGATCCTTTTATTCACGTGACAAGATAAAACTCTCACACACACTCTTGCACTCTTATTCTTTTTCCTAATGTTCTCAGAAATGTCTCTCTGTAGTCACCCATCCTTACCGAGAGTTTTTTTAAATTATAGTCTTACAAATTCTGTGGGACATAAGCCACTGTTTGATGAAAGTGAGAGTTGCTAAATTAACAAAGACTGACTGAAAATATGATTCTTTTTTATAAAGTAGAAATCCTGCTATACCAGTAACTATTTTTTGATGAATCCTATACCAAAATATTTCTGCTTGAGGATTCATGTTCCTATATCCTATTTTCTGCCAAATAAGACTGAATTTATGAATATTGTAGTCTCTATGTGTTTCTTTTTGGGAATTTGGACCCTAGATTGTGTGCATGCAACCCTCAGCCTTAGAGATCTCAACTATGTGGATACAAGTAAAATCAATTTTCCCAAATCAGTTTCAGTTTTGCACTTCTCATTTTCGATGGCTCCTTCCCTGTTTCTTCTTTCAAAGGTTGTGAATCTCTATCAGGAAGAGGCATTTGCAACTACCCTCAATAAGACACTGCATCTCCTTGTGCCTTGCCTGGTATTCACCTAGAGAAAATATACAAAGCAGAAGGAAAGTAATGGACTTTTTTTTATAAACTATTGGGAATTAAAAGTAAGACAATAGCAACACTGAATATCCAGGTGTTGAAAAAATATTCTTTTTGCAAAAAGGAAAGAGTTACAAATTTTGCCCATGTGACTTCCAACTTACAGGATGTATCCACTTTCTTGAGCCATTTAAATAAGTGACCTTATAAGTAAGACTCCATGTGAATCATGAATACCATATGCAGGAAGGTGACAGATTTTTTGGATTGGTCATGGTAAAACCAGCAAATTTCACAATTCATCATGCATTAATGGAGATGGTTACAAAAAACAAAAAATCATTTATAATGATAAAATATTATACTGAAAGGGTGCAAATTATATTTTTAACAAAAATAAATCATAAAGATATGTGGCATGCTTTCAATGGATTTGGGAAGTATTGTTTTAAACTGGGGAAATACATTAAAAAAACACACTCCCCCCTCTCTCAAATAGTGATTGTGGTGGGCTCTGCCAGAAAGAAAATAAAAAATAACATGTAAGGATGTGACCACTTCAAATCAAGTTCAATGTGCTTGGAGTACAATTAAATTTGCACAGAAGCTGCACATTGTTATGAGCTCTCATGCATAACATAAACACAGAGGAACAATGCAAAGACCTCTGATAAGCCGATATAAATGCAAGGTATTTTCATGGAACATAATAAAAACTATTCTTATGGTAACAAAGCAGATCTGTAATTCAGGTGGCCTTTCAAATTGCAGAATCTGATCCAACCACCTTCAACCATGCCACTTCAGTCTGTGATATTTTCTGGTTAATCTAAACAGGGCTGAACTTTAGTGTCTGCTTAGGTGGGAAGCCAAATAGCAGTACATTTAAAAAGTGCTGGCTGGGTTTTGGTTTTCCTGACTTTTTACTAGTCTTTCTGAGACACTGCTTAAATGTTCCTGTCATTAGAACAATATTACTGACTCTAGGCAGCTGTCTTCATTTGGACTGCCCAAACCTGGAATTTCTTTTGAAAATGTGATAATGCTCAAAAGTCAGAAGTACAGAAAGTTCAAGACAGGTTATAGGAAAACCAAGAGGTAGGATTGAGTTGGAAAGTAAACTCATGATTTTTTGAGGCAACATAGTTGTGTTAATATTTCTTGTAGGTAAGATACTATGGGAATTATCTCTAAGGGAGTACAGGAAAATAAGCAGGTCTTTAAATACCTACAAGCGAGAGAATAGCCCATGCCAGTGCCTAGGCAAACAAGTAGATGTAAAAGGAGACCAGATTGGCTAAACAAGGAGCTGTTTTGGAGCTGCAATGGAGAAAGGCAGTTTACAAGGGTTGCAAGTGGAAGTGGGCTGCATAGAAGTAGAGCCTCTGCTGTTTCCTCAGCAGTAAAAGACTGAACAACGGAAATGTTCATCTCCTTACTGAAGGCCCTCAGCCCTCTGTGCTTAGTGTAAGGTTTCAAAGAGAAGTACCAGCAATGGATGAGGATTCATAGACTATCTGAGAGAATATGACCCTCATAAGTCAATAGAACTTGATGGGTTGCAGTAGAAGGTTTTTAGAGCTTGCCTCTGCCACAGGAAGGCTACTCTCCACCCTGAATTGCCTCCCGAGAGCAGAGAAGATCCTCTGAGATTAGAAGAAGGTAAAATTTACATCTACATTTTGAAAAGAACAAAGGGCAATCTGGAGATCACTGTCACTTTAGTAACTTGAAAAATCATGAACCAGGTCTTGGGACACATTTCTGGCCACAAGAAAGAGAAGAAGATTTCTGTAGAGAGCAAGCATTTAAGAAGGATAAATCACACCTAACCAACTTGATTGTCTACTATGATGAAATTATGGGTTTTGTGGATGAGGGGAAAGCAAAGAATTTCAATTAGCTTGACTTTAAACTTTTACCTTGATTTAACTTGAGCACTGCTTTTGATATTGTTTCTTACAGTATTTTTTAATAGGTAGACAACTGCATACTGTAAAAAAGTGGTCACCGTTAGAGAGTAGAGGGTAATGTGCTGTGCACTACCCACATGCCTGTCACAAATGAGGTTTATGTCTACCCTGGGACCTGTCCTGTTCAAGATTTTCATCCATAACCTGGAGGAATAAATGGAGGAAGCAATGGACCCTCTTCTCAGGTTTGAAAATGACACATATAAATTGTGAGGGTTACCCAATATCCTGAAGAGCAGGACTCCCATCCACAGGGACCTAGATAGGCTGGAGGAATGGACTAACCAAAACCAACAGGATTCTTCAAGGACAAGTGCAAAGCTCTCTATTGGAAAAAGGTGCAACTCCAGCACTGATACAGGCTGGGGACTGAATAGCTGAAAAAGCATCCATCAGTCTTCACACATGAATCAACAGTGAGCCCTGGCAGCAAAGGCGACCAGAAGACTTCTGGACTTCAAGGACAGGAGTATGGCCAGTAGCTTGAGGGTGTTGATTGTCAACCTGTATTCAACAGTCATAACATTCAAACAATACATGGGTTTTTTCCCCTTACCTTGTACAAGAGAGATATCAATAAACTGTAATGAGTACAGAGGACAGCCGTGGAGATGGTTTAGACCTGAAACATTCATCCTGGAGCAGGTGGCTGGACTAGAGACCTTCTGAAGTTCATTTCAGCCTGAACTATTCCATGATTCCCCCTGAAACCTGTCTGGAACACTGTGTATCAGTGCTGAGCTGAAGTATTTCTGTATGTAGCTGACACCAGGGGTGCTGAAATTATAGAGCTCACCACTGTTTTGTGACCTCTCAGCTGAATTTACCTAATTAAAGAGATTCAGAATTATGATATATCGGAAGTTAAAAGCAGTCTCAACTCAGCCAGCAGTGAGACAGCAAGAAAATACCATAATTTCAACAACTGAAGAGCTAGTTATGAAGAAAAGTAAGGCCCATGTGAATGCACATCCTCTGACTGGATCCAAAGATGGATGAAATACTTTTTTATATTTAATATATTTTCTATAATAAAAGTGTAAAAAAGATTGCCTTTTTGTAACTCTCTTTCCAAAATGCAATGTCTTTGAACTTTATAAATCTACAGCTTGGAAATTCTGTATCTGTATCAATTCCCAGAAGGACTTTATCTTATTAAATGAACTCTAACGTGGCTTCAGAGTAAGACTAATGTAGCACCTCTAGCAGCAGACTTTTTCAGTGGGTGACATAATGGCATATAGTTAGGGAATTTTTTCAAGAGGCAGTCAAAATAATCTTAATATGCAGTAGGCAATCCACTAAATCACACTTGTAGGAATATGTTTAAAACAATGAACAGTTTGCCTGTAACTGAAAACGCAATATTTATTAGATTTACATGCTTCATAAACGCAATAAAATGCTTCTGCTAATTGTCTCAAGCTATAATATAGGACCTAGACACAGTGTTCTACAGTAAACTGGATTAATTTTTACAGCAAGGTCCCTTAATTCAGTGGTAGTACCACCTAGCAGCTTGAAAATGATGCTGCAATTTCATTTGAGATAGAAAATAAGGCATGTAATCAGAACGCATACTTTATTGTTACCATACTGTTAGTTTAATTTGTTTTCTTTACCTTTTCAGAATTGCTAAATTGAAAATTTCCAGGTTGAAATTGCCATTTTTGACACCTGGGTTTGGTGGCATTTTAGCCATTTGCTTACAAGAAAATCTGAACAATCAGAGATACTAAGATCTGCCTGCAAAAGTCTCTTTACAAGAATCTAGGCAAACACATGGGATTCATATTTTGCAAAATTGGTCAACATTATCACAGCTGCACTGAAATGCAAATTCTTACCATTAAGCTTCCTAGATAGTCTCACAGACAACAGTACCACTATGTTCACATGACCTCAAGTAATTAAGTTAACACAATTTAATGAGCTAATACTTTTCCTGAGGCACGTTAATGGTTGCTTTTAAAAGCACCAAGATGCAAACATTGCTGTTCTGTAACCGACGCGAGGAGAACAAGGATGCAGTTGAAGCAGACGTGCCATGCACATACCAAGTGCCTGATTGTTGTGTGCCAGGTGTGTGTTGGGCATGTGCCAAATGTGTGATTGCCGTGTGCCAAGTGTGTGATGGATGTGTGATTTTCATTTGTAAGGCACATGATTACCACCTGATAGATGTGTGATTGTCCCAGGACATTAGGAAGAATTTCTTCATGGTAAGTATTATCAAGCATTGGAACAGGCTGGCTAGGGAGTTGGTGGAGTCACCATCCTTGGCAGTGTTGAAGAAATGACTGATGTAGCACTTATTGCCGTGGTCTAGTTGACAAGGTAGAGGTCAGTCAAAGGTTGGACTCAATGATCTTGGAGGTCTTTTCCAACATAAATGATTCTGTAGTTTTGTGATCCTGGGATTGGCATGTGATTGGCATGTGACAGCCAGGTGATTGCACGATGAGCATATGATTGGCATGTGACAGCCATGTGATTGCCACATGCAGGGCATGTGATGGGAATGTGATTGCCATGTGTCAGGTGTGTGCCAGGCACATGCTGTCTATGTGTCATCTGTGTGCCATCTGTTTGCTGGGCTTGATTACCAGAGCAGTGCCGAGGGGATGGATGTTTGCTCTGGCACCACCCCAGGGAAAGTTTCTCCTATAGTAGCAAGGATGCTACCTGCTCATGGTGAACCAGAGATAGAACAATAGAACTATCAAAGCAGACTTTTTCAATCAATTGGTTCTCTCCTAGTTTGTTGAAAGTACAATATAAAATTTAATGATTTAAAATATGGAGGCAAATGCTAACGCATGTTATTTATTGAGTCTGATAACTCTGCATGTACTGTAAAGGGAGAACAAACGCAAAGGAAACTTTGAGTAAGAATCTAGAAGCAACAAAACCAGGGGAAGTGAGTATCACAGAATTGTATGTACAGTCTGCTAAAATGGCTCAACCAGCCAGCAATACCTTGTTACATTACAGTCAAACAGCTACTTGTCTTTTTGGAAAAAAAAAAAAAAGTCTGGTTCTCATTTTCCAGAGCTGTGAATCTGTTCACAGATTCCAGAAGATAATATTTCAGAAGGATATCATCGACCTTTGTTTTGTATATTTTCATAATACTCAGAAGAGCTGTGCGCAGGTGTGTATACATATGTGCATGTGCACATCTGTATATAGAGAGATAAAAACACACACATGTCTATATATATATATATAAACTTAGATGTAGCCTCTTACCACAGCAAGAAATAGATCCCAAAGTATTTCCCAGCGTGACAGTGGGGTATAGATAGCTACAATATTTAAATTGACTTGTGAGGAAAAGGAAGAATACATCCCAGACCCAAGGATATCTTTGATGAGTGAAATCATAAAAGTAATGAACCTAGTTTTAGTGAAGAATACAGACTGCTATCTTTCATTCAAAGTGAAATTACTGTCACCAAAATCTATTCATTGTGCCATTTTCAATTCTCATTATGATTATTCTCAGTAGAATTAGATACTAAAATTACAATTCTTCATATGTTTTATAAATCATAGGAGTAGACTTGAGTATTTTGACCTTTTTAATATTCCTTTGCTTGATTGTCCACAGTGCCTATCTGTTCCATGTATCCCATTATTTTACTGCCTCTTCTAACCTATGGGGAAGGAGATGAAGCCGGTAGCCAATGAAGACATAGGATATTGTAAAGGTCAAAATACTAACATTATTGCTAAATATTTCAGAGCATACTTAAAGTATTAAAGTTCTGACTGCAGTTCCTTATAAATAATGTTGAACAAAGAGCAGAAAATAGTGTGAATTTTATCCAGTATTTTAAGCTGGCCAAAATCAAAGTAACTACTAGGGAAACTGTAACACACTTATTACAACTATATTACTGAGCACTAGCACATGTTATTTCAGAATTTAAGTCAATACTTTGAGTAGGATAAGAGCATTATGCTCATGCCTTAGATCCCTTTCCCTGGTCATAGGTATGTGTTCATAATAGAAAGTTTTCTGCAGATGTATAGGATCATTTAGGAGCTTTGCCAACTGATTATATTGCATCTGGGTGGAGCGTTGCTCAATGGTGTGTCTTTCACAGTAATGAGCAAACACAAATTGTGAATGGCCTGCTTACCTCTTTGTTTCAGGGACTTGAAAGAATCTGGACAAGTCAGGATAAAATTTGAGTCCTTGTTTTCATTGGTGCTTCCACTGGAAGAAATGTGTACCACTGATTCTGTATTGAGCCTGCTTCTACAAATTATTTGCTCCTGTTTCACATAACTTAGGCTATTTAAACAGAGCATCTGAAACTTGTGTTGTACGATGATTTGTAATGATGTAGGATTCAGAACTTCCATCCTATAGCCAGGTGAATTGCTAACAGCTGATGACTTGCCTTAAAAGTACAAATAGGTAAGCACTGTGATATGCAAAAATCTATCAGTAAATGAAAAGCACTATAGAAGTCGTTTCAAACTTATGGCAAAGACATTTCCTTCCCAATATGACTGCAGTCCCTCCAGGAAAAAAACATTCTGCAATATGTGTATTGTGCTTTAATAGCTTTTTCTACAATGTTGACCTTTGTTACCATAAGGCTGACTAAAATCCACATGCACACACATTGTCTTCACTGCAATAGGATCTTTTCTGTGAATATAATAAACAGGATAATGTGTGTTGTAAGGCATATTACTCCCACCATATTGTATACAGTATAGCATGTATCTTTAAAGTGGTTCTGCTGAAAGCTCTTACAATCATTTTCTAAGTTTTCAGTAAGAAGGAGTACTGGTAAAATTAGAGATCACATTATCACCACTTTGAATTTAAATGTCCAAAGAATATTTGCAAGCTGTGTAACCTGAAACCTAAAGTTAGGCCTCTTGATCTATATTTGAAGTATATAGGACAATCTGCAGGTTAACAAAACCAGTTTTAGCTACTCTAACTTTCAGTTGGAGTTTATAATTCCAAATAATGAACAAAAAATTTCATTTTTGCTGAATATATCATAAAATGTCAGTGCCCTAGACTGACTTTTCATCCACCGTTGCAATCATACTAACTTCAGCACTCAGAGAATACTTTTTTCCAGGATGAATTGCTGTACATGACTAGAACTACAGAAATCTTTCTGAAGAGCAATGTTTTGTACTCCATCAACTCAGAGAAGTAGTTGAACTGGCAGTGTAGGTGGTATATTGTGAGAGATAAGGACAGTATATTATCATGAATATAATCCATGTGTTTAGAAATCCTTACCTTCTTTCTGTTTTCTTGTTTTTCTTATCCTAAAAATTTCAACAGAGATTCTGTGATAGGTCAAAAAAACATAAAATGTTGTTTAATCTGGGGTTTCCCCTCCACTACTTATCCCTCTGCCTTTCATTGTTGGAAATGGGCCCTGCATGGACATGGACCATTGGAGAAGAGAGAGGGACAGAGAAACAGACTTTGATGCCTGGAAGGTCCAGGAAGATCAACGCTAGCTGGACTGCTATACCACAATATGGACTTGAATACAGTTACCTCAGTTCTCGTTATTCTGTTATTCTCTCGTGCCTGTGGTACTGGAAGCACTGGCAGGCCCAGCCTGTCGGCATGAGTACAGCAACCATTGGTCCGCTCCTCTAGGGAGTGGTCTGACCCTGTTGGCTATGTTTACTCCTCCCCAGTTTCCACCTATACCCAACCAGTTATAGCGGATTTGCATGCTCCGCCTTAACTCCACCCCTTTCTTAAACATTCTTTGCCCCAGGGGTATATAAGATCAAGCCCTTTGTTCAATAAAGGAGATCGACACCGCCTCTTAAAGTGTTTGCTTCGTTATTGTGCTCTCCAGGGTACTGAAAGCGGGCAAACTTAACTTTAGCTCCTGTAGCAGTATCACATCTCGCTCAGCAGGTAGGCGAAGGACCCCCCATTGTCGGTCTTGGTCCCCCCCAGAAACCAAGGCCTCGCATTTCATTATAGGTAACTTCAAGGCTGACTTAAAAGCACATACCTGAGGTGTTTATTATGATCTTTTCACAGTGACTTAACATAGTTTATCAAAGTTCCATGACCTTAGAATCCAAATAAACATCCTTGTAAAGCAGATGAAGAGTGAACAGTGGCATACAGTTTGGGAATCTTCACAAGCCATCAAACAAATATAAATATAGATCATTCAAGGTAGAGTCATTAGAAGTGAAACAAATGTAAAATATAGTTAAATAAATAACTAAAACATATTACATTCTAGTAAGAACCCCATGCAAAAGGGACTTCTCAATACACAAACAGAAGTGAGCAGTGTATCTGCTGATGTTATTGAAGTTACCTAATAATGCCTGAAAAGTTGAAAAGGGACCTTTGAAAGAGGTTGTGATGGATAACCCACACCCCCTTATATTTCTTGATGTCACTGCCAGATACCCATAGGACTCCAGGACAGTCGGTGCCACATGATGCCATTCCTCCTTCCTTACAGGCAGTGGGACAATTTTCTGCAGTGAGAACACAGATGTGTCTAGGGTCACCAAGAAGCACTCAGCTAGTGTACTTTGTCTCAGCATGGGGCCAGAGCAAGTGACAGGACATCAGCACCACTGAAGTCAGGGCCAGTGCAGCTATGCCATTACATCTGTAACTCTCATTGCTATATGAACTAAATTACAGGTAAAAGGAGTGCACGTCCTACCTGTCTGGATGCATGTTTGAAATTCATGAGATCCTGATATCCACCTACATCTTTCTATGCAGTTAGGGAACAGACTGAGATGTTACTCAGTATGCTTCAATTTCAAGAGTCACCAGTTGAAATCATGTGCTTGTGTATTTTTCTGCCACAGGATTTAAATATATTTAAGTGTGTTTGTCTAGATAGGAGGAAAAGTATATTTTTTTGTCAGTCTGGAGAACACTTCTCAGAATGCAACATTTTTTTTATTTGCCTTTCATACTTTTATTAGGTGCTACAAATATATAAGAATAACTTTATAATTAAGTTGAATGTGATAATATACCTTACTTTCCTGGTTGTATTGCCCTTTTAATTCCCTGCATGATGTTCCAGTCTAAAAGACATTAATAGAGGTGTTCTAAAGTTGAAAAGTGAAGGGAATCAGCATTTAAAACTTAGTAAAGTCCAAGGTAGTAAAAAGCCTTTTAGCTGAAGATTATTCTCCCACAGAGTAACAGAATTTTCTTTTAGCCTTTACAGTCAGTTCTTATGCAGTTGAAACATAATCAAAGCTCTCTGCCACCTTGTGTTGAATCTACTGTACTTGAAATCTTTTATTTAGTGAGAAACAGTGTTTCTACCCTAAATAATATGATGAAAGCATTCCAAATGTCAAATGAACATTCACCAGCTAAAAATATCTTCACTTTTTACTATTACAATAGTAGAAGGAACTGCCTGTAGGTGACTGGAATGATTAAAAAGGAATAGAGACTATACAATGGTTGCTCCAAAGGGACTATGATAGTTCATCACACCATCAGGTGCCACTGTTACTTTTATCTCCAATTTCCTAGCCAGGATGGTGCACTACTTTGTTCAGGACAGGTTTGCACTGTCAGGAAAACTACAGTTTTGTTCAAACTCCCTTGTCAGTTGCTTTTAGCTTCCACTTGTTACCGTCTCCATTCTTTCCTATGTGAAGGTAGTGTTAGCTCACAAATAGCTATTTCCCAAAGGAAATGAGTTATTACCTTACCGGTTTGTGCACATATCAGTCTAGGGTTCAATTTTTTAAGAAAATAAAACAAATTTGAAAATTAATCATCTGGAAGTTGTGTATCATTTTGTGCATATCTCTAGTTCTCCTGTCATCACGAAGAACAGAATTGGTTGCTGGTGATATCTGTATAAAAATAATAAGCAAATGTTTTTATTGTGAGTACCACTATAAACAGGCAGATTTCTAAACAATATCTGTTTAAAGTCCTGCATGTTTCCTCTCAGAAAGACATAACACTATACTAGCATGTAATACCCTTCCTAGAATTTAAAGGTCATTAAGGATAAAGTATTTCATAATGTCTCATCAAATACACTTATCTCTTGACATAAGCAGACTTATGAAGAAGAGAAAGGTACCTGGTCAAGGTAGCTGTTAAGAACTTCATAATACTGCCTGTTTTCAAATTGAAATGCCACTGGCTCTAAATAACTCTAAAACACCTCATAGAACCAAGATTGACAAGCCCAGTAGAAAAACATATACTGCTAGGTGGTATATATATCCATGATCAAATGTGCTTGGAATATACCAAGCATGGCATAAAGAGTCAACACAAATAAGGAAATAAAATACAAGGACTGTCTCATTCCTCCCCTTCAAAACACTGTTTCCCCTCTGTATTCCTCATGTGTTCTCCACTGAGACAGAAAAGAATGCAGATCTGAAATGGATTTAATTGTGTGCATAAGGGAGAAGGGAGCCCAAAAATGGAAAAAAAAATCAGAGAAAGGTAGGAGTCTGAGGAAGAAAGAGGAAGATTTGTCACAAGGGTTTTTAAACTCTTCTTTGGCACTTAGTCATTTTGCCTGGAGGAAAAAGTCCAAGAAAACCTTGGTTGGGTAGAGATAGCTATGCCACATACCTGGTGAACTGTGAATTGGCATAACTAGCTGGACACACTGCCATCCAGCTCTAGATTGTCTGCTAGTGACTACTGACAGTGATGTAGCACCAGATTCTCTTTATAAGGCTCCATGAGGACCTATTCCTAGCACAGGTTTTCACTCTCTCAGAAGGTTTTGGTAGTGCCAGAGTCATCCATTTCTGCTTTTGGAAACTGCCCTGGTCAGGAAAAGAAGGTGCTGAATTTTTATGTCCAGGCAGATCCCTGAAAACCTAGTCTGTCTCAAAAGACACAGCACTAGTGTATTGGGTTTGTGTGACAAGGTTTCAGTAGTGAAGGAGCTACAGGGGTGACTTCTGTGAGAAGATGCTAGAAGCTGTGCACAATTTAAGCAGCACCAAGACAGACCTGCTGCTGGCCAAAGCTGAATCCATCAGTGACAGCGGTATTCGCTCTGGGATGATATATTCATGAAGAGGCAAAAACTGCAGACCTCACAGCAGAGCAGGTGAATTTATTTTGAAGGAGACTATGACCTTGTGGAGAGCCAGTGTTGGAGCAGGCTTCTGGCAAGACCTGTAGACCTATGGAGACAGGAGCCCACACTGGAGCCGGTTTTCTGGTAGGACTTGTGACCCCATGAGTGACCTAGGCTGGTGTAGTCTGTCCCTGAGGGACTGCACCCCATCCTTATCTTGACCACTAGCATTTCTCTGTATTCTCCCTCATTGCCTAGTTGAGGATGGAAGGGATAGAGTGGTTTTGTGGCCATCTGGTTTCCAGCCAAGAGCAACCCACCACAACCAGTCCCTTCTTTCCTGATGCAACAGGTGACAGTATTGTGGGAGTCATCCTTCCTTGGGATACTGATAGAGTGCCAGAATTCTTAGTAACACAGATACCCCAGACAAGTCTTTTAGAAGGCAGTCCTTTTTAAGTTGAAGTAAGGTAACTGTTTTGACTTGATGGAAGGAGACCTGCACAGCCTAACCTCCAAGATCATTCAGTTCAGTATCCTTTCTTGATGCTCCTAGTGCTCTTTCTCAACTAGCAACACTACAGTAGCTACTTTCTTGACATTATTACAAAAAAGCTAGACGTAGTCATTGTACCAACAGGTTAAACTTTGGATATAATTAAGTCAGCAAGGCAACAGTGGAAGGGATTCAGCTAAAGTCAATTAATCAAATAGTCACAGAACCACAGAACATTTAGGGTTGGAAGGGACCTCTGAAGATCATTCAGTCCAACCCACCCATCAAGGTAATTAAAGGTATAAGGAGATTTGTCTTTAAGAATGCCACATTTTAGACAACATGAAAAGTCTTCAAATTTCATTCATTGCCTAATAGAGACTATTTAAAGGAATATTTGTGGCATAGAACACCAATCACTCACTTCAGCCAAAGAGTAATAATACAATTTTATGAGTTAGGAAATTCCCATGATAGACACAAAGTATACACTTAGTATGTGTTCTTTGATGAGTAACATTAAAACTTGTCAGAATAATAAGGATGATGAACAGATATTACTGAAGATTGTCACCATATCCTTAAACACAGGAGATCATAGTACTGAGTGATGCTAGTTTCTCTAAGTTGTCATTGTCCGGAAATTTCAAAGTAATGAAGTGCAACAATTTTAGGCAAGTTTTTTAATGTCACAGAAATGCATGAAATACATCAAACAGGATTAGATTTGAAGTACTAACAGCTTTGTCTTAACTGTAGCATATAATCACCCGGTAGTCTGAAGCCCACATAGCTATTGGATATTGAAACACAAAGCAAATAGAATTTCCCCTGAATAAATGCAATTATATAATTAGATTTGATATGCAGAAAAAAAGCTTTTAAAAGTTTCTACATTTTGTCTTTTTGAGTGTTTACATTTAACCCCCCCCCCAACTTACAAAGACTATTAATACACTTATCTGTGTACAAACCATAAATACAAATTTAACAACAGGAAAGTTAGTCACTATTGAAAGGACAGGGTTCACACTTGAAAGCAGTTTTTTAGCTGACCAGAATTGTTTTGTAATAATTTAATTTTCTCTCTTTATCTTAAGTTTTATGGGTTGTCACTTTCAGTCATATATTTACTTTTACCAAGATTCTGTCAATCTTCTTCTATTAATTAGTTTGTTATTTTGGGAACACTGTCTCCACAGTATTTCTTATAGAAATAATAGCTCAGCAGAGGAAGTTTGGCAGAATTTGGACATCTATGTCACAGCTTTGTTTCCTGCAATAAAGCTGAATATGTCAAAGTTCTCATCTAATATTTTGGGATGATGACTTATGCAAATGTTATATCATATAATATCATAGTTTATATATAACATTATCCCATAGTAATATAACATTATATTAGGATTTCATAGGCAGTTTACCATAAGTGGCTTGTTTTTTGGTTTGTTTATTTTTTATCATAGCTGTATTCTATGGTTATCCAGTTAAAAGTTAGTCCTCCAATAACTTTGGCCTTTGTAATACCCTAGGATTCATTGAGACTTAAAAGAAATCCCAGTCTAAGGCATAGTAAACATAAAAAATAATAACTATAGTTCTTGCACAGTTCTGTACCAAACCAGGATTGTTTGCTTATATAACTCAAATTTTATAATAATAAAATTTTAATTCAAATAATTGTCTTTATTCTCAATTACCTTGAGATAAATAAGAAAAGTGAGACTCAGAAGTAATAACCAGCTGATCTATAGAAACCATGAAGACTCAAGTTATATCAGTTTCTCAAAAGAACCACAAGAGTACATGCAAAGACCATGACTCAACCTGTTCCTTCATAAGGAAAAGTAAATACTAGAACATTAACCCATCATCCTTGTAAGTCCTTGGCTCTTTTACTCAAAAATATTATAATGTTTTCTTCCTGAGATTGATCCACAGGGAAAAGAATCCACATTCATTAATTGTGCAGTGTTAAAATGACCAGTGCAATCTAATGATCTTGCTTACACTCTGGTTCGTGTCATGGTCCATGTCCTTGGGTTGTGTGTATTGTGGATAGTGCCGGAAATCTTGTTTTATATACTCAAATAGCATCTGCATTTCAACATCGCAAAGGCTGACACAAGTTTTAGAAAACTTTGAGATCTAGTATGCTGTGGAAAATACTTCAACACCTTATCCTTTAAAAGCACAAAGCTATGACATTATCAAAGACTTATTGCCTTTTGATAATCTGAAATAACATTTTAAAAAAATCAGTTCACTTACTAGTTCACTTATTAGTTTGGTGGAGATTGCATTTCATGGTTCTTTTGTGTCTAAGACAAAACTGGAAATGTTTTTATTATGTCGATGTTGTGGTATTTCACAGACAAATTGTGCTAGCAGAAGTGAGAAGTCTGGAAAGAAACTAGCTTTGGATGAGCAAAATATTTCTGCCATCTAAGAGGGCCAAGTCCCTGCCTGCTTTGACGATGTGGTTATCATCTAGTGGACATACAATATTTTCACTGCAAAAGAGAACATATTTGGCTATATTTTTTTAATCACTTCATTTTTATCCTAATGCAAGAACACTTCCCCAGCTATGTGGGCAGTTGCTGTGACTGATTAAAGGAACAGCCCCCGAGATAGATTTGTTTAAAACCTATTATAATTATAAAAATTATTGTTGTTGTTATTACCTCCTCAGTATTCCGTCATCTCTTCCTATATTTCAGGGCAACAAATAATCATTTGTATGTATTGTCTGCCTTGTTAAATCTGCTTGTCTCCCTGTTGCCTATGCCCTTTTGCTTTCATCTCTTCTTGCTGCAGTGCAGAGCACTGGGTTTAAGGTTCCAGGTAGGATTAAAGGCATCCCAGGGAGAATTCAACTTTGAAGTGGCAGAAAGTAAATGCTTGTTATCAACTGTAAGTGCTCCCTGTGTCATTGGCTTTCATGGTTGTGGCATGTCATTTGTAAAGATCTCTTATTCCTGCATGCTGTAGTAGAAACTAATCTGTCAGCTTTTTACCAGTGTAACAATTCACTGGCAGAAGCAGCTCTTGGTGGATAATAGTGCCTGATTAGTGGTAAATTAGTGGCATATAATATTCCCATAACAGCAGAATACATGCTTAAATATAATTTTAAAATAAATCATACAGTTGTCAGGCTGATTATTTTCTGTTTTTACAAGTGAGCTGACTCATGGCTGGTTAGTTTTTCCTAACTTACACATTTCATCTGCTTTAGGAAGGGCAGTGATCCCAAGGGTGAAAGGGTTATTGACTAGTAAGTCCCAACTACTATCACCATATTCTGATTCAGAAATAGTTGTTCCTGAACATTGTTGATGAGGAAAATTATAAGGATAACAAAGATATGATGAATAAATATTTGATGCATGAGCCCCCCGAATTTATCAACATTCTTTGACAGGCCCATGTTGCCTATGAGTATTTAGAGGTAAAGTATGAGAGAATTCTGAAAAAATTTAAATCTAAATTGCACTGTTAGTTGCCCAGATTTAATAATATTTTGTTTACTTCATTATTAGATGATAGAACAGCCTGTTATTATATGACATGCATTCCAGTAGATATCCAGTTTTGTTACTCATCCTTTACACAACTGAAAATCTTGTTCAAGGACCATGCTCAAGCATTGCATATTAAAGATGATTTTCCAGGAAGTTTTCCTCCAATAAACTTGAACCTTTGAATGTTTACAGTAGGTGAAGATGAAAAGTTTAAAAGTGTGGCTGGATCAAGCTCAAGTTCAAAATAAAAAGTTTCTCTTTTGAATTCCAAAGAACAGACAGGACACTCTAAACACTTATATTTAGTAAATAAACTGTTTATCTTCAGATCCCTTCTGAACTCCCCTCATTTTCCTCTTCTCTAGGCTCAACAAACCATATGACCTCAACTGGTCCTCAAACAGCTTCCCCTCAAGGCTCTTCTCCATCTTCATTGCCCATATCTTTCTTCTATTGCGGTGCCTCAAACTGCACACAATATTCAAGGTGAGACTGCACCAGTGCTGAGCAGAGCGGGACAGTCCCCTCCCTCATCTGGCTGGTGATACTTTGCCTGATGCTCCCCAGGACACAGTTGACTCTCCTGGCTGCCAGGGCACCGTGGAATTATATTCAATTTGCCAGTGACCAGGACCCCAGGCTCCTTTCCATGGCACTGCTTTCTAGCATCTCATTCCCCAGTCTGTCTGTACATCCTGGAATGCCCCATCCCAGGTGCAGAATCTGGCACTTTCCATTGTCAAAATTCAAATGGTTGGTGATTGCCCAGTCCTCCAATTTGTCGAGGTCTCTCTGCAGGGCCTCCCTGCCTTTGAGGGAGTCAACAGCTTCTCCCAGTTCTCTGTCATCTGCAAGCTTAGTTAGTATCCCTTGCAATCCTGTGTCCAAGTCATTTATGGAGATGTTGAAGAGCAACAGGGCCCAGGATGGAGCCCTGTGGAACCTCACTAGTGACAGGTCACCATTCTGATTCACTGTTACCCTCCGTGCTCGACCCATGAGCCAATTGCTCACCCACCACATGATGTGTTTATCCAGCTATGTGTGGGGCATTTTGTCCAGAAGGAGACATAATTTTGTCCTGTGAGAGACAGGATTGAAAGCTTTACTGAAATCCAGAAAGATTACATCAACTGGCTTCCCTTGATCAACTAGGTGGGTTACATTGTCATAAAAGGAAATCAGGTTTGATAAGCTGGACTTTCCTCTCATAGAATCTGTGCTGGTTGTATCCAATGACTGCATTGTCTTTCAGGTGTTTTCCAATACTTCCCAGAATAATCTCCATAACTTTACCAGGCACTGAAGTGAGACTGACAGTCCTGCAGTTACCTTCTTGAGAATCTGGACAACATTCACCAACTTCCACTTAGCTAGGACTCTTGGATTCCCAAGACCGCTCAAAAATCATCAAGAGAGGTTTTGTGATAATGTCAGACAGCTCTTTAAAGATTCTGTGATGATTTCCACCACCATCTCTGAATTCTTCCCCTGTCACTTGACTTTGGTTCCACTGGGCATATTCTACCTTTTTGCCTTATTTCCAAAAGAGGATCCCTGCTCAGCCAAGCTGGCCTTCTTCCTCACCTGCTTTACTTCCAACATTTGGGAATTTCCTGCTCCTGGGCCTTAGGAGGTGATGTTTAAAAAGCAATGCAATCCAGCACCTGTAAAAACATTTTCCCAGGGGACCTTACTCATTAATTTCCTGAGCAGCCTGAAGTCTACTCTCATGTCCAGAGGTTTTTGCTGCCACTTTTCCTCCTGTCAACAGAGATTTTAATCTCAATCACTTTGTGGTCACTGCGGCCAAGAGGCCACCAATCTCCACTTTGCTCATGAGATCTGCTCTGTTGACAAGCAGCAGATCAAGGAGGGCATCTTTCCAAGTTGGCTCCCTTAGAACCTATTCCGTAAAGTTGTCATACAGGTTTTTTAGGAATCTTCTGGCCCTGGTTGTATCAGCTTTCTCATGCTTCTGGCTAGTTGAAGTCCACCATAAGGACAAGAGCAGTTGACTTGGAAGTGTCCCTTAGTTCCTCAAAGAATAATTTATCAGCTTCATTGTCCTGGTCAAGAGGTAGGTCTATAGTAGACTCCCACAATGACATTCACATTATTTTTTTGCCCCTTGACTCTTACCCACAGTTGAGGCTCTCAACTGTGCCATTGCCAGCTGTGACCTCCATACATTCTAACCCTTCTATTACATACAGTGCAACCCCACCACTTCTAGCCTTCCTATCCCTCTGTAAGAGCCTGTAGAGCTTGTCAATCAAGGTTTTCTATAAATTTGTACAGTTAAATTATGTACATTTAAGCCTCTAGAAAATGCCAGATCTAGTTCTTTCATTAGTCTGATTTTCATTGAATCATGGAATCATAGAATGATTTGGGTTGAAAGAAACCTTAAAGATCATCTAGTTGTAATCCTCCCTGCCATGTGCAGGGACACCTTCCATTATACCCTGTTGCTCAGAGACTGGTCCTTAAACGCTTCCAGGGATCAGGCATCCACAACACGTCTTGAGGCAAATTCCAGTGCCTCACTACCCTCATGGTGAAGAATTGTTTTCTAGTATCTAATGTAAACATACTCTCTTTCATTTTGATCCATTCCCACTGATGCTGTCACTACATGCTCTTGTAAATAGTCTCTCTTCATTTTTCTTGTAGGCTCTCTTCAGGTGCTAGAAGGCTGCAATTTGGTTACTCCAAATTTAATTATTAATTTACTAATTTATTAATTATCAAATTAATTTAATATTATTAATCCAAGTACTTTATTTAGTTGGTTGGTTTTTTTCAATTGCCATTTTAAACTTTGCTGAATTTTATATAGAAAGAGCCCAGGTGAGAGAATTAGAACATTTTTGTAGCATTCATGTTTAACTGTTTTTCTTTTTCCTTTAGAAAGGAAAATTTTTAGAGGATGATCAGACATAGTATTGTATTTTAATTTTTCTTTTCTGTGTGTTTTAAGTAATATGCAAAGGCAATGCCTGTGCTTCCCACCTTTTACCCTCATCCATCTAAACCCTCAACCTTCATATAACTTTGAATTTCTTTAATGTCCCTCTATATTTTTTTCCATTACTCGTAGTTCTGGATGACTTAAGTTTTACAGGCTCTTAACTTTTCTAACTTGGCTGACGTAGTTTCTCAACAGTGACAAACTTGCCATGCATCATAAGATATATATATGTTTGGAAAATTTAGTATCAGCAAACCAATAAAGCCTTTCCAGAGAAAAGCTTGCTGAACATCGCGCAGGACAAAATCATCAATCAATTTCTTAATGTAGTCACTTTACTGCTTCCTTCTTTCCATTTTTATTTATTTATTTATTTATTTAAAGAATCAGGCTAAAGGAAGCAATTATATCTGTAAAGTCTTAGCTTTAGATGACTCTTTTGCATTGACTTTATATTTTATTTTTTTTTTTCAAAATAGAGGAGGTTTTTCCCTAAACAAAGGGAGAAGACATATTAAATTCTTCAAGGTATTTTTTCCAGAAAAATATAAATTTTGTAAAAAAAATTAAAAATATTAAGATTTTTTTAAAAGATAATATTTAATAGCAAAATCATTAATTGCAACTGCATTTTGTGCCTGTGAAAATTGCAAATGTGTCTCAGCTTTATGGTAAGTAGAGGTGAAAATACTTAGAAGAATAGAGCTTTTGATGTATACTTTTGCAAGTTTTCAGCAGATGTCATCCAATGAGATCAGAACCTAAAGCATACAGTTTTGCTACTCCATTTTTTTTCAGTTCACTTTTAAACCTGATCATAATAATATACTTGTTTAAACACGAATCATTCTTGTGAACGAAGTGACATGACTTCAGGATCATGTATTCAGTGTTAGAGAAAAAGTGTTCACAGATTCAGGGCATTCTCATCTTTATAGAACTGACCAGAACAGAAGTCAATGCTTGCAGGTAGCTGGAAGCAGAAGATATTGTTAGTGAAAGAATTGTATGTGCCTATTGATATAATCAGACATTGACATTGTATCCTTATTTTATATCTTTTCTTTTGAATGTGGGTCCTTTTCTATTTCATTTTTATCAAATACAATTTGAGAGTCTACATAATACATGATAGATTTTTCTCAACTTTTCCTCATTTTCTTACGTTTACAAAACACATTTGGTAGGCCATAGGTGTGAATCTGTCATGTTGGTGATATCTTCTCTGTATGAACACACTCTAAAAAGGCCATTTCTCTTTTTTGATAACAAATTATGGTCCTTTAGTAAAATTCCTTGGTTAAGCACATGAAATGAGATTTGTTATGACGGAATACACCTATTTGGAAGGGACCTATAAGGATCATCAAATCCACAGGACCATCCCCAAGAATCACACCATGTGTCTGAGAGTATCATCCAAATACTTCTTCAACTCTGTCAGGCTTGGTGCTGTGACCACTTCTCTGTTTACCTATTTGATTACTACTGCCATATTCATAGTCACCTATGCAAGCTGAGTCTCTGCTATACTTTTAATTACATACACAAATTGTGTTATATTCTCAGTTGAAGTAAACTGGACACTTCAAACATATATACATATATATATTAGGTCATTTATACATATATATATATATGAATATTTGGTCAGCTTAGTGCAGACTATAAAACAGTATTGTGCACGCCTGGACACACAGGTATAAACAGCAATATTTTGCAGGATAGGAACCAATACATTGTTGGCTCTGCAAGTCCTGAATTGCAAGTGACACCCTACTGGGTAATCCATCCTGCTAAGTCCTCTGAAAAGAGGGATGTAACAATAGTATGAAAAATCNATTGACATTGTATCCTTATTTTATATCTTTTCTTTTGAATGTGGGTCCTTTTCTATTTCATTTTTATCAAATACAATTTGAGAGTCTACATAATACATGATAGATTTTTCTCAACTTTTCCTCATTTTCTTACGTTTACAAAACACATTTGGTAGGCCATAGGTGTGAATCTGTCATGTTGGTGATATCTTCTCTGTATGAACACACTCTAAAAAGGCCATTTCTCTTTTTTGATAACAAATTATGGTCCTTTAGTAAAATTCCTTGGTTAAGCACATGAAATGAGATTTGTTATGACGGAATACACCTATTTGGAAGGGACCTATAAGGATCATCAAATCCACAGGACCATCCCCAAGAGTCACACCATGTGTCTGAGAGTATCATCCAAATACTTCTTCAACTCTGTCAGGCTTGGTGCTGTGACCACTTCTCTGTTTACCTATTTGATTACTACTGCCATATTCATAGTCACCTATGCAAGCTGAGTCTCTGCTATACTTTTAATTACATACACAAATTGTGTTATATTCTCAGTTGAAGTAAACTGGACACTTCAAACATATATACATATATATATTAGGTCATTTATACATATATATATATATGAATATTTGGTCAGCTTAGTGCAGACTATAAAACAGTATTGTGCACGCCTGGACACACAGGTATAAACAGCAATATTTTGCAGGATAGGAACCAATACATTGTTGGCTCTGCAAGTCCTGAATTGCAAGTGACACCCTACTGGGTAATCCATCCTGCTAAGTCCTCTGAAAAGAGGGATGTAACAATAGTATGAAAAATCTATAATCATAAGGCAAAAATAAGTAATAGCAGAATCACAAACCCCCATATTTGGATTTCAAATAGATTTTTTTTAAAGTGCACTTTCAAAATTAGAAACTGAATCTGTAATTAAAAGTTTGGACTGGTCTCTGCAGTCAACTTAGTTTTGACGTTGCAAAACTAAAAACATAAATAGGTCTTGTTATGTCATGTTTGCTCAACATACTTGCCCTATCTAGGCTTTATCTGTGAACATGTCACCTAATTCAAATGGAATTTTTATGTTCAGCTAATAAATAAATTAATTTAAAATTATTATCCTTCCAGAATTAAATGCAGTGGGCTGAGAATGAAGAATGAAGTGGGGTGATGTGGTAAAAAAAGAGAGCATCAGGATCTAGTTGGGGATACATTTGCTGTTAATTTTAACAGACATTTACCCAACTAGGATAGCCACACTATTACCTATTTACAAGTCTTATATTCTTAATATGCTACTTTGTTTAGGTTGGGATAAATAATGTTTTAACTATCTAGTCACATACTACTATTATCTGACTTTTACTTTTTGCAATACAGAAATATTTTCTCTGATTGACAGTTCATCAGTCATGATTACTGTAGAAAAAAAATGGTTGAAATATTAATTTGTTTCAGGCTTGTATAGATACAAAAAATAATTAGTAATATGTTTTATTCTATTAGTAGAATTTTATTGTTGTACCTATTTATTTCTTTAAGTCTTCTTTTTGTGATGATTTTGTTTATAAGACTCAATACAAGAAGAGGAAATAAACTTTATTTTTTTAAAAAAACCAGCGTTATAAAATTCAAATGACAACACATTAACAGATTTACTAGGATGAAGTTTATTTCCATCATTTATTCTCAACACACTCTTGCCAGGTATCTAATGTTATATGTGTACTGTTGTAGCAGTAATTAATGGTAAGAACAGTCAAGGCAATGTTAAAATAGACAAGGAAAATTAAAATCAGTGCTAAAATAATTTGGACATGCTTGTAGCATTAACAAGATACATTATGGCTTTAGTCATCATGTCACTGTGACCTATTGCCCTGCTGTTTGCTATGCCAGTGTCCATAAGATCACTGGGAGCTGCTCAATTGACTTTGTTGGTTATTTTATCAGTAGACACCATGATGGCTGGTGTCCTAAAGAGTAAGGTATTTTCTTTTTCATCTACATGTAATTACAAATACATAGCATTAGGTTTCATCATGGAAGACACAGAAACAGTCTATGGAAAGAGATCAGAACACAGGTCTCCTCTGCAGGTGTCCTGATTTATTGAGTGGGAAGGAATTATATTCCTCGTTGCTCCTTTTTCTCTGGACCAAACAAAAACACTGAATCCTTTTTTAAAAAAATTTCAAAGCTAAAGAAGAAGAGTGAAAATGTATGGCTGCTTGAAAAGATGTGATGCTATGTGGAGAAGAGGTACAAGCTTTAGTCCTTTCTTGCTGAGGACACTTTTCAAAGGTCTTCTAGCCTCTATGAACTATAGAAAAGATGGAAATGCACAGTCATCAGTCTTGTTTCACTGGGATCTCAAGTAAAAGCATTTCTGCTCTCTGTGTTTTCTACAGAGATCACTTCTAATGTGGAATTGGTGCTATCAGGTTCTGAGGATCTTGATGAGATATATTCACGGCCTTGATGCTGAACTCCTTAGGTTTGTTATGATGGCAGAAGCCCTTAGTATTTATAAAAGTAAAGAAGCTGTATAGGGAATTTAGCAAATTCTTCTAATGAAGATCATTGACACTTTAACTCTTTTCCTAACAAATCTTATCTGAAAATATTCCAGATAACCTCATCACCATATTACAGCTGATGGATACTTGCCTACTGGTTTACTTACTTACTGGTTTTTTTAATTTCTAGCTCTCCCATCAGCTAACCTCAAACCATATCACTTTGTTGTCTATAACACGACAGGTCAAATGTAAAGTCTAAGGAAGTCAATAGCCATCTTTTAAATTACTTAAAAGGTGTATAGATAAAAATCTGAAACATGATATATAAAAAAGTAAGTTTATTTCTTTTTATATAAAAGGAGCTTCACACTAATAGGTCTCAGAAGTCAATGCCATGATATGCAAGAAATTCTAAATGCAAGTGGATTTCCTTTGTACATAAAATTACAGCACTCTGCAGAGGTACACTCAGCTGCTGGAAAATGGAAATGAGCCTTGGAAAATGAGGTAACAAAATATGCTGCTCTTGCATAATTGAGTTTCTCATCACTTCATACAAGCACAGGCAATGTTTACCAATGTGATGCTGAAGGATGCAAATATTTGCTCCACAAACAATAGATGGGCTTTTAAAGACAGTAGTTGAACATCTTGAAGTTATCTGATTAGGGCCTGTGTGCCCATAAAAGTGCAGAGATTAGAAAAAAGGCTTGCAAATGTATTCAAAACGAGAAAGGGGAAAGGAGTTGTGTTTGGGACATGATTAGCTGGTAATCAGTAAAGAACAAACTGATTATTAGCTGTTCAGTTCTTGTCAGTCTTAGGGGATTCCACTCAGTGGCCTAATTAAACTGAGTTCGAAGCCCTCACATCTCCATTCAGTGGCAATTTCATTATAATATTCAGTTCTTTGCATGAGCTTTGCCTTCCTTCTCTTTAATCATATGTTTTGCATTTGTGTAACACCTTCCTTGATTAGTTTCTCAACAGGATTAGTTTCTGGTAACTGCATGGCTTATGAAAGCAAATGCCACGTATAAAACAAATCAGATATTAGAATTTCTTTATCAACACTGGAATAAAAAATACCAACAACTAAAATAAACATTTTTAATTAAGATTTTCATTAGATGAAAAATTATTAGCTCTTAAAAAGCTATTAATTTATAGATTATGAAGATTATGAAGTTGGTTATGTTTGTTGGTTTTGCTTGCTTGGTTTTTGTTTTGTTTTGTTTTAATTGCAGGAACAGTCCATGTCCACAAGTACTAAGGAATTTGGTTGACTCCAAGAAAACAGCCACAAAGCAGAACTGAGAATCTTAGCACTATTGTCCAGCTGAAGGACCAAGTGGCACAGTAGGCAAACCTTTGGATAGCTGAGGGTTTGCGACTCACATATGTGAGGCACTTATAGAAAGATGAATAGGTTAGTTTGGATTTGGACTAGGTTGGTTTTTTAACCATTTATAGAACTTTATTAATACTTTAATTATTCAGTGTTTCTGAATCATCTACAGATGTATTTGTCAATGGAATCTGGAAAAAAAATGACAAACTGATAAAAAATGAAGTGATGCAGATGTATGTGTAATCATGATGATGAAATACTGGGAACTTGAAAACTGAATTTATGCTCTACTTCTTATTTGAGTATAATGAACCCTCCTGTGCAAATCCAACTCATACTGGTGTATTTTAATTTGTGTCAGTACTGTTACTCCTGGTTATCTTTTTTGTTTGGTTTGGCTTGTTTTTGTTTTCGGTTGGTTGGTTGGTTTGGTGGGTTTTGTTTTGTTTTGCTTTGTTTTTGTTTTTGTGAAATATGCAAAAATTTAGAAGCAGAAAGGAAAAGAAAGAAACAACTCTTTCTTCTTGTGGAAACATAGGCAGGGATTTAGAGATATATGTGAGGTTCAAAGACTGTATTTTTTTTCAAAGTTGTTGCTGCTGTTGAATTTATTGGATTTTCCTATGCCAGAAGTTGGGATGGGATGCATAAGCTGTCTCAGAGTTTATTGTCTGTAAAAGACATATCCTAAGTTTCACAATTTAAAGAAGATAAAGAGAGATTATTGTGAAAATGTTTGCAGATAAATAAATATTAATCTCTGAAGTTATATTGTCTGATAAAAAACATGTATCACTTATTCTAAAAGATAAAATTATAGGAATGGGAACAACATAGAAATTGAAAGTGCCATCTCCTAGAACTGTGAAAAAAACCCTCTAAAGCCATCCTTGGAAGTATTTGCAAGGAGGTGGGGTTTTGTGTTGTTTTGTTTTTGTTGGGTGTTTGTTTGCTTTATCCTGTGTTGGCATATTTTCCTCCATTACTGTTCCGCAATGTGTAATTGAGTCACATCAGAGAATTTTAATGAAGGTTTTGAAATGTAGCAACAGTTAATTAAATCTCAAAGCATTTCTAGTTAGCTGTTGTTGTAGCTGTCATGGTTTTAGCAAGGACATGAAGGAATATGCTAAAGGTTGAATTGTGGAAAAGAAGAGATAAAAACCCAGGAGTCCTGTCTCCTTGACCCCATTTCATCCACTCTTTCTCTGCTCCATATGTGACTTCTAACAGGAAAATAAGGAGATTTACTTCAGAAAAAGATGCACAGGAGAATTAATGCATTTCAACAAGTATGGGAGAAAACTCAGATATGATAGCATATATTTCCAAAGAGTAAAGACACCATTTTCATTGATATGGTAGTGATTCATGCTTTTCCTTTCTTCTTTTATAATGATGCACACAAATGTAGAAAACTGCCACCAGTTTGACTGCTGCAAGGCCTGCATTGTCAGTCCATGCTAGTAATGCCAGAAACTGGTACTAGTTTAGCTGACATAGTGTTGGAACAAGACTGTAGTTTATTTCAGTGTAAACAAGCTTTTTTTCCTTTTTTTTACCTGCCACATCATGCATCTTTGGCAAAACGAGTAAATTTTCTATATGGACATGAAGCAGGTTTTCTCAGATTTATTACTTTCTCCAAGCTAGTACTTAAATTACTCAGAATCTAAATTTTTCCATATGCTTTAAGAAGCTTTGAATGCTAAATTCTTGGCTACTAAATTCTATAACCTATTATTTTTCATTAAACAGAGTCTAAAACACTTATAGAAATAAAATCTTTCATACACTGAAAATCTGTATTGTTTGCAGTTCTTTTTGTACAGTGCATCATTCTATGGGCAAATTGATTGAATGTCATCTAACCCAAAGAAATGTTGGAGTAGATCCTTAGATAGTATAAATCAGTGTTGCTCTTGCCCTTTATTTTCTGCAGATTTAGCTGGAAATAGGGATGATTTGGAATGTCAATGTTGCTGCTTCTGGGAGGTTTATTGATTTGTTCTACTTTGGATTTTTAAAAAAAGGAAATGAAAACTATTTGTCAGTAGAAGAAGACAGTAAGAAGAGAAGACCCTCAGCCTTCATTTGGACTCAGATTAAATAACTTTAGTTACTGTCATGAACTGAAGGAAAAAAAAAGCTCTTGGTCTTGTAAGAAGAGTAATATTCAATCATCACAAAGGCCCCTGTGAAACCATTTAAACAACTTTATTGATTTTTCCCTGTTTGGCAGTGTTTAGTTCAAGCAACTCCCAAAGAGTACAAGCATCTCTGCAGGCAAATTATCAAGTGTTCTGGCCTCTATCACTCTTTGACCACCACTGATACAATTGCAAGTGACAAAATGAGCATTTCTCCCCCTTTAGTCTCTGCATTGTCCTGTGTTAAGCTAAGAAAGACAACAAAGTGCAAAGTGAAGTCTGAATCTCTGACCTTAACTTATAGTATTGAGAAGAAAATAAATACCATATGTACGTACATTTCTCACCAGTTACTGCCAGGATGACAAATAATTTTTTAAGGGACTGAGCCTGCCTTTATGAAATACAATCATGAATTACCATCCATAGCAATTCCTCATTAACATTTGGAAAGGACACAAATGGTTCCCTGTACATACACAAGCATGATTCACAATAAGTACTGAGTAAGCAGTAGATCTGTTACAGAAAGTGTTAGTCTGCCTAGCAATTTACAGCAGCAACTATAGTAAATAGAAAGTCCTGGAAACAAGCAAGGTTGCTCTATACCTCTGTGGATACATTATGTATCTATTATATGAAGCTGATTGCAACTGGGAAACTTCTTCCCTTCACTCAGTAAAGACAAGTGCAGTGAGAATCTCTTTATTCTTACAGAAAAATGTCCCAATTATTTTCACCCAGCAGGAAGAAAGTGATAGATATAGTGATATCTATAGATACATCTTGTTTGGATGTATCTTGCCTGTTCTACCATACAGAAGCATGGACTCTGAATGGACTGTGTGGACTGAATTTCCTGAATCTGTTTTAGGGTACTTTAGAAATAGCAGATACCTTTTTAAAGAGTCTTTTCTTTTTGTATAGTGTCCAGTAGAAAGATTTCATAATTTAAAGAAACATCTTATTCCAATTCAACTCTATTTTTCCCAAAGTCTTTTTAAACCCAAACCCAACCCCAAACCCAAAAGCCTAAAACCAAACCCAAACCCCAAACAAATAGCACTGTGTAGAAATATACATATATACGAATAAGATATGTTTGAATAGGAAGGACAAAATAATATATTAGAATAGGAAATGGACTTGAAAGAAACATATATGGTTGTCATACATAGCTTTGTAAAAAGTATCCAGCAGTACATTTCACACAACGCAGGATATCTAACAAGGAATATTTTGAGCCAAAAATATTGAAAAGATGAGGGTGGACAAAGGAGGCAATGATTATGATGAAAAAATGGCTGTAAGAATAATATGAATCTTATTTCTTGTCTAAGAAAGACTGAACGAAGAGTCGATGATATGGTTTAAAGAGAGACTGCTGAAATACAGTTATAAAAACTGCTTGTGAAGTGGGAAAAAGGAAACAATTAGCAACAGATTATAATTGGTTAGCATTTATTAAATAAAAAGAAAAAATCCGTCAAACAGAGTAAATAAGCATCATACTGGAACAAACAAGAAGAGAAGCATATATGATGTATTATGAAGCTGCTTATTAAAATAGAGCAAGACAGAGTTAACAGAGATATTCAAAGTGGATGAGGAGAGGAATCCCATTATAAACTGTGCCTTTCAGGAACAGATTTTTTTTGTGACAAAGGTCACCTTGAATATTGTGTGCAGTTTTGATCACTGCAATATTAAAGATATTAAGCTTACAGAGCATCCAAAAGAGAGCGTTGAAGATGGAGAAGGGCCTTGAGGGGAAGCTGTATGAGGAGCGGCTGAGCTCACTTGGTCTGTTCAACCTGGAGAAGAGGAGAATGAGGGGAGATGTCACTGCAGTTACAATTTCCTTGGAAAGGGAAGAGGAGAGGCAGGCACCCGTCTTTGCTCAGTGGTGACCAGTGACAAGACCTGAGGGAATGGCCTGAAGTTGGTTTAGGGAAGGTTTAAGTTGGATATTAGGAAAAGCTTCTTCACCTAGAGGGTGGTTGAGTGTTGGAACAGACTCCCCTGAGAAGTGATCACAGCCCCAAGCCTGACAGACTTCTAGAAGTATTTGGACAATATTGTCAGGTACATGGTGTGACTCTTGAGGATGGTACTGTGCAAGGGTTGGACCTGATGTTCCTTGTGGGTCCCTTCCAACTTGGCATAGTCTCTGATTTGGTGATTCTGTGTTTCAGCTCATGGTTAATAAATGAGGCAGCATGAAATGTAGATATTGAAGTAGATATTGGTGAAGCAGTTGGAAGATATCAACCTACAGTAATGAAATTTATTTTGTGGATTTTGTGCATATTCATCTAAGACAGCTTAGTAGCTCACTGTAGTTCAATAGCTACTTATTGGAAAGCTGTGGGAGGGAAATCATGGAGAATGGAACAAAAAGCAAAGTTAGTCTCACAAAAAAAGGGGAAAAATTTATTTTTTTTAAATTTCTTAACTAACTAAAAGTTGAATTTAAGTCTGAGAGTAGGAGTTAACAACACATATTTGACTCCACAATTGGAAAAAATTATACTTTAAATTACCTTGAGTTCTGGAAAATGCCTTGTAAGCTATCACTTGCAGTCTCTAAATTTTTTAAATTTAATCATCATTTCCACTTTAATTACTTTTATTTACAAAATTTACCATGTAGTCTCAGTGTTTTATTTTTTATTCTTTGGTACTAGTACATTTAAATAACAAGATCATGGTATAATCTTGCTAATTCACACATATAAAGAGAAATCCTGCTACTTAATGCATATTTTTGAATGAGCAAACATGTCAAAAGACACTATCAACTCCAAGAACTATGCCATTTATTGCAATTTTTTAGTTCTAATTATTTATGCTGATATTGGTGGTAAATGTATTGCATTTTTGATACAGATGTAAAAATAATGATCTCTGTTGAGATTTCCATTTGTTTGATTTAGTCATGTATCTTTTCTAAATGACAGAACTGAACTTGTTTCAGAACTGTGACTTAAAATTTGAAATTAGGTAAAATTCCACAATGTATTAAGAAAAGATCCAGAAATGCTTTTAAGAATGACATTGAAGGTACTTCAAAGAACTCAGAAACCTCAATTTTCACTTTCAGGTTCTCTTCAAGGCAGAGAAATGCTGAGATTTTCTTTCTTAAATTAATTGGAGGACTTCTGTAGAACCAAGCCCGATTGGAAGCCCTGGCTTTCTGAACTATGTAGCTGATGAATGATAGCTAAGATACATTTTGTACTTATTTTAAGTGCACTGTTAATTCTTAACCCTTATGAAGTTCTCTGTGTTCACAGATCGACACTCTAAGGACTCTAGGCTGAGGGGCAATTTTGCCTAAAGAAAAAGGCAAATATGCTTCCCAGATTAAGGATTTCTGCCCAAGAAATATGAAAGTTCAATACCAGGATCTGGAGGCTGTGAGCTCAGGATAAATGGTAGAAATAAGCTGAAAGCACCTGTTCTGTTTTCTGCTGTTGTCACTGCTACACTACTTTCTATTACTTCATTAGGGGAAGTATTTAAGCAGACAGCTCAAGAATCATCTGGCCATTTGTAAAGGAAGTGTATTTATATCCTCCCATCTCTCATCTTTGATCTTTGCCTCCAGGCTGCATTACTGTAATGTGCTTTATTTGGAGTTACCCTTGAAAACTACTTACAGATTGCAACTCATGTTGAATGCAGCAGCATGTCTGCTTAAGGACCTTTTTCCTGCAGGACTCATGCAAACTCAACTATCTGCCTATTATTCAAGATGTGTATTCAAGGTCTTATTATAAGTGTTACAGTCTTACACTATCTCCTTCATTCTGACCTCAACTTTAAAACAAGCGAAGGTTGGAATTTCTAACTGCCCAGCACAAGCACCTTTTCCAATAAACATTTCTTTCTTTTCAGTAGAAGTGAGAAAAACAGAAGGTTTAATTGCCTGTATTCTTCAGTGAACCATTAAAAGCTTAACTAGATCTGTGACATATGAAAAGCCTTTAATGGAGTTAGGGAAAGAATTTCCGCATTCTAAGAAAGCCATGGATTTCCCAAAAAAGCACTAAGCATATTTCTAGCAATATAGGAACAAGATATTAAGGATTAGGAAAAACAGCAGACTCCAGAGAGCCCCATTAAGAATCTAGAAAAAACTAAGATTACCTTCCATCTCAAAAGAGTTCAGCAGAGAAGAGCACAAGAAAGATTCTTTGAACTCCTGTAGCATTCTAGCTATGTTCTTAATATTTAGGGAAGTAATTTTTACTCTCTTCATGTATTCATGTGCATCTTAGAGTTTGTTGGTTTTTTTTTTCATTTTAATTGCAAACCTAACTTCAGGTTCCCTCCTCATCATATCTCTAACTGTCTCTTACCACCATATACCTACCATTCATATCCATCTGTACCATCACCACCACCACACACCCACTCAAACCAAACCAAACAAGGAAAAAGGAAACAAACCATCAGCCTTACAACTCACATATGTTACTTCTAATGACATACATAGGTCCAATATTTTGGTGAGAAGTAGCTATATGTCCTATGAGGAGTGGCTGAGAGAACAGACTGAGTGGTGACCTCATTGCTGTCTACAACTTTCTGAGAGGGCAAGTGGAGAGTGGGGGATGCTGACCTCTTGTCCCTGGTATCCTGTGATTGGATGCATGGCAATGGTTTAAAACTGCATCAGAAGAGGTTCAAAATTGACATTAGAAAGTAATTTTTTACTGAGAGGATGATTAAACACTGGAACAGGTTTCCTAGATGACCTAAGCCTGTCAGTATTTAAGAAGCATTTGGACAATGCCCTTAACAATATAGTTTAACTTTTGCTCAGGCCAGAACTCTAATGGGCAGAAGGACAGCATTAGTAAAATTTAGAAAGTATAAAGACTAGGAAGTCATGTTGGTTTTGGACTCTTAAAGAGTTGTAAAGGAAAGGATCCAAAAAGCTTTACCTAAAGCAGATTCAAATGTTACAACACCTCAACAGAGACCCTTAATCTATCAGTTACATTAAAAATTAGTTTGGCATGGAACAAGGGAGGATGTGTTTATAAAGTGTGTAGAACTCCTTAGTCCATTAGGAAAATGAAAGACTGTTTGAGTTTCCCTTTAAAAGTTAAGCACCCATGCCTCTGTAATGATGGTGATTTGACAGCTAGTTAAGAAGCCTCTGCTTGTTAGTGTTCTGACAATATCTGTGTTCACATAGTGCCAGTCACTTCTAAAATTTATTTAGGAAGCTTCATGAGCTGTGACAGAGTTGTTGAGCATGATCACGTGAGCTCTGTGAGTAATGCCTTGCCTTCAGTGTCCAAAACTTTTATTAAAGTTCATGAAGGGGGAACATAATTGCCTGTGTATATACAAGTTATAACTTTCCTGAATCCACATATAAACTCCCTGAGATAAATACATCCCTCTCTGCAATGTCATTATGATGTCATTGTCATCATAATTGAGTCATCATATACAGCTTATCACAGAAAGACCCTTAAGTATGTTTGTATTTCCTGCTTCTATGGCCTGTCACAGCAGGGTACTAGGCATTACTGAGTTTTCTAGGACGTATTGCAATGTTATATCATTGTCACCGCTTTCATGATTTATAAAATAAGAACAGCAAACATATACTGCTCAAACAGAAAGATTCCTTACCAAATCCCAAAGCAAAAGTACATAAATAATAAAATTTTGTGTTGTTAATTAAGGATTCTTTTAATTTTACAGTATTTTTTCTTATTCATTATAGCAGTGTGCCTATATTCTATACATATTCATATGTGTGCTGGTTTAAAAGTAAACCAGCAGGAGGAATGAACCAAATTCAAAAGAGATTACAAGTCAGAGTTACAATTTACTAAAAAGATTACAATAAATACAATGATACAGAGAAAAAAATGATTTTAACCCACAAAACCCACATGTATAACCCAGCACCCTGGGGCACAAACAGAATAGTGTTCATTAGCCCCTGTGCTGAGTGCCACATGGTCCCCCTGAGTACAAAGTGAAAGGAAAGGAAACCCTGTTGGTGAGGATGATGGTTGCAGTCTTGTCAAGAGTGGCAGCTGCAGTCCTCTTGAGGTTCTGGTCCTCGTCTGGATCCGATGAATGGTACCAGAAGTTCCAAACCCTGAAGATTATATACACTCAGGTTCAGATACGAATGCCCAGTACCTCCCCCAGGACAAGGAATTTCACAATGGATGATTTACTCTGTGAGTCATGGGTTATTTTTGAATCCTTGATGGCCCATTAACAGACATGACCCCTCACGCTGGGTGTGAAGGTGCTAATGCCTCCCCAGTGGGGAGTTATCATCACTGAGTCATTTCTGTGAAGATAGAAACACCTTTCTATCTCATGGCATCCTTTAATACTCAGTTTGTAGCCTGAGAGGTCAGGTGTGCCCTGTGCAACTGCTGCCAAAAATCCATTATTAACAGGTCATGAGAAATGACATAGAAGATGTAGAATACACAGTTTTGGTTACACCCACACAGTCCAGCAATGGTCCTGGATGCTATAACTGTGACAATATGTTTAATTGTTTCAAGCAAACTGATGATTGTACAAATAAGTAAATAAAAACCATTAAGTACACACTTCAACATTTCTAGTTAAATTATAGGTTGGCAAAATGCAAATAATTCTCCTTTGAAAATATGGGTGTGGCAATTCTCCTGGTTTCTTTTGATCTCTTTTCACAAAATTTATGATGGACAGCTGGTGGTAATAGTTAAGTTATGCTGACCATTGCATTAAGTTTAAGGATGTTACTTGTTTGCATGAATATTATTGCTTAACATGAAAATATCTCTGCAAAGTCAGATTATTTGGGCCCACAGCCCAAATGTTCCTTGGGTATTATGGTATTATGTTCCTTGCTAAGAGTGAAATACTGCACTGGTGCCAGGCATGGGGTACTGGAACTAATTGCTCAATGCACCCAAGACTTTTCACACCCAAGTTGCAGCACTGTGAATGTTACGAACACATTTTAGAGCTGCAAGTAGTTGTTTTCATCAAGGGAACTACATAATGAGAAAGGGCGAAATTCCAGGAAGCTGGTGAGGGTATGTCATTGAAGCAATGATTTGGTGTGCATATTTGAAAGTTATTGCTTGATCTCATTTGCTTGCCCTGATTTCTTAACTTTACAAAGCTGTTTGCACATGTGTCTTCCTAGCACTTAGGACCATGGGATCAGTTGCTTTGATTAGTCTTTGGCATGCTGTTAGTGAAACAAAACACATTTGAATAATACATCTGCACAGCACTAGATGGCAATTCATCCCGAGGTTCTCCAAGTCAGCAGTGAGTGAACTCTATCTAGATGACGTGTACATTTCTGCCAACATTATATACAGTTTACCAACTGAGGCTTTTTAGCTCCACAGCTTGTCTGACTTCAGATAACTAAACCTAGCTGAGCTTAGTTGCTACACACCGATGCCACACCCCTTCTCAAACATGACTAGTCCATGTTAGGTTTGGAATTTCTGTGGCTTCACAACTGTGAATCATCCTGCTGCTATATCTTTTAAGTGCTGTTGATATTGAACTGAACAGACAGCAGTTCTGCCTCCCTGCCCTGAAATACACCCTTTTGATACTCCTAGATGCTTCATTCAGCATTCCACTTGACACTTCTCAAGATTAATGCACTCAGTGTTATAGCTGGGGAAAACTGATTTTAGTCTTATGCTCTTTAGAAGCATTTACTACTCATCCTGCTTTGGTGAGAACAATACTGAGGTTCAGATGTTATGGGCATCGCACTTCACTGAATTTCACAATCCAGTAGGAATCTCCTAGGAGGAGAATGACATCACTAGGGTCATGCACTAACAACCCAAAACAGTAATAATGCTCTAATTAAGTCTTACTGCTTCAGTGTCCTCAGTCACAGGGCTTCTCCATATCAACCTGCTATTATTCACTACCCCATTATAGCCCCTCACAACTTTTCCCTCCAGTGAGTCTTTCAGAAGGTATAACTGAGATGCCACATTGTGTCCAGAAGAGGTTTATAAAATTCACTGCTTCCCACAAAGTTTTCACATTATTTTAGCTTCTCTCATTCATTTTACTCTTTCTCACAATGCAACTCCTCCCAGTTAGAAGCCTGGTAGCTCTGTGGGTATTTTACATGAGCAATGATCATGCAAGCAGGCCATATGGGCCCCATCTGCTTCCAAGGTTGTAATGATGGTTTGACCATTGACTTCAAAGGTAACAAGACATGACCTTCACAAACAGAATCCACAAAATTTCCTAAATAGGCAGCAGGTACACAGAAAGACAGAGAGGCAAAGCAGGGCTCTCCAGGGTTATCTGCAGCATCAGTGAGAGTGTGCCAGTCCAGTGTTTTTCTGGCATGTATCCTCAAGAGCCTGGTATTTCTTCTATTAAACACTATAAATTTCATCCATTTTTTCCTACTGAATAATGCTCTATTTTCATTAGGGTTGGAGTTGTCCTTTTTTTGTTTGTTGCTTTGTGTTTTTTGGTGTCTATTTACTTCCTAGTATGTTACTGAAAATCACCATTCAAACTTAAGGTATAGTCCCTGACTGACTGTCACTTTGCTTACAGTGAAAGAATTATACTGAAATCCTGGTCAAATGGGTAAATAATGCTCTTGAAGTTGCCTTTTTTTTTTCTTTTTCCCTGTTCTTTTTTTCTTAAAAAGTAAAAATATATATATTTTTACATTTTACTTTATCTGAAAAGCTGATTCCCTGTAGTAGTTTTTACTTGATAATTCTTTCATATAGGTGTAATATTGAAAAAATAGTTCAGAAAGGTGATTAGAGAAAGAAATTAGAATAACATTTGGACCTGTTTTGCTAATGGACTAAGTTATAAAATAACCCAGACCTCTTCTGTAATTTAGATACATATCATCAGTTTTGTTAGTCAAGTGTGGTCTTCCAGGTTAAGATCTACCAACTAAACCACCCTGAAAGCCCTCCAAACCCCTAACCTTTAGTCTGGTGTCATCTAACACTGTGCCTAACTACTCACTCTCAGAGCAGGATCTAATGCTAATGAAAAATATTTATCTAAGCAGTGAAACCTGCTTTCCCCAGCACTCTTTTTTCCCTAATTGGTTACCATTCTTTACAGAATATCCTAGATGGATTCTACACTTTTCTATCTGGGATTTTTTAAGGGGTTTCTTTCATATTATGGAAAATCTGTGTTTAAGTGTTGTGTTCCCCACCATGGACACAAGATTAATTTTTATTTTTCACTAGAGATGGTCCATACCTTTAACTTTACTAAAGGAATGTCTTATTGTATCAGCAATCATAAAATATCAATAGGTATTAATTGAATTTCTGTCATTTACTGTATGGATTTAAAAGCATACATACATTAAAAAGATTGAAAAAAATACAAATATAAGCTGAATTTTTTAAAGCAAATTAAATTTTTCCTGAATGTATTTTCAGTAATCCAGACCTAATTCTGGATATAAGTCTAAATTAGTACTACATTTCAGATGAATTGAACAATTTCTTTTAATGATAGATAAAACATTCTGAAATTACTAAATGGATTACCAGTGTGCTTACAGGGCAAAACTAAGAAGTCTACTCACATTAGGATTTAGATACCCATTTATATCTATAAGAGAAATGTCATGACAAGACATAACTTGTCTCTGCCACAACATCTGAGGAACTTCAGCAAGCTTGTGGGGCTATGGTATGTGCTGATGTCAAAATTTGTTTGCAAAATATCACAATATGTGCAAAATATTTAGCTATTCAGTGAACCATGTGACTGGATGTTTCTTTTTCCAGCAAAAAGAGTAGTCAAGGCAATGTTTCATTAAAAGTTCTTCAAGGTGTGCAGATTCCATGACACTGATGCCTCTTTATTCTAGATCTTTCTACAGATGTGTAGAGTTATAAGAGTACAGTCTGGATGCCTGTGAAAACACACAGAATAATGAGAGATGCTTGAGGTATGTCTACTGGTTCCTCTTGTTAAATTAGAGAATAGAAGCCAAAATAACTTCTTAAAATAGTTTGAAATATTGTATACCCAATACTACTTGTCCGTATGATCAGTTTATTTAGCTGTCCATTACATAATCAGAAAAATCTCAGTGGTCATCAGATATGATCTATACAGTAACCCTAAATACAAACAACATCACCTCTTCTTGAATTCTTTCTTTCACTACCCAATGGCATTTAAAACTGTCTTCAGAATCAAGGCACTTCTCTGTTCCCTCAAAGAAGGTCCTTGATAACCAGTTATTTTTCATTCCTAGATTTGCCTTTAGTTGTAGTGGACTACTTCTTTCCAGGGTTTCTCATGAATAAAGCTCTGCATTTGAGTTACATCTTCAGACCTGTGTGTGGAGCCAAATTTATGAGCTAAAGTTGGGAGAAGGAGCGAGGACCAATCATGCCTGGGAACTCATAATCTCCTTCTTCATTTCTATTCTCCTGAATAATAGTTTTCTTTGTGCATATTCACCTTGTTTCTTGTAACCATTTTTAGAAGCTGACTATTAAATCAGTGCCTCATATGGACAGGGGGTTTAAAAACCTATAAACCATAGGAAAACTGAGAGGACACTCATAATGAGAACTCATCTTCATGTGCATTAGTTGAATCTGCATAACATCAA
>VWZD01000657.1:54488-68355 GCA_013396695.1 Sakesphorus luctuosus
AATAAAGAAAGATAGTTTAAAGACAGAGGCTCTGAGAATATAGTATTTAACTTATTTCTGGACACCAACAAAATAAAAAAATCCATAAAAATTNTAAATTATAGTTCTGACATTATTCACAATGCTTTATGAATCTTCAGTAGTGACCTTCATGGATCTCTTCTCTCTTTTTGGGGAAAAGAGAGCAATAAGAAAAAAAAAAAAGAGACACTATTCAAATTTTAACAAATATGTGCAAAGTGACAACCTTCCTTTCCTCATTGATCTCTCCATAGAATTAGATAATTAATTATAAAATAGTGCAACAAATAATCAGATTCATGTAAATCTGATTGAGTGGCTGATGCTGGGGGGAGAAATTAGTCATAACTGAAAAAGTTAGGCATGTTTTAACCAGAGATTCACTGTGGAAAAAAGAAAATGTGCCTAAATATAGTCTGATCATAGAAAAGGAAATTTGGTGCCTCTTGTAGTATGGTCTTTTACTTATCAACTCAAAACTGCATTACCTGTTGTCTCTACCAGCTAAATAAAAGGGCTATAATGAAAAAGACTAAAACCTGAAGTAGAGAGACGCAGTTGCTGAACCAGAACTACATTCTCATTTTAAATTAAAAAGGAAAACACACTATTAATTACTTTGTAACTTTGCTTTCAGCAGTCATCACTATTTAGAAACTAGTTTTAAAAAGTAATAACTGTAATATCCCTGGTTATCAGTAGTCTCTATTTTTGTGCAATCTATATCCCAATAATTGGTTGACTAATATTTGTATAAAGAACATTTAAATAAATAGATAAATAATTGGTAACTGTGGCATATCCATATCGTTCTATTTGTTTATAACATTGTACAGGCTTTACTGTATTAAAGATATTAGAGAATTTATATATATATGCAGTGTTGCATGTGCACATATAGCCTCATACACATATACAAATATTATAAGAATTCAGAGGCCTTCTGCTACCATAAAAAATAGCAACTCTTATGTAGGGAAGTAGCTTTATTATTTTTAAGAGGGACTCATCCCCAGGGCAAAATTCCCATCTATACGTTTCTAGAAATTACCTTGTTAATAGGAAGATGTATAGGTAAATTTTAAAGCTTTGGAAAAAGTTATATACTTATTTTTTCACTGTTTTATTTAACAGCTGTAGGTATAGGAACTATTAATGATGTAATTATGTAAGTGTACCTTCATAACTTTAATTTTTTTCCTCAATATTTTCTGATGGGTAGATGGTATAATAAATATTCCAACTGAAGCCCACAAAATAAATAAATAAAAATACACCACAAGATAACAAGCACCCCATCTCCTCATCCCCAAAGAAATCCTCAGAAACCACAAACCTTTGGAATAAATGGAAACAAACACAATCCTTATCAGGTTTTGTTAATATGCTTCACCTGTGTGGAAGTGTTTTGTGGATTTTGTGAAGTTTTTTCCCACTGGAAAGGTTGTAAAGCATTGGAACAGGCTGTCCAGAAAGGTGATAGAATCACCATCCCTGGAAGTGTTCAAGAAATGACTGGATATGGCATTTAGTGCTATGGTTTATTTCACATGGTGGCATTCAGTCAAAGGTGGGATTCAATGATCTTAATGATTCTCTGATTCTATGAAAAGGAAGAAGGAGGAAGAGAGAGCATGAAAATCTTTACAACATTGCTCAAGTGCACAAATTTATCCCTCTTCTTGCTCAGAGGAAGTCGGAAAGCTTCAAAGTTCCTCAATCATGTTATTGAGCTCAAAATACCTTACTATTTCTAGGTGCAAATCTCCTTTAAAGCTGTTCTTATGATAGAGGCATTTCTGATTATTCAATCTTAAGTAATTTCTGATGTCTAGATCATACCACGTGTTAAATGATGTGCATGGTTTTTCAGGAGTGCCTTCAATCACAAGAGTGCTGATGATTAGGCAAAATAATGACTCAGAATTAAGGAAGACGCATTTTTAATCTTTGTCCCTATGTTCTCCACACTTCTTAATTAATTTTTTTCTAGTCATGACTGATAACATTTTCAGTTGGTTCAGCAAGAGGGATGCTATTGATCAGTTTCTTAGAAAATTAGAAAGAATTCAGGAGTGAAGTGCTACTGCAGGTTTGAATGAACAATGGCAATTTGTTATTTTCTGAAGGATCATTGACTTAAAAATATATTAACAGCAAATAAGAAGGTAAGTTTCAAAACCAAAAATTTCTTCTTAATGTTTATTCTTTTATTTAATGGGACTTATAATTGAAGTAGAAAATAAAAGAATAAATGTCATTTTTTATCATTAAGATATTTAGGCTTAAAAATGTCATAAAGTTGATCAGCTGCTTTGCTCAGAGGGATACACTCAGAAACAGATTCATGTTAGACCATGACACGTATGAATTTCTCCTTTATGTCTGATTTACCTGGCATGGCAAAGGAAATAAATCACTGCAGAAGTTGCCTCATCCTTCTCCTCACTTTCCTGCTTCCTCTATCCTCTTCTTCAGTAATTCAGGTGATTAGTGACTTTGTAGCATAATTCCTAATAAAAGAACTGAATTTTTCAGTCCTATGTCCAATTCTGTTTTATTGGTTATGTTTTCCTCTTTCAGCTGTATCCCTGATTAGGACAATAGGATTTCTATTTCAGTAAGCTTTGGACTTGGAGATTTTAAAGAAATTGAAAAAGAAAATATCTTTTTTCTCTTTTCACCTTCCTATGAACTAGGAACAGGGCCCAAAAAGCATTCCTGCTGAATGGCATCACAGCATTCTGGGGTATCAGCCACTCCTCCCAGCTTTACATCATCAGTGAACTTGCTGATGGTGCACTCTATTCTTTCATTTGGGTCACTGATGAGTAAGGTGAACAAGACTGAATCCAGTACTTACTCCTGGGGAACTCCACTGCCTACAGACCTACACACCTACAGCTAACCTCTGTGACATGGATTACAACCCATTCAGCTCTGGCACTGAGCCAGTTCTCAATCCGTTTCACTGTCCACTCACCTAACCTACATTTCCTAAGTTTACTCTCTAAAGCCTTGTCGAAGTCAAGGAAACAACATCCACTGCTCTTCCCTTAGTTATCCAGCCACTCATGCCACTATAGAAAACTATTAGACTCATCAAGCATGACTTCCCCCTGGTGAATCCATATTGATTACTCCTGATAACTTTTTCCTCCACATGCTTGGAAATGACATCCAGGATGTGCTGTTCCATCACCTTTCCAGGGATGGAGACTTGTGAGACTGTGGCCTGTAGCCTCCTGAGTCCTCCCTCTTCCCTTCTGAAAACTGGAACAACACTGGCTTTCTTCCAGCCCCCAGACTCTTCTTCTGCTCTTCATGACCTTTCAAAGATAATGAAGATTGGCTTGACAATAACATCTGCCAGCTCCCTCAGCGCTCATGGGTGAATCCCATTGGGACCCGTGGATTTCTGGGCTTCAAGTTGGCCTAAAAGATCCCCAACTTGATCCTTCTCTGTCAAGGGCACATCTTCCTTTCTCTGGACTTTCTCTGACCTCCAGGGCCTGTGATTGCTGAAGGTTGGCATTAGCAGTAAAGACTGAAGCAAAGAAGGCATTCAGTAACTTTTCTGCATCCTCCATCATGAGGGCATCCACCTCATTCAGAAGTGTGCCTGAATTTTTCCTAGTCTTCCTTTTGCTACTGATTGAGTGCTGGTACTTGAAGAAGGGCTTTATGTTGCCCTTGACGTATCACATTTAGTTCCAAGTGGATCTTAGCCTTACTGATTGCATCACTGCATACCCTGAAATCATTCCCATATTCCTATGTGGCCTGTCTCTTTTCCCACATTCCTCTAAATCCATTAAAGGAACATGAACTGCTTAGTTCAGTAGCTAAGTTACCTAATGAACTTTTATGACTCTGAATCACCAGACTAGAGGATTGTCTCTCCTGTCAACAACAGTGAAGACATACCAGTGTTTTGACAAAGGTGAAAATCTTGCTTAGAGGTGCACATACCGCTTTCATGGTAGTACCTTGGAAGCAGTTCTTCCATCTGGCCATTCTGTAGCTTTCCTGCCACTGGTGATATATGTACCTGATTTTAAAAGGTCTTATATATAAATCAGTGAATTGACACAGGTAAAAATACCTTAGGGAAGAAAAAGAAAAGCTGTGACAACTCCTTAGGCTGACATTGTCATAAAGAAAGGTAAGTACAGATCTTACCTTTGAATTGTTAGAACAGGTTTCAGGTAAGTGTATTAAAAAATTGCAGAACATAAGCAATACAGTTCACAAGAAAGGTTTAAATTAATAAGACTGAAAAGCCACCTTCATTGTGGCAGACATACCACAGAAAAATTGCACGTGGAGTTATTGCTAGTGATGTGTGCTGATAGTTCATGCTGTTCTAATGGACAGCTTATTTGTATGCATCTAAACTAAGGAAATTGGTGGTTTCCTTTGAATAAATAAAAGTATAAATAAAATACTGTAATGGATGCTTTCTTCCCCCTATTTAATGGAAAGGAAATAATTTTATGATGCTATTACATGCAATACTGAATTGGGGCTTATTTCATCACTGTCAATTAATCATGAAGCCCATCTGATTAGTTATATATATGTGGCGTGTATCAATGGATGTAAACTCTTTTTGTACACAAGTTGAAATTGTAGCTTGCAGTTTTTTCAACATCATCAACATGACTAAAACTCTTTTGGTTACATCTCATTTTTTGTACTTTATCTTACAGCTACTAGGCTTGTAATTTAAAAGTGGGTCTCTATTTTCTAAAGAAGTGAAAGTGTGAGTTAAATTTTCCTATTTTGAGAATTCTTTGACAAAAAATTGTTAAGCCTAGACTATGGTGAAATGAGTCAAGTTCTTTTACTCCTCCATCCAGCTTAACTATGGCTTTCTTAAAATACAGGGTGTTTGAAAATTGTGGTCTGTCTGCTGAATATAATGCAGCTTCTGCAGTGGGAGAACACCAAAGGCACTATAGCTTTTCATCTGTTGATCAGAAATATGGACATTCATTTCTCAGAGGTCAGCAAGCTTTTCCATAGAGGCAATCATTGTAGTACCATAGGGCTTCACACACATTAATAGATTAGGCTTCACAGTGACCTGAATTTGAACTTAAAGAGAGATCTGTTCTCCAAGTTTGGCTGCTAAAAGTGCTTAGACTTTCTAACTACGTCTGTTTTGTTTGGTTTTGTTTTTTTCTTTAATTATGATATTCATCTCTATACTCCAGAAAAATGAATTCTGCCCATATTTCTGCTTGGTAGGATTAAAAGGCATTTTACAAGTGAAGAATGTGAATAGTTCATCAGACTCTGTGGGGTAGACAAAAAGTGTGTGAAATAGACTGAGCCATTAAAAAAACAGTCAACAGAAACAGATGAATATGGCTTAGGAACTGTGAGGATTGGGTGCAGTGGAAATTTGAGTCATTGAGTAATTCCCCTGAAATAACCGGATTTTGTAACCTGAAGTAGCAGTGTAAATGCATTCATTCCTCCTCACCTCAAGTAACAAGAAGATTGAGTTTTGTACAAGTGTGAAGTGGATACGAAATTATCTACAAGCAACATGACAATAAATTGTATTTAAAGTAGAATTCAGAAGCTAGAAATGATTACCAGGGTCCTTCAATAAATACTTTTGCATGTGACTTTATTTAATGTTTTCATCAGTGACCTTATCATAAAGTCAACTGTAGTAAGGAACTATGCTCATGACACAAACCTGTAAGACATCATCTACACAGAGAAGCAGCAGGGTATCTCAGAATAAGCAGACATTTAGAACTGAAGCAGTAAAATAGGATTTTGTAGGGGTTGGTAACTTGGTACTTTAGTATTATCTGGAAATTGATCAGTAAGAAATTAAGAGAAATGACTTTGTGTATTAGTCACTAAAAAGGTAATGACAAGCACTCAAGGTGCCTTAAATGGGAAATTGTGCCTACAAAACTCAGATTGACTCAGGTCTACAGTGTCTGCTATTGTCAATAGTCAGAATATTACGTTATCCAGAGATGTGTGTTTTACTGAAGGCAAAAGACACAGTAGTATAAAGAAAAAGTCTGAATCCTTTGAACAGTCTAATGAGACACATGGATTCAAAAGAGATGAAGCAGCAAAGCAGATGCAAAAAAAGTCTATTAGAATATATGAAAGCACAGTAGAATAGATTCAGAAATTTTGATTTGTTTATCCTAGTAAAATGTATGCAGAAAGCATCTATTGGGAGAGGCTATCCAAAAGTATATAATAGGGTGGGAAAGAATATGAAAGATGATTAACACCAAGGGAAAAAAATGCAATTTAAGCTGAAGAACTAAAAAGAAATGTGAATTGGCAGATACATTTTATGTAGACTGAAAATCTGAATATTAATTACAGTAAGTTAAATTGTTATATTCTTGCATAAACTTCCACTATTTTTGGAAGAAATGACAGGGACTAAAATCCTTAATCTAGCTGAAGAACTAATTTGATCCAACGACTTCCCAAAAGCTACATATACTGCCACACAGACACAGAAATTTTTTATAGTCAGACACAAAGAATATGCATGTTAATATTGTGATGTAGAATATGAGCTTATTGAATGCCTGCTCGGACTTTTAGCCTCACATCAACATTCAATCTTTTCTTTCCCCCAAGTTAGGTTATATTCAGCCCATAGCATTTTAATGTACTGACCTCTATTGCATCCTATGAGTTCTAATTGCTTTTGTAGGAAGATCTTGAGACAAAACCTTCTACTCTGAATCTTGAATTCATCACATTCATTACAGGAGATCATTATTAAAGATTTTTCTTAGGAAAGGATATGTGTTATAAATTGCAGTTTCATAATAATATATGAATCTGTTTCCAGGGACGACCCTTGGCATATACATATGGATTAACAGAAACAGTTATCTTGGACCTAATGACTTACTGTCATTGTAATAAATGAAAAAAACCCCACCAAAATTCTTAGAATTTTTTATCTCATATGTAGGCAAACTTACAATGTTTGTGATTTTAAGTTAGACTTTTCAAAATCTAAAAAGTTTGGATTAGGCTACTCTCTCCAAAGTAGCAAATGAACAAATACATTAAAAAGAAAGAGAGGTACATGGGAAATTAAAGTAAATGAAGCATTTTTAATGAAAACTATTAAAAGAAAAAATTAGTCTAAAATATCACTGTCATTAAACTATATTTAACAAATGTCAAATAAAGAGTTTTACAGAACTTCAGAGCCTTTATGAAAGTCTTGTCTCATCAGCTAGGACAGATACAGGAAAATACTTTTTTCCACATCCATTGCTTCTTCCAAGTTTAATATAATTTATTTATGCTGTTCATTTCTGTGAAGGAAACCATTATAAATCTTTTTCTTTCCTTTCAGCAACACAACTTCAATATACAAAACTGCCATACAGTCTCATCCTCTTATGACAAATTTAAGTAACACCTAAAATGCAATGGGGATATAAGTCCCATACTCAGCTATGATGTATTTGACTTCAAGTTCTGTCATCCCATACAAAGCCAAAGGTACTTCTCTTGTCAGTCTTAAACTTCTATAAAATCTTGTGATCCTCATACCTGTCATTTAACGATACTCAAGAAATAAAACATTGAGACATCATTACTTCAACATTTTTAACTCCCCACTAATCTGCTTTTCAAAGGATCAAAGAACCATAGCATATCAGGTTGGAAGGGTCATCTGGGCCAAACTTTCTTGGTAAAAGCACCATCTAGGCAAGAAGGACCAGCATCCTGACCAGTTGGATCTCTGAAGTGTCCAGTGTTGCAGAATCCACCACTTTCCCGTGGAGATTATTCCAACTGCTGATTGTTCTCATTATGAAAATTTTCCCTCCTGTGTGGAATCAGAATACTCTCAGGGGTACCTTGTACCCGATACTCCTCATCTTTTCCATGTGACTCCCTGTAAAAAGGGAAGTTCCATCTTCTTTGTAGCCACCATTTAAATAGTGGAACATAGTGATAAGGTTTCCCCTAGCTTTTCTTTTCTCAAGGCTGAACAAACTCAGTTCTCTCAGCCTTTCATTATACAGCAGGCTTCCTGGTCCTTAGGTCATATTCATGGATGGATTTCTCTGGACCCTCTCCTGCCTGTCCACATCTGTTTTGTGTAGCAGGAACCAAAAGGGAGCACAGTATTCCAGTTGTGGTCTGACAAGTGCTAAGTACAGTGGGATAATGATTCCTTTATTTTGGCCAGAGATGTCCCTGCTTATGCCACGCATCATCCCACTGGCTTTTTTTTCCTGCAGTGGGCCACTGTTCACGCATATTGAGCCTGTGGTCCAGCAGACCTCCCAGATCCCTTTCCAAAGAGTTGTTGGGTAGACTCCAGCCTGTGCTGCATTCCTGGATTATGCTTTGATAGTTTGTATTGAGCTGGCTTCAATCAGTACAGTCCATTACTCAGAGAAGCATATTTTAGTGGTAAATTGCAAGCAGTGAGCCGTTGAGGAGGATCGAATGGACATCATGCGAAGACCAATATGATCAGGTGAATGCCATTTATTCAGCTCACCCAAGCGCCTACTGTAACCCAAAGCATTGTTCATGTGCCCTGTTTCTTATACAGATTGGCTAAATGAATATGTTCACGTGACAGAACAACATTTCTTATTGGTTACACCAAAAATCCACTAGTACTATGTTTACATACAACTCCCTAAAGGTTCTTGTTTCAGCTGATCTCTCTCCCAGCTTCAGAGAATGCGAACAAGCGAGATTGCTCACATTTTCATTCTCTGTAAATAATTCTTCCCGCAGTGATCTCCTCTTTTCATTTTTCAATAGTGGTAAAATGTTGAAGAATATTACTGGGAAATGCTTATGCAAGTGTGCTTCTTTAGGCCATTTGGGGCTACAACAGCAGCCTGTGTTATAGCAAAGGTAAATCTGAGTTTACATTGCCTTGTTTTAAGCTGTGAAATGGCAGTGATAGTGATAATTTTGTAAGTCTTTCCATGATGATAGAATGTAAATGGCATTGGCTGAATAGTCTATAAAATGCTTATATTGCAAAATTCCTTCTTTATTTCTAAATGTTTTCTGTCTTTTTGGTATTTGGTTATCATCATTCCCATTGTGTGTGAAATAGATGTGACTGGGGATTCATTTTACCTTGTCTGAAACTAAAGTTAAATAAAATTCATTCTAAATTCAAAATATGATATTTGACTGTGGTACTATAAAGTATCTAACATACTCTTTTCCACTATTGCTGTGTTCTTACCAAGTTTTGGGCTCCAACCAGATAAATTACATGTCTGTAACTTTCTCCTGTAGTCCTATTCACAGATTTAAAATTACCTTGATGTTTTCATAAACTAATGTTTACATAATCAGGCTTCACCCGTGAAAAGGGTTGTCAAACAAGGGTAATTTTCTCCATGTAGAGTCAGCTACTTCTAAGGATTGCACAGTGAACTTTCCCATTATTACTTGTTTGTGTCTTACTGAAAATATCTTCCTAACACTTGAATGGCTCTAGGCTATGCTAAAAATATTTGATGAAAGTAATGATGAATATTGGTTTAAAGGTATGCTAGTAAGAAGATAAAAAATGAATTGTAATTCAAAGGGATTCTGCGAGATTATAAAAGTTCATACTTTAAACTTAGCACTGCACCATTTTGTTATTTGATTACATGCAAATTGTTTACAGTATTAACTGTTTTTCTATTTTTTTTTAGAATTCATTCGATAGCTTTTCATAATACTGAATAACATAAAAGCAGGTTAGGAGGTTTTAAAGATAAAATAAATCTCTGAAATAATTTAAAACTCATTTGCCTTTGAGACTTGTGGTTAATGAAAATTCTGTCATTAAGCCTCTTAATTTAAACAACTGCACTTGATTCAATTGGATCTAAAATTTAAAAATAATTGTCAAGCTACAGTATTAACTTCCCACTGGACTAGAGGCTTCCCTCCTTAAAGTGAACATAAATTTCTTGAGCATTGATTAAAATATGCAAAATGGTGCCTACTTATAGGTTTTGTCTTGCTTTTACTTTTAAATCAGATTATTGTTTTTTACTAGTATTTCTTCCTTTCTCTTCATTGAGAAGATGCACATGCTGCTTGCCTAGAGCCCATTTATCTCTGCAGAATGATACTGCATGAGACTAGGAATTTTGAAGATTTCACCCTTAGCATGACTAAAAGCTGTGTCTCTGCCATTGAGAAATGTTGGTCAGCAATGACTTCTGGAAACCAGATCCCTACAAGTAGTTCAGAGGATATGTTTTAAATGCAGTTCAGCTTGAAAACAATTGGGCAACTTCCACAATAGTTAATCCTCTATAGTCCCTTTCCATTTATACCAGATAGAATTGGCTATTACTGTCTTACCGTTATTGTCATTTTGGTTTGGGGTTATGCACTGTGGGGTTTTGCCACTTTCTCTGATAGTAAGCAATTCACACAAATATGCAAGCTATGTGAATTACTTTGTAAGGATTGTCACAAATTATTCAGAAAACATAAGCTACTGTGTTCACTCACCTCTGAATTGCTTTTTGAGTATTATTGCTATAAAACATAAAACCTTCAGTGGCTGATCCGAAAAGGAGAGAGGCTGGATTTGGGAAATAAGAGAAAATTACAACGTTAAAACAGTCAGAATTGAGTGAATTACCTGTTTTAAAAGTGACTGCTTTGGGATTCAGTGCCGTTTGGAAAGCCTTCTTTTCTTCCTCCTATGTCTTGTGTTTGTAGCCCCATATATAGCTGTTTTATCTGTAGCAATGAAAAATTGAGGCTCTGTTTCCCTGAGGGATATTTCTTAAAACTTATATGAATAAATTTCAAGTAAGACAGAGCTTTCTTGAAATATATAGCAATTTGACATTTGTGTTTGGATTTTGAGTGAGCTTAGGAAGAGCCATTACCACCTTAGGCAGATATTGCGGTCTATTTCTGTCATAATGAGGAAACTCGTGTTTTCCAAATTAATAGTGCAGATCTTGCTGAGATGTGTCTTTTTTGTATTAACTTCCATTGCATCATCCCATGTTCACAGAATAAATAACATTTACAAATCTTAATTTCTTTTATCATTTGTGCACATGAAAACTACACAATAGAAAATGACCGGGGTTTTTTTTTTCTGTCAGAATATAGAATGCATGACTGAACAGTAGCAGCCTTCAGGACTTCAATCAGTGTTCTTGATCTACTAGAAATCCTGGGTAAGATGAAATGTGCAAGTGCTAGGTCAAGGGAACAGAAAAGCTGGTGTGCTTTGAATTTACAAGGAAAGACAAAATACTTTAAAAATGGTGTTTCTTAGAACTCCTTAAAGGCTTTTGACAGCATAAATCACAGTTGTGTCATCACTGACTTCGGTCTTTTTATTTCCATTTGTCCTTTAGAGTTTGAATTCTCTTTGTGGAAGGAAAAAGTTCACCTCATAAACCCTTATTTGAGCTAAGAGAGAGATCATGACAATAAAGACTTTTCAGACTTTTTGACAGTAGCAAAATTAAATATGATAACTAGCACAGACAGTGTTTGTTAGATTTTTGGACTGGTGTAGTGGGTCTAGCTGAGTGGAATTTATTTTCCCATAGTAGCCCTTGCAGTGCTGTGCTCTGCATTGGTAGATAGAGAAGTGTGTTGATAAGAAGCCTACGTTTTGCCTACTGCTGAGTGCAGCACTGTAACATTTCTTCTTCAGTCAGGGGTGAGATCCTGGGAGGGGACATAGGTAGGACAGCTGGCCCACATTGACCAAGGGGATATTCCATACCATATGATGCCAACCCAGATATAAAACTGAGGCAAGGAGCCAGAAGGAGGCATCCATTGTCTCCCATGGCTGCCTGCTGACGACTGTTACATGTGCTGGAGCTCTGCTTTTCAGAGAAGTGGCTGACCATCACTGCTTATGGGAAGTAGAGATTAACTGCTAGTTTCTGCTTTGTGTGAGTGCACACTGCTTTCATTTTGTTTTTCCTTTTTGCATAAATATACACTGCCTTATCGCAACCACGGTTTGTGTTATTTCTTTTACCTTCCACCTTGCTCTCTCCCCTGTCCAGCTGGGGAGATGCATGATAGAGTGGCTGGGTGGGCACTTGATGTTCAGCCAAGGTGAACCTACCACAACTGGCTTGGCTCAACACAGCCAGGCCATGAGAAAAAATGATATTTTAGGTGATTAGGAAAAGAAAGAACCATCTCTGCCATTTCTGAAAAAAAATTCCCCCAAAAAACCAAAATAGCAAAGACACATTTTCCATTTTGATTCATACACATAGTAACAAAAACTCTAGTACCTCTTATATGTTTGAAAGGAAATAGCCTCAACAAACAGAAAAATAGGTGCAGATTCATAGAGGGTAAACAATATGAAATTACATAGAACTGTTAAACAAAAGTTTTGATACAGAAAAGATGCGCTTATTTAACTGTTCTACCACACGTGAAATTGAGTTCATGGACCTTATTTCAAAAGGCAACATATTCCCCTTGCATTGAGCTAACCACTCACAGGTCCAACTGGTTTAGGTTCAGATCATCAGCTACAGTAATGGTGCCTAACTCAGAGCTGTGGTTAGTAATCCAAAACCAGTGACACATGGTGAAACACTTCTCTGCATTAAATGATGTTATAGGCAATTAGAACATTGATAGATCTAACAAACAGATTAAAGAATTACATACTAAATCTAAACATTCAAGATAAGAATAATCTCATCAAAAGTAGATATCTAGAATTTAAGTAATGACTCTGAATTGATCATCCAGGCATTAAGTGTAGTATGTGAAAGACAAAGCCTCCTCAAGAGTGGTTCTTCCCTGTGTATCTCGGCTACGTATTAGTGGATCCATTTCCTATGCCCCCAACTTAAGGTTAGACAATTCTTTCAGAAAAATTGAATTTTATTGCTTGTTAAGTTTTGGAAATGTTCGAGTTTTGGGAGATACACAGGCATACTAATACGTTTGCAGAAATATTTTTATTTTGTCTATTATGTGTGCTGTCTGTAAATGCAAACACACATACTGCTCTTTGCCATTAATGTTCATTCTGGAAAATCAAACTTCCAGTTTATGCATGAAAAGACATGGCATTGAAGTTGCACTAATGTTTTAAGAAGAAAATATAGAAGGGCCAAAATGTTTTTCATGACTAACTGACTTCATTCCATAATGTCAAAACCAAGAAGTTACAAGCTTTTTTTCCCAATCACTTCAAGGTTACTATTTCAAGATAGTTCCTTTGCCTGATAATACAAATAGAGGGGAGCAAAAAGCCTTAAAACAATCAATACTTTACAATGAGTTGCATACTTTGTAATTTCTAGGCAAATGGGGCAATGTTCTTGTCTCTGCATCCTGCATTTGGCCAGTCTTTTTCTGTCCCTAACAACGTACTGATTTAGACAGCCAGATCTTATGTCTTTGTGACAGGGAACTGAGCATTACAGATTCCTTTAATCATTTCAAATTTCATTGTACATCTTTTTCCATCTTTTGCACAAATATGTCACCTGTACATATAAAATACAAAGGGTTGACTGGACTCTTACTACCCTTCTTAGCAAGGAACATAACTGGAGTATTCAGGGTTATCCACATAATGCTTTAGGATTTCCAACACTCAGGCTTAAACCAGAGTTTAAACCAGGCCAAATTGCTTCACAGCAGCCTTTTTATGGCTCCATTCTGAAGTCAGTGGGAGTACTTTCTAAATATGAAATTGTGTTGGGAAATGCAAATGTTGTTTTAAATGTGTTTTGATAAATCAGATCATGTATCTCCAAGAAAGAGTTAAACTATAATAAAAGAATGGTTTGGGCTTGGTTTTGTTTGGTTTTTTGTT
>VWZD01000657.1:68599-97582 GCA_013396695.1 Sakesphorus luctuosus
TTCTTTTCTTTTCTTTTCTTTTCTTTTCTTTTCTTTATCTTTGCACAAACTTAAACTAATATTCTAAATATTTCTTTGAAATAGGTGTAACAAGCAGACACAAATTTATTGTCCAAGAATAGCCTGGTTTTATTTTGATTTTTCAAAATGAGCCAGGGGCTTTTTTAAAGGGATCATGTTAATTGTTGGATAAAGAATCAAATGGTTGGTTGTCCCTCACTTGACATCCTCAAATCAGGCTTTCTTGGAGGATGTTCTTCCATCAAGGACATGCTAATCCACTCAGTATGGTTGAAATTAAAGGAATATTATTACAATATTTGAAGTTAGACTACATTAGGCAAAGATGGGGTTTGTTGAGCCTAAACTCCAAGGGGGGCGGGAGGGGTGTGTGTGTGGGTGTGTGTGTGGAAATCACCATTTTTGCTAGCTCAGGAGTTTTATTGAGGTTGTTTTCAAATGATATGAATTCTCTGTCCAGGGTCACTAAGCACACCAAGCACAAACCAGTTTACTTGTTTTTAAGGCATGTGGCTATGTTACCACGCTCCCTCACTATTCTATTGCTTAGTCTGATAGTTTTGGAGACAATATATACATTCAAGCACAACACTACACACTAACAAACTTCCCAACCTTCTGGGCCAGTCTGCCCTTGGGTGACAAAGGCTGGAGTACAAGCAAAAGAAGTGAGATGCCTCATTTTTTCATTGCAGTAAAGAAATGGGTTAAAATTGCTAACCCAATTCTTCCTAGGCTATCGCCAATACCACGACTGGAGTCTGGAGATCTCCAAAGATAGTGATTTGAGCCAAGTCAGACCTTTTTTCTGTGGAGATTATTTCACAAGAAGCACATCATGCATTTTTGACAGTATGATTGAAAATTATGATCCTAGCCCCGGTTGTCCCCCAGCAGGGTAGGAATAAGTCCCATTGACAAAAAGAAACTTAGTTTTAACCCACAACTTTGCAATGCTTTTCTGAATGAAACAGTTCTGCAGCTGGATGAAGAAAGAGGTCAGAGAGAAAGAAAGGATATTCTTTATATTTTAGTGCAGTCTGTCAGTATGAAAATTAAATGGCTGTTTTGGATTAAGAAGGAGAAATGTATTACCTACATAAACACCCTCTAATTATTATCTCTATCTATATATATATGAGCAGACATGTTCTACATATTGCAAAACACTTTACAGACAGGTAGGGAAATGGAAAGAAATCTGATGCACTTTGAGATGGTTGTGCTTTAGTAAACTTAAACTGTACTTCCCTAGCTATAAAAGAAACAAATGACTGTACTATAGAAAAACCTGTAGCACTCAGTGTCTACTGAACTGATAACAGCCCTGAAGAAGGAATTCAACCTCTGCATTTTATTTTTTTCAGGTTATGGTTTCTATTGCTCTTTGTTCCTTTGTTTCCCTGAGTGTAGATCTAAATATAAATAAGGGAAGTAATAAACTAAAACTAAATACCTTCTTTAAAAATCTACTGTTGTAGAACTTGGATTATGAAACAAAATCTACAAGGAATCATCTTGTTAGGCATATAGATTCACATGTTAAAAAGTAATAATGATCACCAAATTGGCTTTAATGTATTCTAGTCACTGAGGTATTAAATGTTTCGGGGAAGAAATTTGCTTCAGATTTACAAAAAAAAAATAGTAAAAAGACTAGAATTATTTCCCAGTTAAAGCAATTTTGCTAGAGAGATGACACCTAAGGATTTTTCATACCAGAGTAAGAAAAATATGAGTCTCAAAAACACCAAACATAATAATATTTTCTTTAAAAATAGATGTAAATATGCTACTGCAGTCATTGAATGTTTAGGCATAGTCTTCTGTGGGATAAGGATTCTACTCAGTGTTTAAAAGTCAGTCAATAAACACCTACTTCTGAATTTTCTCTGAAAGCTGTCAGAACTGTATTTTTTTCTAGAAAAAACTTTGTCATATAATTTTTTGAGATGAGGTACTGCAACAACAATTTATTCCCAATGAACATTAGTGTAAGCAAATTAATATGTTATTTCTTTTTATTTTACTCATTAAGTCTGATATTAAAATAGGATTGAGGGAATTTCATTTCATGTCAGTTATACCCAGGTTATTTGCAGCAGCCATGAAAATAATGTAAATCTTGGTCTATACAATGTGAATTTTATAATTCTTGAGTTACTAATTGAAGACCAAAATCTCTTGAAGAAGAGATTTGAGGATTAATTTTTAAATAAGTTTTTAATCTTCTTATTCAGTTTTCATTACTGTGTAGAGGAAATTTATAATGAAAAAATACAGTACTTACCCTTTAATAATTTTCCCATTTTCAATATACTTAATCCCAAAGAGCCAAAAGACAGTATACATGTGAAATATATTCTAGGGGAAAGGATATACAGATCACATCATATGACTTATGTTTTATTTTACACTAGATCTATTAAACAAAATTCAAAACTATTTGCTATAACATCACTTGGTTAATGTAACACACGCACTGTTTTTTTTTAAATATGAGATCTAAGTTGCCAGCAGAACCCCAGGTAGAAAATGTTTCCCTGGGAAGTATTTTGTTACTTGTGTGTTTCAAAAACCACAAAATACAAGTGAAAAAGTCTTACTTGCAACTAATAAAAAGTTTAATTTTTAACAATATCACCTGCATAGATCATTGCATCAATCAAATTATGCTCAGCTGAGTGAGCCAAGGACTTTATCTGTCAGTTGTAGATGAGTAGGGGTGAATGGAAATTAATCTATAGTTGATTTTTCATTTGACTCATGGAAGGCAACAGGAGGTTTCTTCTCTTTAAAAGGATCAAGTTTTTGTACTGAAGATGGATTGACACAAAGGATAAGATTTTATGAAATGCTATTCCTTTTGTGATTAACTGTAGTTACAACTGCTGTCTGCACAGAATATTTTATATAAAATCCACCAAAATTATTGCAAAGCTCATGATATTAACTTGCTGATTTTTTTTAATTTTATACTGCATTAATGTCTGAATTTGGCTTTAAAGTTAGGGTTTAACTTCAGGGTGGGTCTGATTCTTGTTCTTGATACACAAACAAGGGGACAAGGAAGTATTAATTTAAGTGATGTTTAAGTGCACTTGAATTAGTATTAATTAATTAGCCAAATTTAATTTTCACTAAATAAGGAGATTTTTTTGCACTTTTTTTTTTGAGGGATTTCTGCTGCCTTGTTTTAGAAGAAGAAAGGGCAAGAAAGAAATACATAATTTTCTTATGTTCTTTCTTCTAAAACTATACTTCCATTGAGTCAAAGATGCCTTTGAACTAAGACAATTCCAACCAAGTAAGATGAATAAGATCAAGATTCTCACAAATAAAATAAAACAATTTCAGCAGTATTGTTACTAATTTATAAAACTTTCATGCAAACAACAACCCTATGCAAAAATTTTCTTGTCTATATAGTTTTTATTTTCCTTTGCCAGATTAAGGGAATGATCTTTATGGGTCATTTTAGGTAGTATACAACAGCAACTGCCACTAGATAATGTCTAAAAGAGAGACTAAGGAGTTAGCATTGGAAACACAGCAAAAACTGTGTGAACTCAGAACATTTATATATGACTTTCTCTGCCATGCTCAGCTTATTTGCATGGGCAGATAACTATGTTTATTAGAGAGCTGAGACTGGTATCATTTGTACTTGCTACTGTTTTAACTCAGTCCAGCAGTGGGGCTCAGAAAAGCCTAACAAAGCCTGGAGGAAAGCATAGGGTCAATGCATGCAAAGCTGGCAGTGAGAGATGTGCAACGTTTCTGGCACAGATTGAGCCACAGTGCTGGCCAAGGACCCATTATAAATCTCCTGCCTAGAGAAAGACTAAAGTTTATGGCTTGCTTTACAGTCTCTCAGACACTTAGGTGTTTCTGCTCTGTTGCAAAACCAGTTTTGATGGCCCACTTTGCCCTAAGAAGTAATAGAGATACCACTCTGTTTACCTGCATTTGTTTATTTTCTCAAGACTTAGTGTAGAAATCAATGATAAGGATGAAGGAACTGACTGCACATCAAGTCAGGCGCATGGGCACCAATAAACCTGGCTAGGCATGTATAACATAGAAATGTTGGCATTTTTTGCTGTTGCTATTTTTTTTTGGGGGGGAGGGAATTCCTAGGGGTTGAGTAAATGGCTAAATACAGTTTGAAAATGTTAAATTCTAAAAGCCAGCAAGCTCTGCAAAATTGACCTTAAACTTGTATGGATCAGCTGAGTGTGGCAGGAACTTTACACCATACGTAGTATTTAAAGAGTCTCTTTCATTTTCCAAGTTGTTCCCCCTAGTCTCCCTCAATAGTTCGGATGGAACTGCTTCTGATTAGGAAGCTGGCCCTTTCAAGGGCTATTGCCCTGTTGACAGATCTCTTTTAGAAAGGAAGGAACTTTCTTTTCTTAACCTTAGAGTGTCCTTGCTTTTATGATGTACAGTGTTAAATTGAAAGTAGCTAGGATGTACGGGCAAGGGTGACTTTCTTTTTGGAGAGGAAGCATTTTTCAGAAATTGCCAAAAGCTAAAATTCATGGAAGTCACAAAAAGTCTTTTCTATAGTTGTTTCCTTACACATTTTCTTTGAACTGAAAAGAACAGCAATATTACTCTAATTCCAAAGTTTAGCAGTTCATTGATACCCAGTAATGTCATTCAAATTACATAGAAAAGGTGTGCAATTATCTTGCTTGATAAAACAGGCTCTAGATTTATTTTCCACTGTGTCTATGCACATAATTGCATTTAACAAGTTCATTGCCAAAACCCACTTCAGATACTGCATGTCAAAGTAATGTAATAACTTTTTAAAATAAAAATATTCCAAAGATTTAAGCACTGCAATGGTGCTACTCTCTGTTTGATTCAGTGCTCTGAACAAAGACCTCTCACTTCTCAGTAAGGGTTTAATCAAATGTTCCACATTGTGGACATGAAAAGATATGTCACTCCACCCTGCACAAGACATCTCATAGAAAATATGTTTAAAAACTGAGCAAGAGTCAAAATCTCAGAACAATCCTTTACTTGACTGGTTGGATAGTTAGAGCTTAGTCTCCTCAATTTCAGCATTTGTCACAGTGAATATTCCTTTAACCCCGCAAAATGACAAGAAGCAGTTCAATAGCTCATGAGTAGGATGACAATGCCATGACTATGTTTTATGGAATCTGAGCTAGCATTTCTGGACCATGGGAACATACAATTTTTTCTAGGTTTCTACAGTGTTCTCTTAATCCATTCCACAGCCTAGACAGATAGGTCTCTTGTCCAATGATTGTAGTTATAATTCATATAATTCCATGTTAAAACCAGCTCAGCCATTAGCAATAGTCGCTCCTCCTGGAACGCAGTGGCAGAGCCCCTAATGGTCCGGAATCATTTTATAACTTCCACCCTTAATTTATTTGTACTGGTTTATGCAGTTATGCCCACATACTAATGTTAAGTTGTAATTAATTAGACAAGTTTCCTCCTCCATGCATTTACGTTCTTTTCTTAGTTTTATATTTTCTAGTGTGACTCTTCTCTATCGCAGAATCTTCTTACCTCAGTTTGCAACAGAGCTGCTTTTCCATCAGTTACTTTGGTGGACAATTTCTGTGATGGTTGCAGCCTGAATGAAAACTTTTTTAAGAAAGGCTATTGGACCTGTGGGCTTTTATTAAGGTTGTCTCGTATAATAAGTTTAACACATCACTGTCTCTTCGGGAAATGACTGAGCTTCAAATTAGCAGGCTCAGAGAATCTGTGTGGATTGGGAGACAGCTGTCACCTGACTGGGTGACCAAGGAAATATTTCATACCAGATGACACAAACCTAAAATATGTGTGCAGCAGTGGGAGGTGTTAGGTCAGTTCCACCATGGCCAATGTACAAGAAAGACGTGCTAGAGTTGTTTTGCTATGCCAGGCCTTGCTCCTGCTGGTGCCGCTACTTGCCTTTCGTTTGAGTTCAGGGAAGTAGAAATATTTTGTTGTTACTCTTTCTGTTTCTTGCTGGGTGTCTTTTGGGGTGCTTATAGATCCAGAGTGATAGAATCTGTTTTCACTGGGGAGTGGGGAAGTTTTTTTTTGTTATTCCTCGCTTGTGTAAGTGTATGTTATATTGTAGTTTTACTTTTCTCTTTTCTGTATAAATATATGTAGCTAGTTTAAGCATAAACCCAGTTTGGAGGGTTTTTCTCCTCTCCCTCTTCCCTTTTCACTCTGTCTTGGACAGCTGGCATTTTGCCAGCTCAATCCTTAGACAAAGTCCCTCGCCTGTTTTCTTGTAGGCTCTCTCCAGATACTGGAAGGCTGCAATCAGGTCAGCCCTGAAGCTTTCTCTTTTCCAGGCTGAACAATCCCAATCTCTCAGCCTTTCCTCACACGAAACATGCTCTATTTCTCTAATCATCTTGGTGACCCTCCTCTGGACTCATTTTAATAGGTCAATGTCCTTTCTGTGCTGAGGACCCCAGAGCTGGATGCAGTGATCCACATGGGAACCCACCTGAGTGGAGTAGAGGGGCAGAATCACATGCCTTGACCTGCTATCCACACTCCTTTTGATGCTGCCCAGGACACGTTTGACTTTCTGACCTGGAAGTGCACATTATAGGCTCATGTCCAGCCTCTCACCCACCAGCACCCTGAAGTCCTTCTTGGCAGGGCTGCTCTCAACCTGTTCATCCCTAAGACTGTATTGATACCAGGAGTTGCCCCAACCCAGGTGCAGAACCTTGCACTTGGTCTTGTTAAACCACATGAGATTTCTAGGTAAAAGAAAAATAGCTCTAATGGGGAGCAATGTGCCACATGGATACAGAGGCAAATATATTCTTAAGTTAACTTCCACTGTGTCCAAGAGTTACTCTGAAAGGAAAAGGAAAAAGTTGAAAACTGAACCTATTAAAATAGATACTTTCTGCTATCTGTCTGTCTCCAAGTTTTTTTTTGTGTGTGAGATCTCAGGAAGTCTGCTTTAAAGTAAAATCTTCTTTTTAGTTGAACCTAAGGAATACCCACTCTGTTAAAGCAATCTATTCTTATTTTATTCTTTCAGGGAAAGGTACAAGGACATGAACACATAAAGTTTCCTTCTTGCAAACATAAGCACATGAGACATTTTATAAGGCCTAAAACCCAGAAAGATTTGGGCCCATATTTCTTCTCAAAACCCTGCAAAATTTGTCATTGTCAACATGTAAGTGGATTTGGAGAAGAATGAGATGCAACAGTTTTGTTCTAACTGCATTGTACTCAAGGACCTGTTTATCTGCATTCGTAGCTGACTATGTGCATTTCACAGCAGTCAGCAAAGGTATTTATATGTGGAGTGCCTCCATGGATTCACATGCAAGATCTTCGCAGACACTTCATTCACAGTTTGGTAGCTTCTAGTATTTCTTTGTATGACAGAAAAAAGTAGAAAATGTATTAAAATAACAGCTGGGTATTATCAGTTGGAACTCATTCTCTATGATGTTTCTGTTAATACGAGATTTTTAATTAAAAAAAAAACTTTTAAAAACTCACATTCTAAAATTGTTGTGGATATTGATTTCTTATAGAATATTTCTTAAAAGAAAAGTAGTAGATGGATGGTATTTTGTCTAATTGAAATAAGAGCTTTGTTGTTAATTAACCTTTAGGTCTATACCTACAGCTATTTTGTCTGTTTTCTAAAAAGTGTGGTAATGTACATACTTTTCAAAATATATCATGCCTCCTGTTGTCAGTAGTGTGAATACTACACCATTGCTAATATCGCATCATTATTATTCAGGAATATGTCAAATAAACTCTTGCAAGTTCTGGGAAGGCAATCTCCACAGTAAGATACTGAGTTAGTTTATCTAAGTATGGGGTAATGGGGAGCCATACTTTTCTTTCATGAATGGTATGAAGCTATTCTTTACAGAGCTTTCTACGCATCTATTATTGCTATACCCTCAGGCTTCTTGCTGCAGGTCTTCATACTGCAGGAGGGATTTTCATCTTTGTTTTTGACTCATTCCTGAAACCACCTTAATCCAGTTTTAAATGGGTCATGCAGTCTAAACAGTCACAAGTAGCTCAGTTTTAATGCAGTCATATCACTTCTGCAGTGTTGACTACAGTGAATTACTCTTAATATATGTCTGCAGAAGTTTCCAGGCTTATTTTAACTAAACTAGCCTGAGGACAAGTTGGGTCATCTAACCTAACATAGAACTTTGGCAGCCAGGTCTCAGGCCTCAGTCTGTCAGTGTCGTACCTAAAGATCTTGAAGGTGTTCACTGCCATGCTAGCTAAGATAGGAAAGTCCCAATTTTACAACTACAAAACTGAGGCGAACAAATACGAAGTCCAAATCCCTAAAAAACGTAGCAAATCCTTCTGCTCTTGAGCAATGTAAAATTGAATATAAAATATGTGTAAAAACTATTTTTACCATCCTGTTACTGTTGAGGCACTCTTCCTGTTTAGGCCATCCTAAAAAAGAGTAAAGGACACAGCAAGGTTCTTCTCAGAATAATACTCTAAATTATTTTGTGTGTGTCTTGAGGCTTTTCAAGATGGTGTAACAGGTGGTAGTCTTGCTCCAAAGCTGAATGTCTGCTTGAGGCAAATGGCCAACAGTCTTAAAACACTAATCACACAATACCAGCCATAGGCAATCCTACAGCTTTCCCCAACTCCCTGAAAATGATAACCACAGTATGGTCGGGTATGTGTGTCTATTTCTGTCAGCAGAGGTACATGAAAGTGGGTTAAGAGCACTGTCATTTTTTTCATGTGTATTTGTTTTGCTGTTCAGTGAAGTTTTCATGTAAGCATACACACAAAATATTATGGCTTTATAAAATACCCTCTACAGAATCCTTGAACATCAATTTTTGTATTTTTGCCTACCGTGTAAGAGAACTTTTGTGATAAGTATTTAACAACTTTTCTCTTGCTATTACCTTTTCCATTCAGAAAGAAAACAACAGATAGAATCCTTTGAATGGGTTACTTCTTCACATTCATTAGCGGGTCAATGACTAAACCTGACATTTGTACAGTGAGAAACCCACACTGGTTTTGAAGACATGCCTATAAACCACTGGACTGAGATGACAGTATGTGTTTGGATGTGCAATGGCCAACATTTTGATTTTTCAGAGATAGAAAGGGGAAGAGAAATGAGGGGAGACAAGAAGCAGGCTAGAAGAAAGAGAAGGAGACTGATCACGCATAAGAGAAAAAAGCTATTATAAAAAATTACCACTTCTGAGTCAAGAGAACAGGCTAATGTTCATACTTGTCAGAATCACTGTTAACAGGAAAGTCTTTTCTTTTTTTTTTTACATTTATTTTCAATATGACATTTTTGCATGTGAATGCCCTACAAGACCCTCAACAGCAAGTTTGCCCAGAAGTGCTGTAATTAACTGTACCAAATGGTCTAATATGCTGTCAAGTTAATGCCTTCTACCTGGCTGTTTGCTGCCCATCATGTATCATTGTTCAGCAAATGACAGCAGTCAGGTTATTAAAGGTGTAGATATTAAATTAACAACAGTGGTAAACATTGTAGCTGTACTTCACATCTCAGCAGAGCCAATGAAGTGGATGACACTGCATCCATGCTGATATGCTGCAATGACAGATGGGCGTCATTTAACACAATACATCAGTGGGCAACCCACGTACCACAGCTGTCCTCCACTAAATGAATTAGATCAGGGTAATTAATCTAAGGCAGAAAGTATTACTAAAGTGGGTCCTAAGCGGAATTAGAAATGAATGGAATATCCTGTTAAAAAAAAAGGAAGGAAAAATAAAAATAAAAAGAATAAAAGGGCTCGTTGCAGCACTAGTGTGGAAACAATTAATAAGTATTTTAATTCCACACGTAGAAGGTAATGCCTATCTCTTTGTGTGAAAGAGTATATAATAAACACTTTTCTGTTCTTCAGTATTTTATCATAATCTTTTTTTTCAACATGTGTGTGCAACAATGGAAGCAACAACAGTAAGAGATCATGACCAAGATGTTACATTTGACACAATACTCTAACGTAAGAAAATCCTATCATGTTTATGACTTACATGTAATGCTGATGGAATTACTCCTTATTACAGATCCTCCATTTGTACTGATTGACCTGTTCAATTCCTGTGGCCTTTTATATGAAGAGATGTCTTATTTCTGTTTTGGCCTGGAGATAACTATAAAAAATCCTATTCAACACAAAATTTGATTTCTACATCATAGTTGTTTTCTCCAAACTTCTTCACCTATATTGTGTCAAAAAACCCACAAAGAAAGAAAGAAACAAACAAAAAAATGCCAAACAACTAAAAAAAAGAGAAGGAGTAAAACAAGTTTGTCTTGCTGCCACTCTGATTGATTACAAAAATATTTTAATGTTTTTTATTTTACTTTGGTATCAGTTTTCTATATGAATACGTTGCAAGGGTTTTTTTATTGGAAATAAATCAATGTTGTCATGTCTGTTTGAAATCATAAAACAGTTAAATATCAAAGGCTTAGAGCTAGGGTGTATCAATTAATTTCTAAATGCAGACAATTTAAAGAGCTTCTGTAAAAGGAGATAAACAAAGAAGTGCAGCCCAGAAAATTTCATTGTTAGTCTTGCAGGTTCTGTATTAATTCTGTTCCGCTTCATTTAGAGTACGACATCTGTAATGGAAAATTTCCCTAAAGAATGTCTCTGACAATGATGAGCATTGATCAAGCATCATGTACTCACTTGATGCTGTCAGCTCACTTGCAGCTTCCTCTTTATTCTTTTCGCTTTGCCTAAGAGAGCCATCATCCTTTGAAACTGATCCTTTTCGGTTGGTAGAGACTGAGATTTGCTACTAGTTTTAATCTTTAGGGGAAAAGGGAAGGAGAATTATTATGGGAATAGGTATTATAGCAGTGATTATGTTTGAGTGATGCAATGGAAACTTATGCTGCTACTAGGCTAGTGTGAATCAACAGAAAATCCCTGAAATGTATTGACTTTTAAGAAAGTAAATTTTAACAAGTCACAGTATGTATGGGAATTCTTCAATGTTTTTCAAAGTGCATCCAAATGATTAAATACATATTTACTGTTTTGTATGTTCTCCCTTGTGAAACAAACCTGACTCTCTGTGAGAAGGACAAGTTCTTTCTGTTAGCCTCTCCACACTGCTAAACCAGAACAGTCTTATGAAAATATGATATCACATGTTCTTGGAAATTCCAGTATAGCATACTTTATGTATAAGTTGTTTTCTTGTGTAAATACTTTAAGAAGAACAGAATGGCAGTGTCTCAGTTATTTTTGGTTAATACCCATACTTTTTCTACTTCTGTGTTACTTTTGCTTCTGTGGCATCATGGAGATCAGAAAAAATTCTTCACAGAGAGAGTAATCAGGCATTGGAACGGGCTGCCCAGAGAGGTGGTGGATTCACCATCCCTGGAGATTTTTAAATGCAGATTGGACGTGGCACTGAGTGCCATGATCTAGTTAATGGACTGGAGTTGGACCAAGGGTTGGACTTGATGATCTCGGAGGTCTTTTCCAACCCGATCGATTCTATGATTCTATGATTCTATGAAAAATATCCATCCAACACATCAGCACTACCTCTTTCTAATTTATTCCTATTTTCTTTATTAAAACCCTCTCTTTATGCTTCTTGAAACATTTTTCTGCCATGCACAAAGCCTAACTGCTCAGATCAGTTTTCCCCTATAGGTTTGAGTATGAAACACATTTCCTCCACTTTTAGGTTCAAGCTGCAGCATAACTCTTGAATCTCTAGTTTTATACAAGTGGAATTTTCCTTTGCATAGATAATCATGGCATGTCTTCCCTGATTAAAAATACATTCCTCTTCTCTTGTCTTCAGGTTTTATTTCTCTTCTGATTCCCAGCAGAAAACCAGCCAAACAGCATTGTCTGAATCAAGCAGCATGTGGGGAGTTTATGTCTTAGAACTTTTTCCTGTGCAATACATCAATGTTTTGAACCAACACATCGTTTCTACATGAGTATGATATCAGTTTTATACTTGTAGACCTTTCATCATTTATGTCTTGTTTTTAGTTACTTGACTCTTACATAAAATTTTAGAAGTCTGGAGTATCTCTCATATGAGGAGAGACTGTGGGATCTGGGCCTGTTTAGTCTAGAGAAGAGAAGACTGAAAGGGGATCTCATTAATATATATAAATATCTCAAAGGAGTGTGCCAACAGGATGGTGTCAGACTCTTTTCAGTGGTGAACATTAACAAGATAAGGAGTAATGACCATAAACTAAACAACAAGAAGTTCCTCTACAACATGAGGAAGAACTTCCTTACATTGAGAGTGGCAGAGCACTGGAACAGGCTGCCCATGGAAGTTGTGGAATCTCCTCTTCTGGAGACATTGAAAAACCACCTGGACCTGCTCTAGGTGTTCCTGCTTTGACAGGTGGATTGAACTGGGTGATGTCCAGAGGTCTCTTCCAACACTACGAATTCTGTAGCTACAACTTCAATTTCTTCTTATTTGATCCCAAGCTGAATTGCTAGCTTTGAGGTGAAATGCTACAATTCTCACATTACTACTATCTTCTCTTACTTGGACTCTGGAAAATGATCCACTTTTTGCAAACTTTTGAATAGTAGCATCCATAACAAGTATAATCAGCTACATTGCAGAAAAATCGTGCATAAACAAAGTTAGAAATAAATGATGATTTATCAAGGTGTCAGATGTTGTGTGGTGATGGATGAACAACAAAAATGTAATAGTATAGTCTGCATACTCATTGAAATGTTGCATCTTTATCAGCAATATATTCCTATAGCTTCTGAAAATTAGCTGAAAAGCTTAGAAGAAACAACTGCCTCTTTGAATGCTTTACAGTCTCATAGTGCCCAACTTGCTACAAGTTGTCCGAAATGTCTAGTAGTGGTGATTTTATCTCCTGTGCTGACTGCACTGAAATTTGGAAGAAGTTTTATGAACTTTTTCGATGTTCATGTATATCCACCAGCATAAGGACTCATCATCACTGCAGCCTTTAGGTACTTCTACAGCTTAAGCATTAATAATTAATATAATAGTGATTTTTATGAATGTGAAATTGAATGTTTCTCCTAATATACTAATATGGCTTCTTTTACAACATAAAATTGCAGTGATGAGATTACAACTGCTACATGAGACATGAGCGTGCCATCCTAGGACAGTGGAAGATCGTATTGGGATGAAATAATATTACACCTTTGTCTTTTCAAAGAAATAACATTACTGGTTGCAACTCTGGTAAAAGACGCTATATAAATACTCTATGGAATGAAGTTCTTCTTTGACTACAAAACCACTTTACCTAAGGCAAAAGCAATTGTTTTCATAAGATTCATCAATCCCACAAAGGATTATCCTAAAAGAGAGAGAGTAGAAATTATTCTGCACTACAATTTAATTCCATGTATAATTTGCTGAATCAACTCAGAAAAGGTTATAACGTTATGCTAGCAATGAACTTGGGGATGAAAGAACTAAACAGAATATGATCACGTAAGATTTCATGATCAGCACACGATAACCTCCCACAATTTCTGACTTCAAAGGAGAAAAAATTATTTAAAATGCCATCGATAAACTTCCACTGTAAATCTGCCTAACTTTTGAGATTACCCTTCAACTTTTCTTACTTACCTTTATTTTTATTTTCCACATGGAATTTGTTTCTTAAACTGCGGTTCCAGGAGAAAAATATTTCTTAACATGATTTATAACAGAATTTCTCCTATTATGTAATCTCCAACCTCCGTTTGGGGAGAGAAATTTGTGGGCCAGCATTTTCAGAAAGGTATGAAGCATGAAGATATTTTGTCCTTTAAGTGTAACTGCAAACATTTTAAATTCAATTAGCTTTGTTGAAATTTGGGAATTAGTTTTGTTAAAGTAGGATATCACAGTACAATAGAAACTAAATTTTAGTATCCAATTTTCAATGTGTGTTATTCAAGACACTTTTTCACCTTTCCAAAATATGCATATACATAAAATATATACATAATATACATATACATGCTATATATATTCCTCCCTATACATTCACAATGCTATGAAATCCCAGCTGTATAGAAACAGAAAATGAACACTGAACTAAACCATTGACATTATTTTAGAAATGTCACTGCTCTTACTAAGTTTCCAGGGCTTTCTCTTAGTGAATCTGTGGAATATTTCTAGACAAGTAGCACTATAATAGCACCTCATGTCCAGTTCATGTTAAATCTTTACTAAAAACTAAATGATATTTTCAACTGACTTCTAGGCAACTGCAAAGATTACAAAATGATTGTTTAGCCCTAAATCTCTCACTAGAAGATGTCAGGTTAAATGGTCATAACCCTCTTCTTTTCCTGACCCAGTTTGATTGGGCTAATTAATGCCAGCATTTGCTGCCAGTAGTCTTCATAATCTTAACAACTGCTCAGTATGGGAATGCTGCTGTAACGCAAGTACAGAGAGACATGACTTTTTTGTGTCCTTTTCCTTTCCTTACACAAAAGCATAGAGGTAGTCTCAATAAATCTGTGTGATACATTTTATCATCCTTGACACAAGAACTGGGGGAGTGGGAGTTTCCCAGGAAGAGACTATTGAGTTCCTTTAGGACATGCATGTGTTTTCATTCTGGGAGGTCTGTTCTACACATTTTAGTCCTCGTGGTGGGTAATGTGTTTTACTACAGCGAGTGGGAATAAAGCTTACCTAATTTTCTGCTGCAGTGCATTGTCTTGTTTCCATATCTATTGAAACTAAAAGCTGCCTGCTAGGCTTACTGTTCTGGTGTGCTGAAGCTTGAGGAGAGAATTGTGCTGGAAAACAAGGCATAAGGATAAAAAAAGGTTAGGAAATATGAATAAACTAATCAGAACCAAGTACTTCAGTTATCAAAGGAAACAATTCTCTATTTATTCTACTCAGGGAGGCGATCAGTAGTTCACTGTTTTTGTCTGACAAAAATTATCAGATCTTAATAGTTTATAATCTATAAAACTGGATAAGATAGAAAAATCTTCCATACAAAGTAAAGAAATAAACATTTTGTCTGTTAACCAGAAATAGAGGGACTTTCACTGGGCTCCAACTCTTGCATTTTTGAGACAAAACCAAATATTAATCTCAAGCAAATTTATGTGGTTTTGCAGTGCTTTTTAATGGCTTTTAGAGGCTTTGAATCTGACACTTGGTGAATGATGTCTTTGCTAAGGAATGATTTTCTCAGTCCTTTTCCTCTGCTTTTCTCCATCCATGTCTCCCTATTTTCTTTAAAATAATCACATTAGATTTCACTGTCATTCTTTCTGGTCCACTGAAATCCAACACTGGAATTACAATATAGAACTGACAGAAATGGTTAATTGATTGTAGTGGAACTGACCCATGGATTTGTTTTACTAATCACAACATTTTTATTTAATTAATTTTATATATTTTATTATAAACAATTCAGCAAGGAAAATCTATTAGGGTGAAACTAAAGTATGGATCTGTTGAAGTTTATTCATACAAGGAACTTTGTAGCAAAGAAATAAAACATATTAACTTATGTCAACAAGTGAAATATACTGCTGAAATGATCCTCAGCCATAATCAGGAATGAAAGAATCTGTTCCTCCCGGTCATAGACTGACCCAGAGAATTTTCAGGTCACTAAATTTCCTGTAGTTAATCTTGTTGTTATTCATAGTAGTCTAGCAAAATATTGGCAATATTATTTTGCACCCCATTTTGAATGGCATCATAAGTGACAAGATGAATTAAAAAGCAGTTGAGTTTCCAAAGTGCAGAACTACTGCAGACTTGTTCAGAATTGCCCTTGATTTATATTATTGGAAAAGAAAAAAATATATTTTCAGTGATTGTTTCCATAAATGGAGATCTTCAGACAATACACAAAAGTCTATTGAAAGACAATCAGATGGGGTTAATTTTAAATTTAGAAAACATGTATATAAAAATGAACAGAATTCCATATTCATAGAGAGGCCTCATATTTCAGTGCATTAAACCCTAGATATCCCGGCTTCAGATGGCAGCTTGCACAGCTTTCAAAGACATCAGTGGGTATTTAGGTCTTGCTTCTGTAGAATGGTTTGAAATAGCAAGAACTTCATTCACTAAATATTTCAAAGAATGAAGGAGAAAGAGAAGACAACATTTTCTGCCACAAGACAAAAGGATAATTAAGGAATGGTTGAAACACAAAAGAATGTGCACTAAAACTAACAAATTATTTGTATCATCTGATGGAGACCAAATGTCATTAAATTTCCTGCAGGTTCTAATCAGAATTTCAGGGTATGAATATTAAAAAAAAATTTTGAAAGCTTCTTATCTGACTTAAATAACCTACAGACTGTCATTAATGAAAAAACACACCCCACATTCAATGAAACCTCTCAAAATCTCCCAAGCCCCAACACCACCCTCCCCAAAGAAGCTGTTTAGGAATGAAGTGAGATAGATTGCCTCAGCTAAGTAAATGGATAACATTATACACGTTAGTTGGCTCACCTTGACAGTCAAATGTCCTTCCTTTAACCCTATGTGACCATTTCTTGTTTTCCTACGGGGATTTCCATTTTTAGTTTAAATTGGAGAAATTTTGCACCCATTTCTATTGGTGAGAGTTTTGCAATTAGTAGTAGGTGAAAACACCCCAGGATTTCAGATGGTGTCTGTATGTTTCCCAATTCATGCCCACCGATCCACAAGCAATTCCCTTATGAGATAATTAAATGAGGTCAGTGAGAGTCTATTCTGTTCTGATGACACTAGCTGAAATGATCAGAGTGTAAGCCACAGAGAGCTATTGCTCCTGGCCACAGGTATTTTCATACATGGTGAAAGAAAGACTCTTACTGCTTGCCTGGAGGGCTTGATTGGGGAATACAGGACAGTTTGGGTCTCTAGGTGCAGAAGTGGCTGGAGCAGATGGTAAAGCTGGTTACACCACATCACCAGACCTTAGCTGTGCTGCAATTGTCCTTCCCTGTGGGTTTGTTAGTTAACTGGGGAACTGGTGCTTTGTATCCATCCACACACTACTCCCAGATCTCTCCATTCTCTCAGCTGTATATGGTGTCTTATAGTCTCAGACACTGGAAGACTCTGAGTGCCATACAAGAAAAGCTGTGCACACTTTTCATTAAATGACACTACTATAGCATGTCCTTCAAATACCTTGCACTTATTCTTCAGGGGAAAATTGTGTGTAGTAAAGCATTCAGCCATGCTAGGCATTTGGCATTGTTTTCTAATGTATCCCCTGTTATTTTTTTTTATGTTAGAGTTGACAAGGTTAAAGAAGTGCATGTTGTCCTGGTCATTTCCTTGCAGACAACACAAGAGAAGTGGGTATTTGGTAAACAATTACAAAAGGAAAGGGCAGAGGCTTTCCTGACCCTTTTTGGTAGGACACTTCATTCATATTGATAATGGGAAGAAAGCCATGCAGCATTTCTATGTTGGGATTGAATCTTTGCTGAAAAGATGTGGTGTGATGTGATAAGAGAGTGGATGAAATTGACTCAACAAAAAAAAATCATCAAAACACACTTTTAAGAAGAGTTCTTAACAGAGTGCTATTCCTGTATTCCCTTTTATAATTAACATCCAGTTTTTATCAGGCTCCTTTCTGAAGTCTAAATAAATGCCCCTATTGCATGGCTTCTGGCTTATATCTTGCAGAAGATACAGGTTCTAGTTCATCATTAAAAACAAATCCTAGTTTTATGAGCCATATAAAGAATAAGGCTGCCCATGGCTATAATTGAGTTGCTGGTTTTTATCTCACTACAGTCTGTTGGGTGTCTCTCTAGCTATAAAACAAGTAATTTTACAAATACCCTGTGGTGAACAGAGCAAGACTTTTGGCTTTCTAGCTATTTAGTTCCCTGTTTTCTGTGGTTTTTTTCCAGAAGTATCAGATGCAAATTAGGTTTCTAGTTTCTCTTATCTCTTTGTTCCTTCCAACACTGAGATTGATAGCTTTAAGGAGATCAAAGTCAACTTTCAAATGTATCCCAAATTGATAATCTCCAGACTATCATACACCTTGTACTCAGAACAAAAACCTAAAATCCATAATGACATGAGCATGGTAAATATGATTCTTCTGTTAGACTAAGTAAAAGTAGATTATACATGTTTTTTTAGACTTCAAAGGCCTGTCCTTTTAGTCGGGTTTCTTTAAGGTCTCAAAGGCACTGTGTACTCCCTTTTGTGTAATAAAAATAAAAGACACTGCAGCAAGAACTTGAGAGGATCTTTTCCTGCTAACATTGCAGTTTCAAAGATAAATGGACAAAAATATTGAGAAAATAAAGGTAGAGGCATTTCTAGATTATTTAAAGCAAATGAAGATGTGTAATGTGCCTAAAAAGTTTATGCTTCATATCTAACTGTAATAGGTATTAATCTATTGTTTTAGATATGCTGGCTGTACAGGTTACCAAATAAAAGAGACAAAAATGAAGGACCCTTATATTCTATTCCTATGCCAAGAAACGTGAAAGAGAGAAACACACATTTCCGATAGAGTGCAAAATCTGCAGGTGTAATTCAAAGCCAGTTCCCACTCACACTAATTAAAAATGACAATATTTCCTAATGTTGACATCTTGGACTTAACTGCCTGGTGCAAATGAGACTACAGTTGGGGCCCACAGAATGTTTCATGACCAGGGACATATCAAAACCTTTGGTAGAGATCTCGTGTACCCACACACTGTCACTGCAGAGCAGCTCTCTGACAGTGACAGGGCATCTGGCAGGTAGCCACATTGCTTGCTGGCTGGCAGCCAGCTGCTCTTACCTGTGCCTGGTGAGCACATTGTAATAACCAATCCCAGGTTTAGGGAGAGGTTTTGGTATGAACTTTATGGGAAAAAGTGTCAAGAAGGGTACATCCTCCCTTCCAGGAGTGCCTCTGAACTTTTCTTTCACACAGTACTTTTTTTTTAGAGTGCTCAAAGGAAGATGTTTGGAGAAAAAACATATTTGATCCTTCCAACTGTCCTGTTCTCTTCTGAAACACAAGGACATTTGTGGGTATGTGCATGTGAGTGGAAGAAAATAATCCTATTCTTCAGCATAGATAAATACCTCTGTGATTTGTAATTAAAAGTATTTGCATGGGATAGTACATGGTAATCTAATCTGTTTATGGGCTAAGAAATACATTCTTTCAAACAGCATGTCTTTCTGGTATAGCACTAGGTGACAATTTGATCCTGCTTATACTTACAAAATATATTTTGGTATTCTCTGTGCAGTTCTGGAAGCATCTGTATGTTTCCCTTATGGGAAGTCTATTGTGATGCAACAGATCTCCTCAGACAGCACTTCTGGGAAACATCAGAAGCTCTACACCGCACTAAAGATAGAAGTGAAGAAGAAAATAAAGGAGGTATAGTGTTGTTATACTTCAAAAACTCTTAGAGAAATATATTATGAAAACACTAGACTGTCAAAAGAATTCCCTTCATTGACTGGTAAAAAAGCAGCAGCAAGACTGTGCCATCCTCACCTCACCTCACTAACTGCTGTGTCCCAACTCCCATGCCTAAGGAAAAGAAAGTGTATCAGCCTCTCTGGTGTACTCAGTCAACTGAGGCTGCCAGTAAAGGTGTAAATTGTTGTCAGTTGTCATGACTTGGTATGTGTTATAACATAAAATGAAAAAATAAACTCTAAATGGAAAAGCACCAAGAACTGGGGCCTTGTCTGTATGAACTGAAACTGATACATGATCATAACGGCATTTGAATAAAAGCTGCATCTGTGCCTGTCTGAAGTGAAGAATATCATCCAAACATATCAGTAATTCTGAATACCTCTGGAATACAACTAGACTCTAAATAGAAGTTGAAAAATGAAGAGTCAATATTTTTGTTTTCAGTCCACAAGCTCACTTAATTAATAGAAGATTGAAAGAAAGGAATAAAACTTACAGGAAAACTCAGCATAAGGAGTAATTTTCTCACTGGCCACCGCTTTGACAGGAATAAAACACTGCTTCACATGAAGTCCTTTAGTAAAAGCCCTTCTGCCACACTTTGGAGCTCTGCAGAACCGGAAAGAATGACTAAGGTGGGAAGATGTGGGGAACTGAGCTCTCATTTTATTACCCCAGATCTGCTGACATCTGTCAGCAGTTACACAGTTGGGAAGAAGGGATTGTATCTTGGACCTTGCCAAAATGGCTCTAAAACATCATCGGTGGGTTTGCTCTGCTGATTCCATCTGTCTGTGTCTCAGTGCACATGCAAGATATTTTTAAGCCACCTGCTGTTGATACAGTAATATTTTTTTTCCAGAGTAGCATTCAGACTTGCAAGATCAAAGTATTGATCAGAATTCAGTGGAAGGCTTAGTATTATTCCTAGACTTTAACTTGCCTTTCTAGATTCCCATTACGCTAACCCCTGATGGGTTGCGACACTTTCTGAAGTGTTCATTTTTCACCATAGTGACACTACTATTATAATCATGGATGTTGCCTTTGATCATAACAAAATTATACTAACACTATGGATATGTTTTTTCTGTACTCAGTCTCATTCAAGACTTGGGTCCAGGTGGGCTAAAGAAGGTTGAACTAAGTAAAACTTTGTTCCTTCTTTCTTTTATGATAGTAAAGAAAAAACAAAACCAGGATGTAAATGCATTCACAACAGGAACTGTGATATGTGTAATCAAATACTTGAATGTGTCCAGTAAAAAGAGCAGAGAACAGAATTATGGAATCTTTAACTGTTCTGTATCTTCCAACTATTGCAGTCCTTGTTATGCTAGCTAAGAATTTACTCAAATAGTGATTTTTTTTTCACTGATAATTAATTTTTTGGCTGTTTTTAAAGAACAAGTAAGAGAGAACTCAGAGGAAGAGTTTCAAATAGTAACTGTGAAGTTCTAATGATTTCTGTATTTTTATATTTATTTGAGGAATCGTGCATGTCTTAAGTAAATGTTTTGAAAGTAATTTTTCTGGAAACAGGATTCAGCTTTTACTGCACAGGGAAGTTCTGTTTCATCAAGTATTTTCAACATTGAAGAGGTACATCTGAAATATCAATTTTTATGGTAAATTTACAATTATGAATATAAAACAGAGAGGTTTTTTTCACCTGTAGTGTTCCCTCTTCCAAATATCTTATTCAAAATTGTGCGAAAGATAGGAAATTTCAGGAGATATTATAAATACCTTCAATGGAAAGAAGTTGAAAGAATGGTTCATTCTCACCTCCCAAATATTCTTTACAGTGAACAAAAGCCAAGCAAAACTTCGTGAATATTCTGTTTGATGTAATATACGTAAAAGTTTTGGGGGATATAGATGCTTGTGCATGTACACATATATATACATATATATATATGTGTGTCTGCATAAACCAACTAAGGAAAAAAAGTTAAAAATCAATTATTATAATTTAAGTATTTTTAAAATTAAATTATTTAAATGAATTTAAATAACAATGAAAGTAATAAATGAATCAAAGAAAAATCAAAGTACTAAATGAAATTTAGTTCAAAATATTGCTATTAATTTAGTTTTATATCAAGAAAAGAGAAAAAAACTTTGGGAGATTTATAATACAAGTATGTATGAAAATATGACTATAAATATGAAAAACTGCTTTGAAATGAGCTGTATTTAATTGCTGGGAGAAAGCAGTAAAGCTTCCTGAGCACAATCAGTTCAAATATAAAACTACACTTAAGGACACTTTCTATGAAAAGTTACCACTGTTTATCCCAAAAGTCTCCATGACACGGTCAGACATCGTCTGCAGTTTAAGAGTTTTTCAGCAAAGCAAATTGCTGCCAGTAATGTTACCAAATGTATTTTGAATTTCTGACACGTTAGCTTACTGATCCATCTTTGACAGTAACTGCATGGAAATCAGGAACCAGGAAGAACTGTTTGTTAGAACAAACTTCTAGTCAATTACAGCTGTGCTTTATCATTCCAGCTGCAAACTGTAAGCACTGTGGTTCATAATCTAATTCTCTGATATCTGTGAGGACAGCAACATAAAACAAATTACAAAAGAATTAGTTAGAACTGTGTCACTATCCTTATGACAGATAACTCACAAACATTTAATCTAAAGAGGTCACATAACATGAGTCAGACAAACTTGAGGTCATCTGTTCTTCTTGGTCAAAATACACTATTTATGTGTTTGGATCTCCCCCAGCACTTGGTTAGTACATGATATTGTTAGGCTGCTTACAGTAGTGAGACTCCAGAGCAAATAAACTTGTCTTGTGGTAAGCATTACAGTATAGGCATTGCTAATTATTTGTTTCCTGCTGTTAAGCAGAAAACAGGCTTGACTGCCCTCACAACAGCTGCAGCATTACAATGTGTGAAACACTATGAACTTTATGTGCTAACTCTCCTGAAGAGCTCTGGGGGCAAGAGGGTATTACAAACAGGTAGACTAGTTGTCAGAAGAGCCTTCTGAAGAGCCCTAGTGCATCAGCAGCAATTAATGCAGGTGGTATTTTAGACAAGGGAGCTAATGAGCTTTAATATGCATGCAGGTGAGGGAGTGCTGAATCAGTAGAGCCATTAATGAACCTATGACAGCCTAATTAGCTACAATTTAAAATCTATGGAATCTAATCAGAAGAGCTGAACACTGCTGCAAATCTGTGTATGAATGAGTCTTTCTAAATACTCCAATCTGTTGCTTAGTCACTGATTGATAGTAATTGCTTTTTTTCCTCCATTGTGTACAGGAAAATGCCCAATTTTGTTCTGATAGAGGAGGACACAACATTGAAGTTAAATGCCTGAGATGTTTGACTGCTTAAGTTTTAATCAGGAGAAGTTTAAAAAAAAATCAAAGTAAAATTAATTTCCAGATCTGAATATAGATGATTAAAAATACACCACCAACTTTTCATGTATTTTGCAGGCATAGATTATATGCTAGTTAATCAACTCCAAATAGCTTATATGAAATTAAAGATAGAACTACAGTTGAAGTGGCATATAATACACATATTAATATAAAAATTTCTTTATATAGGAATGTTATTAAACTCCTTAGATGAATGATTTTTAATACAACCAAAAAAAGAATTTTCCTACCTAAATGTTGTTATTAAAAATATCAAAATAATAAGAACCTATTATAACGTTATTGTGAAACATTATATTTTCCTTTTCCAAAATCATTATGGGAAAAAGAGTATTTGGTAGTGAACAGTAGAAGAAGTACACAACATATCTAAAAACTGTGTCCAATATTCTCACTGAGATATGAAGTATTTTAATAAAGGTTTAAATACCGAAAACACAATGAAATTTTGCTTGTGCTGATGGCTCAGATCTTACTACTTTATGCAGGTGAAATCCCGTAAGAATTTTCCTTTACTAGCCAGCTAGCTCCTTCTTGCTGTAAAACAACAGAGAGGTAAATATTAGATTAGTGAGTAAAAAGATGCTGAAGAAGAAAGTTTCTGAGAATGTTTTTTTGCCTATCCCTGGTATCTTTAGTAAACATTACTATACTGAATATTGGTATTAACATGAATCTACAGGGATTTGTTATTGTTTGAAGTCTTTGCTACTTTTGCTATTTTGCTATTGTTTGAAGTAATAATGTTCTGTGTCACTACTGACATTTTCATGTAAATACAAAGTATTTGAAAACAAGAAAGGTGTAAAGTAAAGTTTTAAGTCACAGCTAATGACCATGAACTTAAAATTGCTATTTTTTGAAGATTGGATGCACAGCACGTTGACCAAAAAGGAAGAGGAGGGGTAAACGTGCTGGAAAAGAGGACATGAAACAATTTACACCTTAAAGATTGTGTGTTTCTTCATGTGATGTGAAGGTAATTGAGACCACATGAAGCCCTCAGCATCCCAGATTTCCATCCCAGACTTCCTCTCTTGCCACCCTGAAAGTGAATTTGGAAATACCATAGAAAGTACTGTAAAGGATTTTCTAGGAGCAGCTTTGTCCACAGCCTCCAGTGACTGGATTTGGAGTAGAAATTGGTCAAGAAAACTGTTTTTTTCACTTTTTAAGTTTTCTCCCCTTAACCTATGTTAAGCCTCTGCTTTCCAGAGTTAGCATAAGGAACTGTATTTTCACCAAGGCTTTTTTTTTTTCAATTAGGTCACATGTATTTTTTCCAATATGTTCTACAAAGGTTAGCAAGAAGCCAGTGAGAAAAGGCTCTGTTGAGACACCTGCTACCTGACCTATTCCTCTTGGAGACAAACACAAGCTTCAAGCCAGATGTGTAATTTGAATAGCTGTTCATGAATGTATTTCAGATCAAGACGCACTCAATGATGACATCTCTGAACAATTTTGAATTGAGAATTACACTGACAGAATTGCTGTCTGATCTCATACAAATCATGGACAGAAGAAATGGTGAAATTCATAGAATAAATAATTTTCTAGGAATTATTTTCTTGGCTGTAATCATGACTGCCACTCACACAAATAATTTGCTGAAGCAGCAACACCAGCTTTACTGCAGATGAACTTTATTTTTGGTGCTGTGTTTTTTAAAATCAGAAAAGAGATATTGAAGTTTGATTTCACATAACCCAGCTGCACAATCCCCTCTTTATGAAGTGAACAGGCATATCACAACAGGTTCCATTTTATACAACATTTTATCTTACAATTCCAGTTATTGAATTATACAACAGGGGAAGAAATAAAAAATCATTAGCCCTGATCCTGAAGTGTTTATTCATACAAATAGTTACTTTGCTTAAATTGTATGTAGAATCAATTTTTAAGCCGTTCACTGTATTTTCCTTAGCTTTCCCTAAAGTAGTGAAGGATTTTAATGTCATAGACATATATGTTATAATGACCACATTGTCACAGAGTAGGCTTTGGTTGATAATCATCTTTTTCTTAGCTCCTTTGGTCTCTATGTCTAAGTACACACACTTTTTACTATTTACATTCATGGAGGTGTTTACTGTGCATAACATGAGTTTGTCTTCCCTGGTTTCACAGTAATGCTACTCAGAAGGCTCAATTCTCAGCTCCTCATTATCGATAAGACCATAAAGATTTTTTAATGTAATTTTTTTCCCGGTCGTTTTTCTTCTTACAAACAGAACATTGGTTCTTATCATTGGTCAAAATTTTGTCACCCACTAAGGAGAGTCTGGAGCCTGACTTCTCCTGGTCTCGGTGGGGAAAGGCAGGGATACTTAGAATAGATACTAGAGGAACGTGGTTGAGAGTAGGGCTTTCCTGGTCTTACTACCACAGAAAGTTTGGCATGTCAGAATAGAAGAGAGTACTGCTGGGAGAGGTCATGGAATCCTACTTTTCATATGACATCAGCAGGCATGGTGGCTGGGTTTTCACTGATAAAGCATGTAGCCAATCTAGGTCTGCTGTAAGACAACAGAATCACTTCATATATGTTGCCCCAAGCCTGTTCCTAAACACAGGGGAAGTTTTGGCCAATCTAGGTATCAAAGGAGTCCTCTGGGTTGGCAAACCTAGCTCGCCCTGGTGTGACAAAAATCCTAGTGGGAGACTTAAAGTGTTTATAAGGATAACGTTCATTTTAATTGCATATGAAGCAATGACCTGGAACAAAGATCCTGAATGCTCCATCTTAGTGCAACAAAGGTAGTTGTTTGTTGTTGATTTGTAAAAACAAGTAAACCATGATTTGTGGGGCTAACAAGTATATCCAAGCTTACACAGTCCATGGTAAAACCAGGTTGATGAACAAAGGAATAACTCTGTTGTCACTTTTACCACTGTGCATGAGAATCAGCCACACTGATGCCGGTGGAATGACATAATGGTTTTTTTAGGATGAGACCCTGCCATGCTCCTTTCTGGTCATTAAGCAATCCTTGGCTTCTTTAAAGATATTGTGCTTCCACACAAATTTGAGTAACACCTTTACACACAAATACAACTCAGACATACCATGAAAGATGACAAATTCCCAGTGAAAACCATGACTTGGCAGTAAAAGAAATGTATAGAATAGCTCCATCTCCCACTTGAAAACAGGCTCATAAGAAATTTAGTTTAAAATATAATTTAAAATTTAATTTAAGGAGATCAGCTATTAGAGAGGGTAAGTTCACCAACATTTACACTTGAGGTAGCAGGGGCCTCTCACATGATACTGTTTAAATACATATTTACACACTTCTTGAATGGGGTCAGGGAATGTGACAGTATGAAAAATGAAGCCATTGTGGAATAGAGCTGTCTTTATGCTCTACTAGTGCAAAGCAAGCTATAGAAAACTATCTTAAAAGAACTTCTGGTTGATTTTTTTCCTTTTTTTTTTTTTTAAATAATTTTATTTTCACACAGTGAAAATTTTACTTTTTGTAGTGTTTCCTGCTGAGGCATAGTTGAATAGATTTATTTTAAGCTAGTTGGTAAACTGTTTTCTTTCTGTTCATCTCTGGTGATGTGTCCTTTAATAGATTATTTTTAAGGTGGCTGTTCCAGTATTTTTCTTATTTCCTGCTGTGGGGATGAGTGTTTTAATAAACAGTTTTTTGAAGTGGCTAGTTTTACTCTTTTTTTCTCCTGTATCCTGCTGTTACAGTGCTGTAAGCTTTACATTTGTTACATTTGTTTGTTTTAAACAGCTGATGTTCCTTGTTTTTTCAGAAATTATTATCAACATTAGCCTTCATTTTAAGAATTTCTTTCTGTCTCTTAAGTAAAACTATGTAGGAAAAGGCAGTGGAACAGACTTTAAAAAAAATAGTATTACAATTCACAGAAGTAACTAACCTGAGGACTCAGTTATAATAACATGTAACTCTTACAGACCAGGTTACAGCATTGGCCACTAATAGGTTCAGGCTTCTCACATTTTCCTGAATTTAAACTCATTCTTATTACCTTGGTGAAGTTCACCACAGATGTAGTGCTTATACAGAACTATGACAGTTTGGCTGATCCATGGATATACTACTCAGCCATGGGTCTAAATGCTGACCTCTGTAGCAAATAGCAAATGAAGCCATGTTAATACTATTCCTAAATTTGAGTTCTATTGATGCCTCTCTGGTCCACATGAAAGAATCTCTAGAAATGTTGCTCTATTTAGGGTATATTTTTACAACTTTTTTTAAAATCTGACCAGTTTAATACTTCATTTTGTAGTGAAAGTTGTTTTTTTCATCCAAAATTAAAAATTGAGTTAAAAGGGTTGAATTACTTGGAATATAATTCAATACTGCATGTGAGGTTGGCAATTGATATGTATTTGGGTTAGAAATAAAAAGGGAGGTGGGAGGGGGAAGGAAAAAAATAATGATTTATCAGAAAAAGCACTTAAATAAGAATTCCAGTATTCATTCAGTCCTACTAGGGGGCTAGAAGAATTTTTAATATCAGACCAGTGCTGTCAAACCTAGAATCCTCATGAGAATGCAAGGAAAAGCACAGCAACATCAAAATGTTGATGTGAGTAAGAAGAGAGGATGAGAAATATAAAACTGTGAAAATAAGGAAAAACCATATAGACTTGAACCCCTTTCAGTGAACTCCTTCAATCTAGAGGTTGATACATAGTTGAAGCTAAACATTTTGGTTCTTAATAGTCTCTGGACATTGACTAAAATAAAACAAAAAGGACTACAAAGGAATCTCAGAGGTGTGATGTCACCTAAACTTTTCAGACACCTACTTGGAATGGGGTGGCTGCTCTCCCAGAGACAACCCTGGCTATAGCGCACACCTCGATACTTAAATTTTGACAAGTGAATATATGTGAGAAAAATCCTATCTTTTAATGCAATTGTATGAACCTGGGGCATTACATGAGAAAGAAGAGCAGCTAATGTGACTAGTATCTACAGCCGTGCCTTAGATTATGTTCATCTTCTGTGTTGTGATTATACTAGTTCACTGAATTTAAATAAAGTTCTGGCAACACTGAACTGAATAGAAGCTTTGGTGTAGTCTCAGTGCCAGTTTCAAAAGGACTGCTTAATTGAACTGGCTTCTGCTTCACTGATGAGTTGTAGTTTATGATGGACCACAGTTTGCCTACTGAGGATGCACAATCTGGTTTTATCTCCTATATAAATAGTTATTGTAGTATATAAACCAGTCCTTGAATGGAAGTAGCCATAAACTGCAGTCATCTGTTCTAACAAGTTTTCAAGCAGTTATTCTGTTCAGAAAATATTAAGACAGAAAGGAAACTCTGTCACTGTTTGCCAGACACTAGACAAAGATGTTGAATGGAAACATAAACACCAATACTCTCTGTCTCAAGGGTACACTCTTGCAGACCAAGAATGTGAACAAATAGAGTTCTGTTTATTGAACCTCGTGCCCTAGTTTTGCATTGTACTTTGTGTCTTTAAAATATATTTACCTACAGATTGAATCACACAGCTCAGTGAAGGGAAGATATCTGTTCAAATATTCCTGTCTTCAACTGTTCATATTTTACTACAATGGTGTTGCAAGTTCTTTGTACAATGCAGAGTTGAAAAATTGGTTTTCTCTTAAAAGAGTATTCTGTCATAAAACTTTGTCACAAAATTTGCTTGGAGAAGACAGATAAAGCTTTGCCTTTTCCGTACAAAGCAGTCTTCATAATTGCTACTTTGTATTTGCAGAGAATTNGCATTTATTAATCTTACTTTCCATTTTAATTCCTTTCTTTTCAAATTAATGCCTCAAACACAATTTAATGCTGCATGGTCTGCAGGTATACAAAAGACATTTTTCTGTTTCTCTGGTCTTTTTCATAAGCACAAAAAATGCTTATTAATTCAGTTTATGTGTACATTCTTGAATCAAATTAAAGCAGATTGCAAAGTGTCTTCATTTGTAGAGCAACTTCTGAGGCGATGTAAATAAAATTCCAGTTCTAGTTTCAGTTTGTTTGCATCACAAACAGTGCAAAAGTTTGTTTCCC
>VWZD01000657.1:101604-159946 GCA_013396695.1 Sakesphorus luctuosus
AGTCCATGTGTAAAATAAACACATTCATTGAAAAAAAATACTCTGAAAGTGGCTGCTATTCCATGTTGCAGTAGAGAACCATCATCATCAATCCTTTTCAAGCAGTTTCAGAAGAACAGGGCTTTACAGGTCAAATGTAAAAGTTATTAACAAATTATGTTTATGGAGACTATCTTCAAGCTAAAAGAACAGCTAGCAAGGTATGAGGTAGTTTTCCAGAAAACCACAGAGAGGCTATGGTCGTCATAGTATATTTTAAGATTCAAAATATTTTCTGTTCACAGCTGGGGAAAAAGTGAGTATCTACAATCCTTTTTGAAACCTGGCATGCTATTATAGTGCAGTGCTTTCCTTATTTATCTACGAACAAAGCCAAGGAGCAAACAAATTTGCAAAAAGTAAGGCAAGGAAAACTTTTTCTTCCACAAAATGAGGTTCCTCTGTAGCTTAACCACACAGTATAAGGAAGAAGCATGAAACTGAAAGATAAACCGAACACTAATGTAAACAGAGTAATTCAGAAGGATATATGCTGCAGGTTTTTATAGTGAAACAGGTGTTAGTCTTCTACCATTAAGAGAGCTGTGAGTTAATTATGCTAGGGAGTAACAAAAATGTTAGCTAAAACTTTATATTCATTACAGCTGATTATATACCATACAAAATCCTCAGGATAGTCCACCCTGAAAAATCTAAAAAATAACAAATTACCCAAATTATCCTCATAACAATTTATCTCTTTAAATGCAAATATAACAGTAGAAGTAGTTACTAAAATGAAGGAAAGGAAATCATATAAAGCTGTTATGGAATGGATTCTCAGCAGTACATTATAAGACATGGCCACCCTCCCTACTCCCCAACACTGATTCTTCCTATGACTTACTGGTTTAGTTTTCTTCCACATAGGAGCTGAATATAATAATAAGACTAAAAGAAGGTCACTTAAGAGACAAATGTCCCAGCTACAGATTTCTTTCCTCCCTTCCACAAAGTACAGAGACAATATAACACTTGCAGTAGGAAAGGTTGTTTCCTATTCTACTTCACAAATATTTAATTGTGTTTGTATGGGGACAGTGGTCGTTCTTTAGGATGACTGTAAAGGCCAAAGTACTAGTTCATTTTAGTACCTTTTTCTGGGATTTCTATAATCCTAACAATAGATATAGAAAAATCATTTGACTGGGTTGAGAGGCTTTATTTATTTTAAAAGAACTGTATGTATGGTATATGCCTTGTGGTCTGCTGGTAGAAAATTCGTATCAGTTTTCTTGCTAATCCTCTCCCCAGTTCAGGATGAGCCTCAGTCATTCTTAAAGTTACAGTCCCTAAAGAATTGTCATCTAGGTTCAGTACAGCAACAGATAAGAGACATAGGAAAGATCCAGGAATCTGCATGGAGTTGGCTTCACTAATAGCTTGTATGGAAGTTTTTGGCATCTTCAAAGGCAAATGCCCTCTGTAGAAACATCCGTTTAGCTTGTTGTTGCCTAAAACTAGCAAACAAGGAGAATGGGACTGTATTTTTAATTGCAACCACTCTCCTAAAAAAGCCTGTAAGCAATCCTGATCTCCTTGTCAGCCTTCTTGAAATTTTCTGAAAGTCAGATGTCAAAAAACCCTACACTTAAACACATGCTTCTAAAAGAAAATCATATATATATTTGAGCAGCATGTCTCAACTATTTGCATAGAATAACCTGGTATTAAATACACTCATTCAAAACCCGAATGCTCTTAAGCCTGAAGAGATTTAGACCACATCTCTCCTCAGAATTATGCTCTTCCAGAATACAGTAGACTATATTGGACTACAACACTTTCCAGTCATAGCTGAACTTACCTAAGGAAGAGAAAAAAAATGAAAAATGTGGACTGGATCAGACAGTGTGTACAAGAGAGTTTTTTACAATGTGAGTGGTCAAGCAATGAATCCTTACCTGGAGAGGTAATGAAATCTTGATCTTCGGAGATATACAGTTGTACTAGTTACAGCAGCCAGGACCAGTTTATCACTGTGTGCGTGTAATCAAAGCTCTGTATTCTATTCTACACTCTCTCTGTAATTTCTCAGGAACTGTTAATATTGGATCACTGGCATCAGGTGCCTAGGGCACACCTGATGCCTCAGGCTACAAGCTGGGTGTTAGAGAACTCTGGGAGACAGGGGAGTGTTTCTTTTTTTCACACCAATGTGTGATAACTCCCATCCAGAGAGGCATTAGGACCTTCATACCCAGCCTGAGGGGTCATGTCTGCTAATGGGCCATCAAAGATTCCAAAAATATCCCATGATTCACAGAGTTAAATCATCCCTTGTGAAACTTCCCACCCAGGGGGGTGGTACTGGGCATTCCTATCTCAACCTAGGCATATATAATCTTTGCGTTCTGGAACTGGGGGTACCACTAATCAGATCCAGAGGAGGACCAGAATCTCAACATGACTGCAAATGCCACCCTCGACAAGACCATGACCATCATCCTCACCAATGCTTTTCCTTTTCTTTTACTTTGTTCTGTGGGGGCGACTAAACAGTGCTCAGCACAGCAGCTAACAAGCATTCTCTTTGTGCCCCAGGGTGCTGGGTTATACTTCTTTTTTTTTTTTTTTGTGGGTTAAAACCAATGTTTTCTCTGTATCATTGTATTTATTGTAATCTTTTTAGTAATTGTAACTCTGATTTATAATCTCTTCTGAGTCGGGTTCACTTCTACAGGTTTACCTTTAAACTAGCACAACAATATTCAACTGGACATGGTCCTCTGCAACCTGCTCTAGCTGGAGCCAGTCCAAATCTGTCAGGATTAAAGGTGAGATTTAAAGTGGAAGGAGTAGACTATATGACCTCCATAAGTAGACTTATGACCCCAGTTTTTCTGTGATATATGTCTAAATATGACTATATTTCATTGCACAGATACTTAGGTAGGAAAGAGAAATTCTGAGATCTAATTACTTCTCCCCAATTCCTATTTAAATTAAATACTTGAATACAAAATATGCATTCAATATAAAACTAGAGAAGGAAACGGTAAAGAAGTCTTCTCTTCAATATCTTCATAAAGGACCTGAATGCAGAACTTGAAGTAAATTTGCTGATGATACTAAATTGGGAGGAGCCAGTGACTTCCTCAAAGGCAGAGAGGCCCTATGGACAAATTAGAGATATGGGCAATCACCAACTGCACGAAGTTTAACAAAAGCAAATGCCAGATTCTGCACCTGGGACTGGGCAACCCTGGGTGTATATACAGACTCAGAAATGTGATGGAAAGTTGAATATGAGTCAGCAGTGCCCTGGCAGCCAGGAGGGCCAACTGTGTCCTGGGGGGCATCAGGCAAAGCATTACCAGCAGCTGAGGGAAGGGATTTTCCTGCTCTTCTCTGCATTGGGGCAGCCTCACCTTGAATACTATGTGCAGTTTTGGGAGACACAGTACAAGAAAAACATTAAATTATTAGAAAGCATCCAGAGGAAGGCCATGAAGATGGTGAAAGGTCTGGAGGAGAAACCACTAGGGCAGCAGCTGAGGACACTTGCCTTGGCCAGGAGTTGGACTTTGATGTTCCTTGCAGGTCCTTTCTAACTCAAGACGTTCTGTGATTCTGTGATATGAGTGGAGCTGACTAAAATTTTTGTCCTAATCTTTTTGGCATAATTAATTAGGAAAGATCATAAGTGATATCCCCCCAAAAAACCAACATAGGAAAAAAAGGATGCTTGCACGGAAGATGAAGAATTCAAGTTCAAATCTCCTTCAACAGACCTGGATATTCATATCATTGTTAATTGCTTTGGCTATTGTGTATGCTGTGAATGAGGAAAAGTAAAATCTCCATCACTGTGCATCCTGTACATAATTTCAGAAAAAAAGTGCTGTATTTACAAATGCAGGAAAACCAGTAAGGACAATATGTATTCAGAGAATATTGATGGAATCTACATACGACGTCACTTGTTCGGTAGTATCAATCTTTAAGTCTTCAGAGCAACAGAATTCTAGACAAGAAAATCTCAAAATTTGTTCCTATGGCTTGATTCCTGAAGGCTACTCAGGTTTTCCTATATTTCTTTCTTCTGTTACCATTAACAAGTTTAATAGTTCAACTAATACTTTCTTTTAGCCTCAAAGCTCTTTATTTAACTGTTTGCTTGTTCAGCTTATTATTTTTGTATTAATCAGCATTTTTGCCTTCCTAATTGTTTCCCATATGGCCAGTATCAAATGATTGACTCAAGTTATCTGCAGCCAACAGAAATTTTCTCTCTGTAGAAAGCTACTAACTTGCTCAGCAAAATCTACCAAACCATTCTGTCATGAACTGTCTCTAATAAATCATCATTTTATTTTTCTATTTATCTTAATTCTATTCAAATGTTTACTGTACAACACATTCTAATGTCCTCTAAGGTATAGAAATCATATAGCTCATATTAGTTTCTTAAATTCAGGTACTATATTGTCATTCCATTGTGATACAACAGTGTTGGTGACCTGTCATAATTTCAAATCTTTGTTACTCAATTTTGTTTTCATGTGATAGTTATTTCAGAAACTTAGTATGGTCAGCACCTTGTGCCCATGCTTGAGTATAGTAAGCATTTTTAATTTTCTTTCACCTCACCATGGAAATTTTTGTTTCTTTAAAATCATGATGTCCTCACAAACAAACACAGAAACAACCTAACCAAACAACTCCCCCCCTCGCAACTAAATTTAATATCAATGCAATATTCTCTTTGCATGCCTTACTTCCTCTGCCTCAAAACTCATCACTCATATACCTAATATTTTTGTTTAGCTGTATCTCAGATTTTTTAGTAATTGATTCTACAACCCATGGACTCCACGAAACAGCTTTCTTTCCTAATAGTTTTCTATTCATAAGGAATGAGAAAATTCTCAAGGAATTTAAAGTTCTTTGGGGTTTAAAGTATCAAGAGTTTTATGCAATAACTGATTAGAAAAAAATTGAGAACTATGATCTAATTAGTATATAACCTTTCAAAACAGAGAAAAGAGCTTTATATGTCTGTGACTGAAAACAATATCCAATGTTCAAGATTTATATAACTGGAGTTTTATCCTATTTGTAAATATTGCTAGGGGATTTCCTAATGTTAGTTAGTTTTCTTCTTAATTCAAAACATATTGTAATAAGTACTGAAATCATTATGATAGTTCTATTCCAAAGCTAAATTAAAGGCATTAAAATATTTTATTCTTGGGAAGAGACCGAACAAAGCCAGATATTTAAAGGAGAGAAAACAGAATTGTTTTAAAGAAAAATAACATTGATAATGTATTGGAAGCAATCCTGAGGAAGGCTACGCTAGATACAGGACAAGTTTGTGCTCAGCCTCTTTCCCATGTCAGGTTTCTCCAAATAAGAATGAGGAGAAACTTGAATCTAAGCTTTCTTTACTCCAGTCAAACATACGCACAAAACAGGTTAAGCAGAGTTGTTATGAGGTATGAAAGCGCCTATCATTCTTTTAACCCTGTATACCAGTCTACTCTGGGACATATAAATCCTCAAGGTGATGAGTCTACACATGGCCAAAGCATAATACTTTGGAAGTAATGTCTTTGGGAGATAAATTTATTGGTTTAAAAAAGATTCAAATTGAACCCTTTAGGCCATTACAACAATGAAAAATATTCCAGTTATAAGCTGAATATAATGAAAATTTAATAATTTCATTTTCAGTCCTGAAGAAACATTTTGCCAAAATGAAATTTGACAGAAAATTCTTTAAAAACAGTGTTTTCCTCATCAGCATTGACACAAATGAACTGCTATATTTTCCACTGAAACCAATAAGAAAATTTTTAACAACACAATCCTTATAATTTCTCAAGTTCTTTTTTTTTCCATTACTTCATATGCAGACCTTTGAACACATATATACTTTCTGCCACCTAATATTTATTTCTTGTAAAGTGGCATCTGCAAGTTTCAAAGCAAAACTGGACTTGCATTGTGTTTGACATATTACTGCTGTACAAAAACAATACTGGGTTTGGAAAGATCTTCTTTATTTAGTAATGGTAAAAGATTCTCAGGAAAGCAGACACAGAAGACTTATTAAATACCTGCAGAATCTGACAGTAAAGGTAGAGAAACCGGATCAGGAAATCAGTGTAGTATTCAATAGACTACACTTACTATTTGTATTGCTATTCCTTGGCAGAGAGGAAACAGACAACCACTGTGCCTAGCTGCTAATTCTTTACTTTTCTAGTGTTGAATTGCCCAGATATTGTTGAATTCATTCTTTGTAACCTTTTTTCCCTCACAGAAAATTTTGCCTTTTTTTGAAAAAATTTCAATTAGAAGGAAAAGCAAACAATAAATATAAAAATTTCATTCCACCAGAGGCAGTGCTAAGGCTCATATTGACATGAATAGACACAGTTGGGTCAACAATCAGTGCTTTTAAAAAATCTCACTTTTCAGATGATGTGCAAACAAAGGAGAATTTGGTTTCTAAACTGTTAGGTAGAGAATCACAACAAAAATGAAAGAAAAAAGAAGTCAAAAGAAGTCTAATCAAAACCAAAAGGCATTTAATGAAAAAAAGTTGAGAGGATCTGTTTAAAACAGAGATTATAATTCCAGTAATTGTGCCTCTGGAACATATTTTTTATTTCTGTTGATATATGGCTTCAGCTATGTGCAGCTCAGTGTTACTGGGCTGACCTGTGCCGAGAGGATGGTAAGGAGGCATTTGATACAGAACACTTCAGGCTTTTGTTATCCATCCTTCCTATAAAACTCCAACAGAAAAACCTCTGAAGTTTTCAAATGCCGTGACTAAAGTGGAAACAGAACCCTATAAAAATGTTTCTAGTGCTCTGTCTGTTCTTTGTAGTCTTTAAAATATTTAATATAGAGTTTACCAAGACTAGTTGACAGGAACAATCTCTGAACCTGTAACTTGCACCCTGCGCTCTCTAGACTCTTTGTCTCCCTTTGCACTTGCCAGTGTATTAGTGTAGTCCTTGGTAAATATTGTTAGTCACAACGTATTTTGTCTGTTTGCATCCTTCTCTCATCACTCCCTAAACAAAGTATATAGAATCATAGATTCATAGAATGGTTTGAGTTGGAAGGGATCTTAAAGATCATCTAGTTCCAACCCCCTGCCATGTGCAGAGACACTCTCCATTAGACCAGGTTGCTCAAAGCCCCATCCATCCTGGTCTTAAACACTTTCAAGGACGAGGCATCCATAACTTCTCTGGGCAACCTGTTCTAGTGCCTCACCACACTCACAGCAAAGAATTTCTTTCTAACATCTAATCTAAAGGTAGCCTCTTTCAGTTTAGAGCCATCATCTACATGCCTTTATTCAAGGTTCCTCTTCTACTTTCTTGCAGGCTCCCTTAGGTACAGGAAGACTGCCATAAAGGTCTCCCCCAAGCCTTCTCTTCTCCATGCTCAACAACCCCAGCTCTCTCAGCCTGACTTCATAGGTCAGATGCTCCAGCTGTCTGATCATCTTTGTGGCCTTTTCTCTACTCTCTCCAATAGGTTCATGTCATTCTTATGTTGTGGGCTCCAAAGCTGGACACAGTAAGCCAGGTGGCTTTTCTCCTAAGAAAAGCAATTTAATAAGTGCTATCTGATCTTAACTTTGTTCATGATTTTATGTTTCTGTTTAGAGTACTTATTCCAGTGAAAAAGAGGAAAATTAAAAGAAAGTCCAGTGTCAGCAACTGAACCAGATTTAAAAACCAGATTTTTTTAAGTAGGTAGCATCACAGTTTCTGATCTAAAGATCTGATTTCTTGAGGGGAAATTCTTCTGTTCACTGTTGAAGCTAGGAACTTACATTTGCGACATCAAGCTGTTCAAATCTTTGTTCTCATTGCAGTAAGCTTTGAAAAAGGAACTGTTTTTCACGTCCTGTGTATTAAACTGGAGAACCAATGCAACATTAAGATTTTTCTTTTTTTTTTTTTTAAGTTGTGTGTTTGTATTTCATTTCCTGCATAACAGTTGTGTGTTTTCTACTTTTGTAAACAGTCAAGTAGGTCACAGTACAGAACAGCAGATTTTTTTTTTTAATGTTAAAAGATTTTTCAAGTAATTTAACCATATATAGACTTCTTGCACATAGGTAAAATTTTATTCATTTGGCAATAATGAGAATCCTCCTGACCTTGTAAATCAAAAGAACAACATATCCACAGGTGGGAAAGATGCAAACTTTATCTAAAGGTTCAAATAAAATATTTTGTAGAAGACACAAAGGACATTTGCACAGGACCATATAAATAATTTCTGAGCAGAAGAGTGTTCTTTGGGTGTTTTTTATTGTTCTAGTAGTATATGAAATGTGTCAACAGGTTAAAGTGATTATTCTTTTCTTATTTTTTTATAGGAAGCTCAGAAAATTGTGTTCTGAAAGCTAAAACATTTAGCTAATATCAAAATTAAATACAGAAATCTTAGCAAATGCTAGGGTTGCAGCTCCTCATGGATGCTAATTTGCTGTGTGCAGGTGTGCAAAGATAGCCATCACTTTTCCATGACACTTTCAAAATAAAATTTTGTAAAAAGATATTTTTAAGTCAAAAATTTGTCATTTCAGAATGCCAAAACAAAAACATTCAGCTACATATATTGAGAAATATTATCCAAATATAACTTGAAGCCAAAAAAAGGTTGAATTGTTAAAAACAGAATACACAATGTTTCTCCCACTTCTCAGAGGGATCTCTGCAGCATGACTCAGAGATGAAAGCCTGTTTTGTCACCAAGACAGTTAAACTGAGTTTCAGTCCCTCCTCAAATATCGAGTTTTTAATGTTTTATAGTTTAATTCTGACAATGAGTGTTTGACTAAAAGACTAAAGGGGGTTTTTTTGTAGATTTTTTTTTACATGAAACAATTTATATTTATTTGTATAACAAATGTGGGAAGTAAGTTGAATGCAGAATACTATAATAATTTGGCTGTGTCATGAGACTGTATGCATTAGACCTTATATCAATTTAATATGTTCTGTACTTCTATTAGTCAAGGATTGTCTCTTCAGGAGGTTGCAGTTTTAGTATATTTTACAAGGTGGTTGAAGTTAAAACATACTTTATCTAATCAGCTTCAGATTGTTCCTGCTACAATTTAAAAATAAATTTGTTTCTTATTTTTTATATTTTATGGGCTGATAAATAATTTTGGTGAGTTCTGTTCCAGTACAGAATAACTGTGCATTATAATAACTTGCATTTTTCATAGAGTACTTTTTACTGACTTAAGGGAGATAGCCTAGATACCTTTAATGGTTGCTGCCAGATGTTGTGAACCATCTAAAGAAAAAAAAATAAATAACAAGGTTTCTTTGGAAGACATTATTAACAGAAACACAATGAAATGTAGAGTCTTGGCCACAGGGGGGTTCAAAGGCAGTAACATCATTCTGTTTGCACTCAGAAAGACAAAGAATTGGGAATAAATTATGAATACTGGCAAAGGTTTCAGAGCTTTCAATTCTTCCAATGACTTTTCTTCTACACTTTCTGTTAGTTCTGGTTTGCAGAAAGTAATGGCTCTTTGTGAGCTATGAGTCACTGAGGGAGAACAACATATACAGAGTAAAGGAAAAAATTACCCTTCAAAGCTACTGGAAAGGGTATCACTGAGACACACCAAAAGGAGGCCCAAAGGGTTAAGCTTTTCACTTCATTAAGTTTAAGCTGTTCCCTGCCTGAAACCTTGCAAATTTCTGATAAGAGTTGTAAAAACCAGGTGTTTATTCTAAAACTACCCTACCATAGCAGTGAATATTTCCCAGATAAAAATTAATGAAGGGAAAACTCATAAATGTGTCAGATGAAGATAATTATTATTTCAGATACAAGCCAGATGCTATCTACTGCAAATCAAGTAAGAGTAGGAGTTTCACTTTAAAAAAGAGTTCTCCAATAATGAAAAGGAAGAATCTTCACTGACAGACTCTAGGTTGCATAAATCTAACCAAGAAAGATCCCACTCAGTTCTAGGATGTTACATTGCGAAACAAAAGTACCTACTTGTATTCACATGAGTATCCTGACATCTTGAGTGGCTCTGTTCTTTAAACCAGAAATATATTAGCCAGTTTAGAGCCCTTCAACAGCTTGTAACTCTAGTAATTCTGAAAAAATTTCATTGCCATCAGAAAAAACCAGCAAGGTTAAGTTTTATTCAGAATGTTTTGGTCTAATTGTAATGTGCATTTGATTATTAGTGCATATAGCCAGAAATTTTGGAAACAAAAGATTATGCAGTGAATTGTAACCACTGACCATACAATTTATTTATTATTATTGCACGGAGTCCAGCTTAATGATGAATCTCTTCACTGTCCCACTCAGTCCATCTACATGAGATTTTTAAGCCTGGAATACATGCCAGTGCAAACACCAAAAGAAAGCAAAAGAAAGCAGTCTTTTTGGGGATTCCCTTTGTGTTTCTTTCTAATTGTCCACATATAGAAGTTTTTCTTTCATTCTCATTTTTTCTGGTTTTCCATTTTCAAAGACAGCTTTGCCTATGGCATGCAGTACCATGCAAAGGCCCAGTCTGCCCCACTGATACCGCATGGTCATTCTGTTGTGCTGCAACATGATGGTCCCTTGCTCCAGCTCACTGGATTGGGCTCTTTGCAAGTTTGCAAGAGAGAAGGGGGAGGAGGTGGAGGAGAGGGGAGGGTGGTGTTGGTGGCCTCCTAAAAAGGGTCTGCAGTCCCCATTCCCTTTGACACCAACCCACCATTTTGAAATTCCCACTCCTCAGACATGCCACAGTTTGTTCTACAGCCTGGTAAAGTGGGGACACTGAACTGCTCTTTTACTTTTGTTCAATTACTTGCTATTTGTATTTAAAATTTAATTATTCATACCATTAGCTCTTATTAAATATGTTTTAGCCATATTGTACCTATGTTTTTATGGCTATTTATAATTACTTTCTACAGTTTGATAAATGTGTATATATATATATATATATATATATATATATATAAAACATACATTTCTCTCTATATATGTGTATATTTTGTAAATAGTGTATCTATATATAACTAAATACAATATTATTTACACATCTTTGTATATTCCTTATAGTACACTACATATGTATGTATTTCATACAGAAGTATATATTTTTATATCTGAACATTTCCTAGTCCAAAGAAAGTGGGAAGCCAGTCAGAGAACATGTGGGTATGAGGGTATCAAGAAATGGTAATCGGCCAGTCACAGAGCAGTACAATATTTAACAAAGTGACAGCTGCCTATCCTAAAATGAAGACACCTTGACCTAAAATGATGGCTGAAACATATGGCAGTCCCTTTTGTATACAAGGGAAGGGCCTTTGGAGCTGGTGTACTTCCTATTAAACTGGTGGTGGGTGTCTGGTCCTGGGCATGACTTCCAGGCAAAATGGCCCCTGAGGCTGCTGGAAGTGGCAGAGGGTTTCTGTGAGACCCTAGAGAGGGGGGGAGCTCACTTCATATCTCATATATTTGTGGTGCCTATACTAGCCACACTCTTGTTTCCAATTAGCCCTGGCCTCGGTCTGTATGCCAAACAGGCAGAGCAGGCCTGGGTTCTCATCCCAGTTAAGTGGTAATAAGTGATGTCTCTTTTGACTGTAAATGAAATTATAGAGGCTCTCATCTGCTTCCTAGTGCTTTTCATATTTTCAGTGTTACCTTCTGCCTTCTAAGGAGATATGGTCTACCTCAATTTCATATCAAACCAACAAAGTAGCACTGACACTGACAGTGTTGATGTTCTTTCTGCCTTGGACATGTGAATTTCAACCTAGTGGAGTTTCTGTGTCAGTTAAGCATGGTAAAAAGGCACATCAAGCAGCGGAAACATAGCAGGAATGGTATAATTACAGTTTCTTGGACATTCTATGGGCTACCAGGAAGATTTTTCAGAATATGTTAGCTCAGAATAATATTTTTAAATTGCTCATGATAGGATTTCTTTTCTATCCATTATACCTGCAGTTCTTCCAATGACACTAATGAGAATTTGCATAGATATAAGGGAATAAAAAAAGATCATGTATTCTGCTCTCCTTTTCTGTTCAGTATGAAGAGTTTTTTTCCACTGTAAGGAGGAAAGATATTAGATTTCACTTTTAAGAAGAAATATTTATTTTCAGGACGAAACAATGTTTCACTTAAAATTTCCATTCTTCATATTGTTTAGCAGTGTACTTACTGTATGTATAATGATCACAGAAGTGCTTATTGAAAAATTTTGGTCTTAAAATAATTCTTTTTAGGTATCAACTCACTGATATGATGATATGATGAAATAAGTTTATTCATGACCACATCCAACAAAAAATCACATTTAGTCCCCAGTGGAAAAAATATTCTACAACTTCTAAAGGATTATACAGCTTATATAGGACCAAAACAGTCAGGCCATTGTTTAAAAGGCACAAAAATAAAGTCTGGACATGACTTTATCTTATTAAATAATAACCATTATTTTTAGACATATTTTTTTCAAGCTTGTTTTTGACTTGAAGGTAATTAATACATTATCTTTCTGTCTGTCCTTCCCTCTTTCTATTGAGAAAAACTAATTTATCAACAGTTAGACTTTGTCATTGTGTGCAACATTAACTTCCAGGGACTTGTCAATAGCCATTATAGGTCTTATTGTCACAGCCATTAATCAATATCTTCTTCTATGCACTTCCATCCTTGTTTCAATCCTCTGAAATGCTCATATTAAACTATTTAAAGATTTATGGCATACAGTTTAGATGAAGGTAGCTCAGGTTCTGACTCAGGTTTTACTGAAACTCAGTAAGCAAAAGAGAACAGAAGGACTACAATACTTACCAAGTTAATCAAAGATTTTTCTGATGCTTGATTGCTTTATTTTTATTTAACTTGATTTGCAACCTGGCCACAAGCTGTCAGTGCGCTGTACACTAAACACTCCAGGATGTCAGACTTCCTACTCCTGTGCTGCTTTGCTGATCTGTAAATCAGCAGTTAAGTCTATCATGCCCGGTCTAGGTAAGTCCTCTGTATAAGTTCATCAGGTCTGATGAGTCAGACTTCCTCCTTGTCAACAAAATACTCATCACTTTCCAAACTTTTAAGAATCAGCCAAGTCTAACTTCCTGTAGGCTCCAATAAATTTTAATTTTATTTTTTTTTCATTAAGAAATGCATGTGCATTGCGGCAACAAGATTAATTTTACTTTCCTTTGACTGATTGTCTTTTTCACCTCTTTGTTGTAAGGTTTGTTTTAATTTGTATTTGAACTCCTCTTTAACATTACTTTAAATATCCCAAATGAAATTAATCTTTTGTTGAGTCTAGATCTCATTGACAGAATAATTATGAATTTTCTTCATATACTAGTGTATCAGGTATGGGTTGCAAGGGGTTTGTGTTGGGGGGATTAGCTGCAGAGTGTCCTTGTGGTAAGAGGCTGGAGTTATCCCGTGTCAGACACACCTGGTTCCGGCTGATTCCAAAAGACCCACTGCAGTGCTCACAATTCAGCCCATCAGCCAATCTAATGGCAACTATGGAAAACGTGCCAGTATTTTTGAAAAGAAGTGGGTAAAAGAGGATCCTGATATTCTGCATCTATTCAATCAGCAATATTAAGCAAAAAAATAACAGCCTAAAACTGTTATTAGTTAAGAATTTAGATTCATAGCTAAAGAAAAAATCCACACCAAAATTTACCATACTAATGATGAGAACTTGAAAGAGATCTTCTCTGATTCATATTTTAAGGCAGAAAGGAGAATGGAAACCTTAAACCTCCCAGAAGCTATGTGAAAGCAACATTAACGAATACTGCATAAAGTTGTAGTTGGCATAAATGTATTAGTTGGGCAATATTACCAACTTGGTTTTACTGTCTTTTTATTCATCTGCTCTCAAATGGACTGACACAAGTTATTGCTGCTTTCTATTTCTCCCAAGGTCTGTCACTGATTTTTTTTTCTCTTTTCTTGGATGAGTATAGTAATAAAAATGCCTTTCCTTGTAGTGGTCAATTGATAGGTGTATAAAATGAGATGAGAAAAGGACCATTTTGAAAAATGCCACAAGTAATTCACAAGGACGATATTTTAAGCAGCTCACAGAATTTCCTGCCAAATGATTGTATGAGACATTATTAGCCTTGCTTTGCTGTATGACCTCTTCATACATGTTTAAGCACAAATAAAGGATTGTAGCCTTCCATATTCTGTTAATATTTTAATTATTTTGGCTTAACAAACTTTGTACAGAAATTATGATATTGCAAAGTAAACAATTTTTTTGATGGTAGGTTTAGGTGACATGATTGATCTAGAAGTAATTTAAGCTATGTTATATGAAAGCCCTTCCTTTTCTTTCAGTTGAAAGAAGTAATCATAAATACATACCCAGAGAATAATCAGAAGGGATTAATGTGAATAGTTAGAGCTGCTTCACCTCAGAGAGCTGCACCACATAGTGAAGTATTACAGAAAATTAGTACATGAAATAAGACCAACGGGCCTGGATTTCTTGGAGGGTTGCAGACATGCTTAGAATGTCAGTAATAAACAGAGAGGATGATGGATGTATAAACATTGTCATTTAAGACACTGTGAGATTGTTTATTGTCACATAAGGTCTGTCTTACTAAGGCTACAACAGCTGATGATAGAGAGCTAGGAGGTAACCTGACACAGGAGGGTAAGACAATTTTAAAGGAACTTCATTATTTTTCTCTGGACTGTGAGGGTTTGGCTGTAATATACTGAACTCAGAGTTATGGCAGGATTAGTGCTTAATGGTAGTCTGTGTCATGCTATTATCTCAGCATCTACCATAAAAAACTATCAGGTATGAGAGGTTTGAGAGGGTTGTCCATATCATATTAAATACCTACAGGCTATTCCTTTCCAAAACAGACTAAGCTCTAACACCAACCCTTTATATATGGCAGCTCAGACTTCAGTTTTTCAAGAATTATTGGTGTCAAGGACTGAGTTTTATTGACTACATCAAAAGTCTCTGTTTTCACCTTTTGCTAGTAGGAGTAAATTTATGAGAGAAATAGGACTAAGTAAAATGGATAAAGAATCATGCACAAAGGTTTCGTCTCAGTGATTTTGTTACTCTATTGGATTAGATCATATTAGCAGCTAATTTGTTTTCTAAAAATGAGTCTGCATGACACTGGTACATACCTGCACTGCTCAAGGATCAGGCATGGCAAAATTTCCAGTTCATGTTTACTACCTTTCTATTAAGGACCCTGATAAGAAAAAAGTGGAGGTTTGTTTTTTCTGTTTTAAATAAATAGCACTTTCACATCCAGCCTGAGGGGTCATGTCTGCTAATGGGCCATGAAAATATTTTTCACTGTATCATTGTATTTATTGAAATCTTTTTAATAAATTGTAACTCTGATTTATAATCTTTCTTGAGTCGAGTTAATTTCTCCCACCAGTTTACCTTTAAACCAGCACAACATATTTCTCAGAACGTATTATTTGAATATGAACACAAATTTTAAAATCTTGGTGTTTATTAAATGGTATTTTTTCTCCCTGCACTTGTGCCATTCTAAAAATGAATTTCAGAGAAAAGTAACAATGAGGGGACCAAAACTCAGAACACATTCTGCCAGGCTTGCTACATGGGATCCTGTGACTGATGTCAGTGGAATGATTCTTCACCTTAATTTTCTTTTTATTTTATATGGCCAAATATTTCTTCACCTTTTAACTGCACATCTTGTTTTACACATGAAAAGTCAAAACATCTAGAAAAGCAAATGATTGATTTAATTTCCTATATTTCTGACACTGAAAGCATTGACAAGAAGCAGAATGCAATTTTCACAAGAAATATGTGTTAAGAAGCAAAGCAAAGTCAAAAGAGGTGGCTTGAATATGTCAGTGACATTTTTAATTCCTTAGAAGTGCTATATCTCACTGAAACAACTTTACAAAAGCTAATTACTTTTTTTTTAAATATGGCTCTAAGCCTCAGTTAATCTGATACTGGTAGGGGTTTTTCATTGGGGTGTTTGTTAGGGTTTTTTTCATTTTTTGATTATTTTTAGGAAAACAGGAGGATTTTTGCCTGACCTGTAATGATACTTGTAGTTTATTTCTTATCAGCTTAGCAAAAGAGTTTATTTTATATTCTCTGAAGATGAAATAACATGCCATGTCCAGGCATTGCTATCTGACTAATGAATATCACCTAAGGGATCTGTTTTGTAGCAGTAGGTAGAAAAGTAGGTTTACAGACCTATTGGTTTAAAAAAGGTTATCTTCATCATGGAGCGTTCACAGAACAATAGAAGTACTGTCTAGAAGGGATGTTTGTAGGACGTCTAGGCTAACTTTCCACTCTAAACTGCGCTGACATCAACACCAGATCAGGTCAGCCATAGCTGTATCTAGATCAGTTTTGGAAACCTCCAAAAAAATTTCCACTATGTGTCTGTGTAACCTGCTTCAGTGCTCACCTGCAGAAGCAGCTTTTCTCCTTGTTCTCTTCGAACTTCCTATACCACAGTATTTCCCTCCTTGTACTCTCTGTCATAAGTGAATATTTATCACAAACTGATTGCTTACTAATGCCCCTTTTTGTATCTGTTGTGTTCCACCCTTTTGGTGGTGCCTCAAATTCTTTGTAGGAAATGTATTTTTAGTAATGAGGGTCAAGTTCTGCTGCATAATTCACTGAACTTCTTCCAATAATTCCATTATTTCTGAAGTCCAGAACTGCATCCATTACTCCATGTGCGGCCTCACTAGTACTGAGTAGAGAGGAAGGATACTTTCCTTGATCTGCTGGCAGTTCTCCTCCTAATGCAGGCCAGGATGCTGTTTGCACAAGAGTGCACTGCTGGCTCATGGTCAGCCTGCTTGCCACCAAGACTCCAAGGTCCTCTGCAGATCCATTTGCCAGCAGGTCCTGCCCCTGCATATTCTGATGCCTGGGGTTAGACCTCCATAGGTAACAGTACTTAACATTTTCCTTTGTTGGTTCCTCAGCCACCTGTGTCAGGAAGCAGTTTACAGTGCAGTTCAGAAATCTCATAGTCTGCTTTTTCCTCGTGTTTCCCTCCCAGATGACATCACATGGGCCTAGACGTATGAATGTGAGATTTGTTCCTGTTCTGAGGATGGATGCTACTGAGAAGTGGTGAATGAATTCCTTATTTTGTTTTGCTTGTGCATGTGGCTGTTGCATTGCCTATTAAACTGTCATTATCTGAACACACAAGTTCTCACAGTTTTGCCCTCCTGATTCTCTCCCCCATCCCACCAGGGAAGCACAAGTGAGCAGCTCTGTGGGGCTGAGCTACCCACCAGGATTAAACTACACCACCAGTGCAGAGCTGCATGCCTTCTCGCATAAAGTGCAACACCCCCTTCTTACCTTCTCACCTTGTCTTTCCTAAACAGCCTTCCATTTCAACACTTCAGTCCTGTGACAAATTCCAACATTCACTTGTCATCTTCATGAGGCCAGAGTCCTGTATCTGCACACAGACTTCCAGTTCCTCGTCTGTTCCTCATGTTACATGGATGGCATTTTTATTACTTTTCATTTATATAGTTCTACTCCAGCTCCCTATATTTTATTTTTAGTCTTTTTTATTGTATTTCATATTTTCCCTTTTCATCATTATAGTTATTTTTTAAAAAATTCATTTGTTGCTATTGTTGTTTAATCCATCCCCTCCAGAGTCACTAAAATCTATCCTCTTTTAGAATCTATGGTCTTATTTCTTATAAGACAAAAAATCTAAAGATTGAATTTTAGATGATCCTCTGCCATATGCTCATGCATGTTTATTGCTGTTAAAACAAATTTTGCACATATCAGAAATGGTATGCATATGGCCAGAATTTTCCACCACTTCTAATCTTCCCTGTTGATACTGATTTATACAATACAGTATGACCAAAATATGATACACTACTTTTAATGGTACTATTTTGCATGTTTATTTATTATGCAAACTGAGAGACCTAGTACTCACTTTAAATTTTACTGCACAAATAATAAAATTCTATTTTACTCTTAGTTTGACAAAGTTGTCACAGTAAAACTGAGTAACTACAAGAACAAGATCTTCATGATGTGTTCCTCTGTTTATATGAAGGCAGGTTATTTTTTAAAAATTTCCTTACAGAACAAATCTGGTACTTATTACTGACTTTGCTGCATAGCTTGCTTAAAACCTTATCTTACAGATATTGCCATTATGTCACGAGTGGGCAAATACTGTTGGCATTATTCAGGCATTTACTGATAGCATGAAAAATAAAATGTGGTTTCATACAGAACCAGATTAACACTGTCTAGAGCAAGAACAATTGTTCAGAGATGCACTACTTTAAATCTTAAGTGTTTTTAATTCTTTTTACCTAAAGATGGATGAGATGCCTGTTGTATTAAAATTTAACTTCTAGTAGAGTCACCAGGTGAGTTCAGACTGTCACTGCTCTTAAAGGGAACCTGGACACAAAAGTTTCTGTTCATGTCAGCTTTGTCAGCCAAAGGACTGAAAGGTTTATTTTCAGTTTCATATGTGCTGTCTTTCATTTAAGTTCTTATTGTATTTTTCAGTCTGAAGAACTTCCTCTTGTACATTTCTTGCTCATTAAAAGATTTTAAGGATCAGAGAATAAAGGTGTTTTGGAAGGTTGTCATCTTTTCCCTGAAAGTGCATCAATGACCTTTTATTTTGGTGTAAATGAGCAGCCACAGTTTTGATTAAGAGCCACACATTGCTGGAGATGTAAGTCCTTTATCGATCATCAGGTCAAAACTTCATAGCTTTGTTCTGTTTAATCCTTAGAAATAATTTAATCTGTATGATGCATGGATCCCAAGGGTTAACAGAGACTGTTTTTATCACTGGGTAACAATCCACTACATACATGAATGCTTCAACATTGGTTGTTTCTAATGGAGAGATGATTGTTAATCCTTCAAGATTATTACAATTAGAGTGTTACAGAAACTGTTTTTCAAAGTAAAGACCTCTATGGTGCAATTACATTGATGTGGCTTGGGTATGTTCCACCCCAGAAAGATATCCACGGTAATTGTAGGTATGGCATAACTGAAGAAATCACTGGTTGCAGTAAGGGCTAGGTTGAAATGTTAAGAAGCCACTACTAAAACAGTGGCTTGAATTATTATCCTGTACTGGTTTTGGCTGGAATAGAATTAATTTTCTACACAGTAGCTAATATGGAGCTATGTTTTTTTTATTTGTGCTGGAAATAGTGTTGATAATCTGGGGATATTTGAACTATTGCTGGGCAGTGCTTAAAGAGAGTCAGGGTCTTTTCTGCTCCTCACCCCACCCCACCAGTGAGCAGAATGGGAGGGCACAAGACGTTGAGAGGAGGGGGCACATTCTGGACATCTGACCCCAAATGATGAAAGGGATATCCCATACCATACAGCATCTTGCCCAGTATATCAAGCTGGGGGAAGAAGGAAGGAGAAATGTTTAGAGTGATCATATTCATCTTTCTGAGTCACTGTGACACGTTTTGGAGTCCTGCTTTCCTATAGAAGACTGAATGCTTGCCTGCCCATGGGAAGTGGTGAATTAATTTGTTTTACTTTGCTTGTGTGTGTGACTTTTGCTTTCCCTAGTAAACTGTCTCTATCTGAACCCACTTTTACTCTTCTGATTTGCTCTCTGTCCCCCAGAGAAGGGGGAGAAGTGAGTGAGAAGTTGTTAGGGGCTTAGTTGTAGCAAGAGTCAAACCAGGACATAGACAAAGACTTGGCAACATAGACCTGAAGTTTGAGATAGCAGTTCTTCCCACTTACATGTTCATCAGTATGTTTGAAAAAATATTTGACTAAATGAGGAAAAGAAAACAATCAGTACAGAATAACAGAATGTTCTCATTTTCTTTTTCTTTTTTTTTGCTTTTTTTTTTTTCCTTCAGCGTAGCTATTAAGAGACTCGCGTTGCTAGGACATGTAGTTGCTTTGTCTGCTACTCACAGTTCAGGATTTTCAGGTCTTTCTGTGGTGGGTGCTCCTTCTGACTGCTCCCTGCTCTGCTCTGCAACCATCACTAACTTCTCTCCATGGATCCTTATTCTTCTAGCTACTGCTTGGTGTGCCTCACTTCATTAGGTGCTCCCGCTAATCAGTGCTATCACATACTCTTTACACTCCTTGAGCCACAACCTGTACCAGGAGACACTGGCCAACCACTGCATCAGCTAGCACTCTCTTATTTCGGCTCCTGGCTAAATATCACTGGATATCACAGGTAAAGAAGGAGAAAACTTGAGATGACTTAGTGGTAGAAAGGATCTTGCTTTAAAAGTAGCCTTTATACTGAGGGCATCTGAATCACAGCCCTTGTGCACGCTCAGCCTTTCACACTAGAAGGATTTTTCCTCAAATAGGCAACTAGGTGTACTTGAAATCAAGGGTTATTTGTACTTTTGAGGATATGGTTAAATGCTGAACTGTGCTTTCTCTCTTAATAAGGATGGAGGTGAAGCTATCACATGAAAGTTCATATATTTGCACTGTTCCTATAAATCTCCACTGGTACTTTCACAGGTGAGAAAAACAAAATAGGAAACAATATCCTTGTCATAGCCAGATACACTGTTGGCCATACACAGGCAAGTGCAAAGAGAGTAACAAGTGAATGTTCACTCAAAACCTGATACCGCCACAATTCATGTCTGCAATAGGGATACATCAAACTCCTCAAACTGCTTTGAAATAATAGCATAAGTAAACACATGAAATGCAGTGCACTGAGGCATTATGTTTTTAGAATGCTTTTGGAAAACAAATCTAATGACCTTCTACTAAAATACTAGCTGTTTGTTTTAACTGGAACTTTGTGTGTGTGTGTGTGTGTGTGTGTGTGTGTGTGCGCGCGCGCGCGTGCGTGTGCGTGTGTGTGTGTGTGTGTGTTATCTTGATGAATTCATAATATTTAAAGTTATCAGATCAAACTCAAAAGGAGGCTTTATTTCTCCAGGTGTTGTGGTGGCTGGAGGAGACTATAGTTTTGGCTCTGAATCCTTCTCAGCCAGGCTGTAGCTTTTATTCAAGACAGTCCAAATCTCCACAGTCATTCATTTCAATAGGATTCTTTTACAGTTTTATTGTAGTGCTGCTATGCTCATATCAATATTTCTAAATAACTTGACAATTTGCAGCTTTTAAAAGGGGCTAGTCAAAAGCAGCTGAATTCCAAGTTCAATTAACCTTGTATGAACATGGCAAAGAGTACATAAAGGAAGAAGGGCAGGAATTTAAAAATTATTTGCTTTACAGTCATCCCCTCTGGGTAGTCCAAATTAAGCACAGCAGCCACCAGGCAAAGTACCCCAGGATTTTCTGTAACCACTTAATTCACCTGCTGGATTACAAAAAGTTGGAATTTTCCCACCCACCTTATAGAATCAACTCATCACTGTGTTGACAGCCTTAGGATCCACATGCTTAGCTATAATTTTACTCTATATCAAAGAGGCAAAAATAAAGAGCAAAATATGGCTAGAAACTAAATGCTGGAATTTAAATGCCATCATTCTAATTTAATGGCCAAAGAATGATTCTCAGGATTAGAGAAAAGGAGTTTTTAAACTTTCTTGAGGTTGTTTTAAAATATTTCACAAATGCAGATTTTATACTGAGAAGCAAACTATATTAATATGGAAATGATACAATGAATAATACCATCTAGTGAGGCCCCTGATAGTTGAAGTTGAATCCTACGAGGATATGTAGAATCATATTAAGAAAAGGGTATAACTCCAACTTTCTGTATTGCTTGTAAAGCCAGGTTTTTAACAGCCTTTATCCTCCATATTCGCTGACTAAATAACTGTAGTGATAGACTGTTGACAACATGTAAGTACTCTACCCCATTTCCATTTAAAAGCTGACATTTAAAACTATAACAGAAAAGATGAAATAAAAGAATGACTTCGTATGTTTATTCCTAAATTTCATATTTTTAAGTCTATGTAAATAATCACTACTACTTCTAAATTAGTTTATAGAGTTGATTCCCTACAGCTTCTCACTTTCGGGACATATAGAACTGGGATATTCAAGAGACATTTGCAAGCAAGAGCTACTGAAATGTGAAGTCACTGATGTAAAGCTGTAATAAGTATCTGAATCAAACCATCATAGTTTAAAGGAACTTCCAAACAAGTGGTTCAGATATCACTGCCTGGAAATAATTTCTAACAGTAGATGCTGACATAAACAAGAAGTAAGTGAAATATGACTACTGATTAGTTCAAAGGATGAACAACAGTATTCAAGCATGTGACAAAATTCAAGATCTACACAACATGAAACACATATTTACTCAGATAAACAGATGATTGATAGAATAAATTATATTCTTCTAGCAATTTCAATTGCTCTATGGCACTTTGTGCACATTAATCTTCATTAGGGTGTGGTATAGCATCAAATCTTGAAGCAACTGGCAAAAAAAATCTTGTATTTTCCTTTAAAAATTCACCTTACTACCTTGAATGCTAAGCCTGAAAAAAACAAAGATATAAAGACTTCAGGAAAAAATAAGTATCTCCCTTGACAGAAGAATGATTAGGATTTTTCAGTGTTTTGTTGGGAGTGTTTGGATTTTCCTTTCTTAATTCTCACAATCTCTTGCACGTAGTCCTGAAACTTACTTTTCCTTTAACTCTATGTACCCCTATTTCTTCTGCATTTCAAAGGAAAGATATGAACATTTGTCCAAATACCTCAAAATTCCCAAGAAGACTGTGTGAGATGGAAACAAAACACAGGGAAAGGTTTCATGTGTATTTACAGAAGATATGGCTGAATCAGTATCAGTGTCTGCCCTACCAGTTTCTGGACCTCTCCTAAGAGTTATATAGATTGAGAGCCTAGAATAATTTTGCTCATAGCTCTTTTCTCATTTTTATACATTCAAATAATAAAAGCAAAGATGAGGGAAATATAAAAATGAAAACCCCCGAACAATAAAATTCCAGAACCTGATCTAAAAATTAAATTATTTATTTCTTTACTTTAAAAATGGAAAACTAGATAAGGGCAACAATTGACATTAGTGAGAAAACGAAGGACTAGAGTTAGGGTTAGAGTTCAGAGAATCACAATGCCTGCAGCCCCAGAGACATTGCGGCAGCAGAAGTCATGCCAAGGTGAGCATGGCACTGCAGCAACATTGCTCTCCCCATTTCTCTTCAGGGCTCTCTCTGATGCTCTGCCACTTAACCTCACCCCTGCCCTTACAACTATTATTTTGAGGCTAGTAAGAAAACCTTTGAGTAGATGGAAGGGATATTTATATCAAGTAGAGTATGTGATTCTTTTATACACTGCTAATTTTTTGCTTCTCCTCTCTTTTATTCAGAGGAAATCCTTTTTTATCCCAGTAATTGTTAGCCTTCAGTGTGGTCCGGCACAAAGAACTAAACCTTGTCCTACTTTTACGTTCATTATTTCTTTTCTGTGTTTTTACAGTCACCTTTTTGAAATTTTTGTAGCACCTACAGGCTTTAGCAGAATAAATTTTTAGTATTACTATAATTCTTGTTCAGTTAAGGACTATTTGCATTTTACCTAGGCTACATTATGTTCCATTTACTATAGTCAGAGAGCTGGTTCCTAGCATGTTATTAGAATAACACAGTTGTATCTCATTTGAGCAGCCTTGGACTGTTGTTTTCTTTTTGTAACACCAACAAATCTTAACTTCTCCATCTAGTTTTACTTTCTCAATCTGGATGTACACACCAGTTGCTTTTATTCTTCCCTGTAAGTATTACCCTTTCCTTATGATGGCCAATGTTTTTTGTTTATCACAGGTAAGTATATAACAGAAGAATAATAACACGTGTATTGGTTTTACACTTACCCCACAACTTTATATAACCCCAATTCTGTACCACATACTTACAGAGACATGTGACACATATTGTACAATTATTGCACAATATTTGTGTGGACAGAAACACATTGCAGTGGCAATGCATATTAAGTCATTAGGAAATAAATTAAGGAATAAACCAAGGAAAATATTTTCAACAAGGATGCAATAAATGTAATTTGTTAAATCAATAGTTGTTACTGCATTCCAAGTTTGGCTTTTATTTGACACTATTTCTGCACTGCTGAGGTTTTTTTCCTACTTGTTCCTCCCTAATGTTCCTGTTCTGTCTAGACTGATTTTTGATTTCTTAGTTCTAGAAGATATGATAAATAGGATTTTATTGAGTGTAAAGCCAGATCATAATTTTAAGCATTCTGGTGCTNTTCACCAAGGATGCAATAAATGTAATTTGTTAAATCAATATTTGTTACTGCATTCCAAGTTTGGCTTTTATTTGACACTATTTCTGCACTGCTGGGGTTTTTTCCTACTTGTTCCTCCCTAATGTTCCTGTTCTGTCTAGACTAATTTTTGATTTCTTAGTTCTAGAAGATATGATAAATAGGATTTTATTGAGTGTAAAGCCAGATCATAATTTTAAGCATTCTGGTGCTTAACAAAATAAAGGCTCATGCAAAATCATGGCTTTTTTACATCAAATCCTAAGTGAAAATTATAGTTTGATGCACCTGTGAAGTCAATGGTTTACTTACAAGTGCCAAACTCTGTCCCCAGTGGGGGGAAGCTTAAAATAGTGGATACAGTAAGGTTAGGAAAATGTACTTGAACAGTGCAAGACATATAGAAAATGTCTCTGAATCCCAGGTTACTTTAGAAATCGAATGCTGCTATTTGCTAAATGATTACTGCTGTCCACATAATAAAATTTCAGTTTGTTCTCCAGACTCCCTTTTGACTAGGGAATACCTGGCTTTGGTCAGATACCATTAAGCTCTTAGCTTTCTCTACTGTTCATGTTTTCAGATTCATGTAGAGGGCTGGAGGTTATCTTGCAGTATTTGATATTTTCCAGAGGAGCAGTTCGCATACGTTTGCATTTTTTTATCGTTCCTTCTAATCAGTCCTGTAGGTTTAAAAATCAGCAATAGAGCTGAAGAAGCTGAAGCAGAAAGGCTAGGATAAACAGAAAAGCTCTTGAAATACCTTTCAAAAAAACTTAGTGTCCAAATGTAGCAAGATGTATTTATCTTTACACCGTACATTATACAGTCACGAAGACCAGATATTTTATCTTTGAATCCATCTCTTTCTGTAGAACCTAAGAAAAAGTAAGGTAGGTTTGATAATTTTAAATGGAACTTTTAGAAATGTGTAGCTTTAAAGTCTAGTTATAGATGAACCAAATGAATCTCATAAATGAGGGAGACTGAGATTAAGGAGTCATAGGAATATTCAGATTGGGCATCACTCACTATTTCCTTAATTAAAAAATAAAAAAGTTCTTTACAATACAGTTGTCAATCAACAACCATATGAAGAGTTTAACAAGGACAAGTGTCAGATTCTGCACCTGGGACAGGGCAATCCTGTTTGCATGAAAGGCTGGGAAAACTCACTGTGAAAAGGGACCTGGACATTCTGGTCAATGGCAAGTTGAATATGAGTCAGAAGTGCCCTGGCAGCCAGGAGGACCAACTGTGTCCTGGGGGGCATCAGGCAAAGCATCGTGAGCTGGTGAAGGGAGGGGATTGTCCTGCGCTGCTCTGCACTGGGGCAGCCTCATCTTGAATATTGTGTGCAGTTTTGGGCACCACAATATAAGATATTAAACCATTAGAGAGCACCTGGAGGAGGGTAATGAAGGTGAAGGGCCTTGAGGGTAAGTTTTATGAGAATTGGATGAGGTCACCTGGTCTGTTCAGCCTGAAAAAGAGTAGACTCTGGGGGGAAACCTCATTATGGTTTTCAGCATCTTCAGGAGAGGAACAGGAGGGGCAAGTACTGATCTCTTCACTCTCGTGATCTGTGACAGGACTGGAGGAAATGGCATGAAGGGGAGATTTAGGTTAGCTATCAGGAAAAGGTTTTTCACCCAGGAGGCGGTTGGACAATGGAACAGGCTCCCCAGGGAAGTGGTCATAGCACCAAGCCTGTCTGAGTTCAAGAAGTGTTTGTACAATGCTCTCAGGCACATGGTGTGACTGGGGGTGTCCTGCACAGGGCCAGGAGTTGGACTCAATGATCCTTGTGGGTTCCTTCCAACTCAGCATCTTCTATGATCCTCTGATTCTCTGAATACGGTTTTAAACAGTTTAAAAGCTAGAGGCAATGAATAGAAAGAAAATTATATTATCTTTAAAAAAAATTATGAAAAGTAACTGTCAGTTCACTGCCAAAGGCTGAGCTATCCTATCCTCTTGGTATGGTGGTACTTGTGCAAAGATCTGTGGAATCTCTGTGTACTCATTTCCATTCTGTACTCTTATTTCCTTCTATGTTTTATTTTATTAGACTTAGCACATTTTACTTCAGCATACACACAGGGCTTGGGTTACGGCATTACTGTCAGTAAATGGCTCTTTACTCCATACAGTTTGGCACACGCTTCTTGCTGTGTTGACTCCCTTATTACCAAAAGACTGTCAGTAGATGGATGTTAAATATGGAGAAGCATGAGGTAGCCAGCATCACTGACAGTAATGACTGAAAAATAAATGGAATGTGCCCCATTTAAAAGGGCAATACATGTCAGACATCTGTCTGAAAATGGCTTTCAATGTTGACATATCATAAAAATAATAACCTGGACTGTACATTTATATTTTTAATATTTTTTAAAATTAAAAGTTAATCCCACTTTCCATACCACATAAAAAACCCAATGACTTTCTAAAAATATTTCCAATTCTTTCAAGAACAAAAAATTTTCCTGTTCTATAACCAGATTTTCGGAAAACATAGGAGGTGAGAAACATGCAACAGAAGCATAGTAGGTTGCCTCCAACTGCTTTCCTAGTTGTGCTAATACCCTTCTCTTCCTGGCTTGTGACACATTATTATGAAGCACTACAGTGTTTGGCAGGATCTTTATCCGCATAAGAAATGGCAGATATACTTATCCAGTTAAGTAACAGTTTTATTACTGCTGGGATCAAGAGAAGGTTAAAACATGTGGTCTCCCTTGGTTTCTTAAATAAACCTAACAATTATAAATATATTGCAGGTCTTGCCATAACACCCTCTCTGGGCCAACATTTCAAAACCATTACACTCTAAATGTAAATCTAATTAATAGCCAGACAGTCAAATTAAAAGGAGTCAGATTGAAAATGTACTGTTATTTATTTATAGAAACCATTGTAAATTGGTTGAAAAAATATACGTGGATAAACACAGACTGGGAACTTTAAGAAAGAACTTCAACTGCTGCCTTTTTAGTGTTCACAAGCATTGAAAATGTAAATATTTATGAAGTAAAACATGGATTTTGGCTTGGGAAAATCTTCATAGTCCACTTACTTTCCTGGCAAATTTTTTTCCAATTATGAGAGAAGGGAAATGACCATGATGCAAAACAAAATGTCCAAATTTCTTTTCCCTTGGCCCCCAAAATTGCATTCTTGGCTGCATACTAATCAGCTTATGGAAAGAAGAAAGATATTCCTCTTGTCCCTTCTTTCCAACAGTTTTTCAGAGAAATTGAGAAGGTAGTTTTAATTCCCACTGCCTGAGGAGGTCACTGAATGAAGAGAAGTGCTTCAGCTATTTTGTGTACATGCAATAAGCATCACTGCTGATTGTATTTCTGATTTGTGTTTCATGCTAGGCTCAGATACCATGTGAATGCTTCAGTGTGCATCTTCTGGAACAGTCAGAGTTCAGGCAATGCTCTGCATATCTGGTGAACTTTTTTTTTCATTGTATTTCTAGCACTTTCCATCATATGTCTTTTACCAGCACTTGCGTATGGTGTTACTTCTCATGTTAAAATATTCATTCTTTTTCTATATAATTGCCAGAGTGTAAGAAGGTTGAATTCCTACAATCAGTGAACAGCAACAAAAGTACCCTAAAAATGTTTTTCCTCTAAACAAATTTCTAACTCTAGGACTAGAGCAAAAATAAATAATTTGGTATTTTGTGGTATTTCACGGCAGGAAATATTGCTAGTGTCAAATAACAAGAGAAACTTTGAATAAGAAACATGAACAATATCAATATTGGACATGTATGCTAGTATTGCAAGTTGTACACTGGAGGATTTCCAGAGGCTACTGTATTCTCTATAAATCTTACTGGTGACAGATTTTTTTTACTACTGACATTTCCTTTATCTTTGTGTTTGTATGGATATTGACCAAACCATTCAAATGGGAATCTGAGAGAATATCAAGTTACATGATCAAGGGCACTGCAAATTTTAATATTACATTTACTTGTAGATGTAGAGGTTAACAGTGAGGTTGAAACACTTCTCCACAAGACAGGCTCTCATTAAGTTTAATGGTTATTAGTTTCTATATCGAGCTTTCAACAATTGCAGTTGGTAAAAGCCATAAGAGTATTTTATGGGAAAACTAAACTATCTCAGTGGGACACCTTTTTAGCTTGTATAACTTTTAGGAAAATAAAATTCCAATCCCTGTCTAGAGCTCCTACATGACAACACTGACAGTAGATACAATAACTCCAAATGACATCCAAATATGAATTTTAGAAATACAAAATATTACAACTACTAGATCAGACACTTGGATCCAGAGTTCATTCAAATGTTATTTGAAATGTGCATCCAAGTATTGCATCTTGTGTACATTTAAAGTCAAAATTTATAAATATGGGAAATTCTGAGTGTTGTTTATCCATTGTGGTTCACTAAAGTAAGCTATTGGCTAATTCCCTTCTACAACCTGTCACTTAGTTTTTTGATGCTACTGACACATGCAGGAAATTGTAAATCAGAACTTTCAACTAGATGTCATTCCAATTTTAAAAAGCCATCCAAGGCTTTGTAAGACCTAGATGGTTTGCAGTTTACACAGATGTAAGGTTGTTCTCTTTTCCCTTAACAGAATGTTTTCCTCCATAAAAAGAAAAGAGATATTTACTTCAGCCTACTCTTTCTTCCTAATAATCTTCCTGNCTTTGTAGTTAGCTATTTTGCAGTGATAATAATATTTCTTATAGATCCAATGAATAAACAAGATGTACAATCGCCAGGAAACAAGCATGTCTATCCAAAATTAGAATGCAAAAAAAAAAAAAGATTTAAAATACAGAGAATATAATGTAAAATAGATATTTCAGCCTAACTTATTTGGATCATGAAGAAAATGAAAACTTTCTCAATAGTGCAGCTAACAGATGACAAGATCAATATCTGTTCTACAGAGGAGTGCACCACAAAAGTACAAAAGTATGTGTACATATATTTATACTATCAGAACCTCACACTTTTCCCACTTTTTCCAAACTCTCATTACTTTGAATAAAAAAACCCAAAACAAACAAAAAACCAAAACAACCAAAAAAAAAACCCACCAAAAAACCAGAAAAGGAAATTAATCACTTGGCTTGATGGCACTGAAAGGTAAAATTTTGATTTTGACAGTTTATCTTATAACTAAATAACATAAAATGTCATAGCAAATATCTTGAACAAATATCCTGAAATTAAAAGTCACAACATTCTGTCAAAGGTCAGTTAGAATGTAATGACTTTATTGAAATTATTTCAACGTTCTTTAAAGAAATGTTATTGAAAGCTAGCTGCTTTAATTTTAATGAGTTGTCATTCTTCAGTGAGAACACTATTATCTCAGAACATTGTATAAGTTTTCCATTTTTCTTCTCATACCTGATACAAATGTGCATTTTACATTAACAACTAAAAATGGGAGACACAAGTGTTTCATATTAGCTCAACCTTGCTTCCATGGAAGGAAGGAGGTGGGAGAGGAAGTTACCAGACATTTCAAAAACTACATACATGACTACTGACTGCACCAAGAGTTTTGTTTTGAGCAGTGTCATAGAAGAGTGATGTTGAATTGAACCCTAATTCAATCCATATCCTACAGTAGCCAATTTTGTATTGATTTTCTGAACTCCAAAATGTAAAACAGGGAACAATAAGGACACCTAGGATAAGGCCCTGCTTATCACTCTATTGTCTGTATAAATTACTCTCAGAAGAGCTTTTCAAATTCATCTTGCCTTTTAAGGACATCCTACCATAAAAATATTTTGCAACTAGCACTGAATTAAATCCATTGTGCTTTCCTGTGACACTGATGAAGGAATTGTGTGCTATGTTTTCATGACAAACACATCATTAGTGTACATACATTTAAGCTGATTATTTCATTCAGCGAAAGGGACGTTAGGGTTAGAATGATACAAAAGCACAAATCACACTTGATGTTTCACAAATACCAAGCATTGTGTGATCTAATCAAGATTTCACCGAATGTTTTATTAAACTCAGTCACGCGAGCCTTGCTGAAGCCAGATGATCTCTTATTATCAACTAGGAATAAATTACATTCATTTTTGGACTGAATTTCAATGAAACCCTTCCTAAAGTACTTAGAAGCTAGAAGGGGGTTAACTTATAAACCATAAAATTGCTACTGTGTTTTTCCTGAGAAATTAAACAGTGAGCTGAGGAAATCAGCATTATAAATATTACTGGTCACACACAAAAAAAAAAGAAGAGTATGATGTTAGCAATATGTTGTATGATCACTAGTGACTAAAAGGAACTGACTTTGATTTACCACTTACTCCTAATTTTTATTACAAAAAGTATCCTTTTAATTACAAGACAAACAATAAGAAAATATTTCTGATGAGGGAGATAAATCATTTGTAAACAGCCCAAAATATACCATATCTTTCCTCCATATTCAAGTTAAATTTTCAATCTTTTATATGTAAAATGAACAGGAGGGAAGACCTAAATATACATATTTAAAAGCATGAATGAGCCTCTCATTCACAGAGGGTGAGAAAGAAAATGCTGAAAAGAGGTGTTTCTGTGGCAGGCCTTTCTGAAATGGGCTCTATGTTAACAATAGCATGTACTAGATGAGGAGTAGCAAAGGTAGAAAGAGACTTCACCGATCACCAAATCCCAAATTCTACACCTGAGGTATACTAAGTGAAGGAATGACTCTGATAACCTGAACATAAAATCGTTTCTTAGCAAGAAAGAAGGGTATTTCTAAGCTCTGCAATGCACAATCCACAAATGGAAATCATGGCATTAATTTAGCTGAAAGTACAATTGTAAGTAGAAATCCTTCTTAAAAAGAAAGACCTTAGAAATTACAGAATGATGCACATGTTAGGGATACAGCTCTCTGAGGCACATGTGATGGCAAACCTAGTTCTTACCTGTCATCGTCCACACACATGTCAAAGTGGACAACCTGCTTTTCACAACTCCATTCACATGCCTTTTAGCAGGCACTGGTAATGCACAACTGAAACCCTCAAGCCACACATCTGTCAGGTAAAATACATTTACAATTGCTTCCAAAACCAGCTGATTATATTTAGCTTGGCATACTACAGTGGGCACAGCTGGCAGGGGGGGATACCAGGGGACTGCAGGGTGGCCTCTCTGGGAGGAGGCCACAAACCACTGCACCAGTATCAGGAGGAGCAGGAGGAGGATGGGGGTCAGAGATGTGAGGAGACACCAAGGAGACTCTTGAGGAAGACCTGTGGGGGAGAAGCTGAGGCATCAGACATACTCTTGGGAGGAGACATGATGTGAATGACCCATGCTGAAACAGAGACACCTCTGAGGGACTGCAACCCATGAAGGACACATGCTGGAGACTGTACACTGAGAAGCACAAAGGAGGAAGGATGCAAGCTGCTACAGAAAGAAACTTGCACACATGACCCCAAACTACTGCATTGCCCAGCCAAAGTAATTGGGATGGACGGAGCTTAACAGGCAGTAAAAATGAAGTCAATACATGAAAGCAGGCAGGATCGGGGTTCAGTGTAAGATGAACCCAGGAAGGGAGGGGGAAAAGGTGTTAATAATTGTTTATGTTTTCTTTTTTTTTCCTCACAGATCAGTGATGAGAAATTTATATTAACTAGGAATATATTCAACTAGCTTCCCTAAGGGAAGACTGGTTTTTTCTGTAAACATCCATAATTTCTTACATTTTATGGAAGTTTCACTGTCATTCAAGTGATGAGATTCATCAAACACAGGGAATAAAACAGCTTTGTCAGGTTAATTATCACCATTAGTCCTCCACTGGAAGAGGTCTGACATATGATTATTTTTAGATATAGGCTCAAGTGAAACTTATAACCCTGAGAACCACAGTAAATGTTCAGGACTGTTCGCTCCTCATTCTTTTTGTTTACATTAGGTTGCAACTGTTTTACATTTTTACAGTGGATACAAACCTGGATGTCTTGCTTCTCAAGTACCAAAATGTACACAGTATTCATATAATGCTAGCACTTTATGCAAACCCTTACCTGCAAATTAGAAATTTAAGTTGGGCACTTATTTGGAAATTGAGTGTAAACTATGAAAAATAAGGAAAGGTCTCACTTTCAAAAATACTACTAATGAGAATCTCATAGGCCACAAAGCCTTTTATATCCAAGTACACTAAAACCTTCAAGTAGTGAAAAATAAAGCAGTTACTTTGATCCTTGGTGTAGTATAAATCCTTAGATTCCATTAGGCTACACTACTTCCTAAAGTACAGATCTTTCTGAGAACCTCAGTAGGTTGAGACCTCAGCTTCTGTAATAATGAATATAGAAGTTAAAGCAAGTACACAGGAAAGTGGCATGGAAATAATCACTGATTACAGAGGAGGTCAGGGTGATGCATTTTCCCTCCATACTGATTAAAACAAACAAGACAAATACTTCACAGCACTTAGAAACCAAAATTTTTTTCTTTCAAAATGCAGAGTCCAGTTAGAGAACCACATGAAGAAACAGATGCATAATTTACTGATGGATAGAAATTACATAACATTAAAATTATATTGGGAATTTCTAGTGTCAAAATTTTGCTTATATAGTCTTATCAATTCCTACTTTCTCAGGGAAGACTGATGAATCATAAAACATCATTGACCAAATCGTCCAAATAAAATGGAGGTCCTGGAAGTCCTGGCCACATGTAATTTTTCACTGTTTGAAAATGCTCAAAACCTTGAAACATTAGATAATAATATCTTCACAGACAGCCAGTATGAGTCTAACTTTTCTTAAAATGGGATGAGTCAAAAATGCTCTCATTTGTCTCTATAACGTTTTCTCACTATTTTGTACTAAAATATCAGAAGAATAAATGTAGCATAAACTTAAACTTGGATTCTGTTATGAAAATTGTCTGCTTCTTCATGACAAAAAATTCCAATTCTATATACATCTTCTTTGAACTGCATGAATTAGTATTTAAAAGGTGCCACTATTACATTTAGTATTTAAAATCTTTTTCCTCTTCTTATTAGCTTTAGCAGAAATAAAATTAGATTCAGGACAAAATTTAAAAAGAAATATTTCTGTAACAATTTCCAAAGCTAAGACACTATCAAAAAAGTTGGGTTTAGAGCTGCCATTTCTGAAGAGAAGCTTCATTTATGCGAAGTGTGGAACCAATTTAAAGTGATTCTGGTATGATCTGAAGTGCTGCAGATGCTGTACATGCTTCAGCAAATAAGATGCAAAAGCACTGATTGAGTCAGTCATTTCAATTATTTTTCAATGTTGATTTTCAGTATGTTATAATCCCTTTTGTAATTTATGATGAGACAGTTTCAAACACCTCCTTTTTTGAGGTCACAGAAAATTTGACGTGGAAATGTTTAGCTTTTTAGTTGCTGGTAACAGAAAAATCTACTTTGAAAGGCTGAGATACAAATCCATGAGGTGTATGAGACCACTGATTTATTTTATTTCATGCAAGGGAAACACATCTGTGGAAACAGCAAATTAAGTCATGATGAGGCCAAGCACCCTGAGGAGTCAGAGGGAAGGATGGTTATTAGGCAAGAAGCAGTTAGGAAGCAATCATGTTGCCCTCTCTTTCAGTCTATATGAAGCATTTCAGTCTGGCTCTGGAGCAATCGCCTCATCCCAGTGGCTCAAATAACCCTCAGCACATTGAAGCAACTTCTGTTTGAGCACTAAGATCAGATTCAGAGGTGAATCCTTTCAGTCCAGACTGGCACACTGAAACAGTCTTAAATTTACATCTTTTCTTCTTGTACTGCTCTTGTACATCCACCAAAAAAATAGCATTTCACTTCTAATCTGCACAAAACCTTTTAAGAATGACAAAAGTATTGGGTGTGCTATATGTAAGCCTGATCCTGATACCATTTATATCAACAGTAGTTTGGCATTTTCATTTCAGTGGGAAGATTAGATTGATTAAGCAATGGACATTAATAAAAATAAACCTTTACTAGTGCAGTTTCAAATTAGGCAAGTGATCTGTTTCAATGATAAATCCTGAGGAAACCTAAGTACTTGGATGAGCACTCCATTATTTCAAATGCTGTATTATTTAAGGTACAAAGCGATGTTTTTTCCTTTGTTCATCAGAACAGAAGATTATAGAAATAATTCTGCTGTTGAAAAAGAAATAACCAGACAGAAATACTATACTCCCACATTAAATTCAATAGGAATTTGGTCTGGGAGTAGGTATATAAGTAGAAAGAATAAAAGTGAAAATGCAGTATTTTATTAGGAGAAAAGATCTAGAAAGAAAATGGCATCCTTTCATTTATACATTAATATATTTTTCTTTCTAGTGCATGAAGGAAGTTCTGACAGAGAAGACCATCCTTTTTATAGAAAAGCAGTCTTTGAATTATCTTAATTGTAGGCAGAGTCTTGATCCCAACATACAATCCTACCCACTTCAGGCAGCCAAGCTTACAATTTTATTTCCAAATACGATCCAAGAAAAAAGATCATAAACTAGTTCCAAGATATGTTGGTGCTTCCTGGCATACACTGTCTGTCTAATCATCTTCCAACAGAGGAAAACAGTTCATAACTCTGGTTTACTTGGATACTTAAGTACAGAAAGAAGTGTCTTGCCAGAGCTCCACAGAGTAGCAGACTATAGTAGGAAATTTCTCTGAGGGATTCTTAGAAAAAGATACAGTTATCTCATCGAAGACAGGAAAATGTTGCCTCTACAGGAGAAATTTGTATCTATAATAGAAATAGAAAGTATGTTAATTTTTTTCATGTGTTTCAATTATATTTACTGGAAAGCAGAATTAGCCTTGATATTTTGTAGTATTTATTTGCTATTTTTAGCCTCATGAAAGTCTATTTTACAACATGTATTTTGTTGCAACATGCTTCTTAAATTTAAAATAGAACAGAACGCTCCACAACCAACCTTGTTTCTCCCAACCCCAGACATCTAGTTCATAAAGCACATAATCACTGGATTCTTTATTCTATGGCCCTTTCAGTTTTTAGTCATGTGACACATACATACTGATACATAGGAATTTGAAGTCAAAAAGTGTATTATCTGAGCCATAGTTCCAAAGAGATTTGGTTTAGGCCAGTGAACTTGTACTGAACACACCAGCTGATCATCTGGTCTATAGGTGGGGAGCATTAGACTTGAAAATTATTAACACCATTCAAAAAAGCCCTTACAGACTTGACTTTTCTATATAATTTTAAAGTAGGATGAGTAAGGCTGAAATTAATGGGATGAGCACTGCTGTACAACTGATGGCAGAAGATTACAGGAACATAAACTGTTATTTCCCTTCATTTGACCCATCTCCTTCCATTTCATCAGGCACTACAGGAAAGAGGCACAGGACCTGGTAACGCTGATATGCCATGCCAACAGTCTGGACAGCTGCCTAAGCTGGCTAAGGCTTAATGTCATCTGCAGCTCTTAAGGATGCTCTTCAGCAGCAGGAAGACATGGAATTGCTATTTGAGAGCAAAGAAATTTGCAACAAAATTGCTAAGATTTGAGTTATTATGACTGGAAATGTGTGTGTGTAGGCACTAAAACTAAAATATAAAACAAGGGTTAAAAGGGTGACAAGGTTAAAACTCCTGTATTAACAACGTAGGACATTGCTTTCTGAACACTATTCCCAGTAGTAAAATTAAGAAACGTATTACGTGAAGACTAAAAGGCTCGCAGCTGGAAATATCAAAGTACAGCTGACTGTCGGCAGACAGTGTGTCGTAATACTATGAGGATGGCAGCAAGATTGCATTTCATCATATATACCAGGTTTTTTTCCTGTTAGCTGCTCAGGAAAACAAACAGCAAATTATTTCAAGCACATATGCAAAAAAGAAAAAAAAATCCCATACCAAAACCTGGAAAGCCGGCAAGAAATGTGTCCTAAACTCTATGGAGACTGAAGTAAGCAAGATTCTAATCCAAATTACAACCTTGACACTGATAACTGCTAAAGGTTATAGAGTTTGTCACTGCCAGTCAGGAGGACCCAGATCTGCTTTGCGGACTCCACTGCCAAGTCTCTTCTCCTGTGTAGCACAGAAGGGATCCTGGCCAGACCAGCTGGATATATGTCTTGTTCCATGCATTGGCAAAAGTCATAACATATTCAAGGCTATTTAAAAGCATTTACCATGGTCGTAATGGTGAAACACTGAATTCAATAGAAAGTTAATATTTATTTACTTTAGTTTTAAAAATAAATAAATAAATAAATAGAGACATTGTATTTATACTTCATTTTTGACTTAAAAAGTTAAGCATCCATATTAATGTTTCAGGGCAGATCAGGAACACACTTTTGAAGCAAATCTTCTGAACCATGCTTTCTTTCATATTGCAAAGTAGTGTCAGAGCACACAAACTTGATGCAAAGTTGAACCAGAAGATGTTCTCAGGGCACACTTACTGTTCTCCACCTACTAATGGGCATCTATCTCATGGGAACAAACTACAGCTAGTTCAAAGTAAAAATCATGCTTACTATAGCCATTACTACCCCACCTTGAGCTGTACCTACTCCTAACAGGCAACACTACTACTTAACTGATTGCAAAAAACGCTTCAAAATAAATAACTGCTAAAAAGCCTTTTATCTTTTCAGCAGCAAAGGTGTTTATTGACAACGTTGGAGGTAAGCCAGTTCATACTGGGCAAGAACTTGCCTAACTTGTTTGCGCAAAATGAGCCATTTATAGTCTTAAGTTCATAATGAACACCTTCTAATTTCCATATTAGTGACTGGGCAAAATCTTGAGCAGAGATTTCCTTTTGGCTTGGAATTTGGGTAGTGGTCTCCTGACTTCATACCTTGGGTGATCTTGAAGCGTCTTCATCACTGTTGGACTGATGCCTTTTCTTTGTTCAATGATGTGACCTGTCAAACTTGTAAAATCTTGGCTTTAACTCTACAAAATCTCGGATCTTTACAATTTCATCCTATTGAAGTGTCTAGCTTACTTTAATGTATGGCTTCTGACACATGGTACACTGGTTTCTGTAATTGTGAGACAGTAATTACTAGAGAAAAGTGACTCCAACACTTTGTGCTGTTCATGAGTTAAGCAGCCCTGCTATAGAAAAAACATTTTGCAAAACAGAATTAGAAGTCCCACAAAACTAGGGTTTTTTGGTCTCTTTTCTCTTTCATTAACAAAGATGCCTTTCCTTTATCTAATGGGGCAGAGAGCATGAAGATGTGTTTTGGTTTCTCCACTTTCACTCTGTTGTTCTCAGCTTCCTGCCTGTACACAGTGAAAATCCACCTTTCTTGTTTCTCTATACTGATTTTTATAATGATAACTAGTCTGACAGTCTTCTTTCTTTTTTTTTCTTTTTTTTTTTTTTTTCATTTGTGTGTGTCCCTGTCAGTCTTTCCTGAAGTTGAAACCTTGCTGCATTAATGGCCTGGTTGTGGAAATTCTTAGTCTACCAAAACCTTCACAGTTTTCCACAGATACGGGGAGTGGGAGACAACCACCCCAGTGAGGCAGACCCTGTAAAACCCGAGCTCAGCCGAGGTCCCCTTGCTCAAAGCAAGCCCTGGCCCAAGGCTCAAGCACAGCTCTTACCCACCTCAACAGGCTTTTAAATACCAGAATACAAAGTCATATACTCTAATGTCAGTGTTTTCCTTCACTGAGACCAGGTACCGTGATTAGACACTGGAGGGTTTTGGTTTCTTATTTGTTTGGTTTTTGGTTTTGTTTTTGATTTTGATTTTGTTTGTTTGCTTGCTTGTCTTGGGGGGGGAGGATGAAATTACATTTGAACTAGAATTCATTTGCATCCATGACAGCCGGCATACCTGCCTGGCGTCACTTTATTCCTGCAGAAAAGAGAACTAACCAGTGCCGCTAAAAGAAACCACCTCTGACGGAACTCTCAGGCTCTCCAGGGCTGCACCTGCCTCCAGGCAGAGGCTGGACCGAGTTCACTCGCGGCCCTATGCCGGGAGCGGCTCTGGTTCCAGCCGCGGTGAGAGCTCCCCGTGGCACACCCAAACCTTTGCTCGTCAGGGGCTGCCCCGGTCAGCCACGGCGGTGGGTGCACAACATGGAGCACACGACAGCTGGAAGAGGGGTGCCTTAGGGACGGGAAGTCACGGCTGGAGCCGCGCCGGGGCAGAACAGTGAAAAGCTGAGAGGGGACAGAACGAGGAACAGAGACACCGCGCACGACGCCCTTATTTTTCGCCGCTCGCCCCTCGCCCCGCGGCAACGCTTGCGACGCTGGTAGCAAGATGGGAGTGTAGCCTCGGGTGGGAGCGAGGGGTGGGGAGATGCTTGATGTGGAGCCTCAGGAAGGGGCAGGAAAGGTGTTTCACACTGTTTGTTTTCCTCAGTAGCGGAGCTGGGAATTAAATATGTATGTTACTCGTCAGTAAGTGCTGGAAGCTCTGGATCCGAGGAAGTTTGCTGGCAGCAGTGTCCAGGGGCCGGTGCCCGCCGGGGGCTGGGACCGAGTGCGAAACTCGGCAGCACCATCCCGGGTGCAGGGCGGGGACGCTGCTCGGGGTGTCCGGGGCTCGCCTTGTGGTCTCCGCCGCGATCGGCGGACGCTGGCACTGCTCAGCAGAGGCGGGTCGCGGGGGCCGAGCTGACCGCCCTCCCCGCAGCGATGGGCGACTGATGGGGGCGTTCGCAGGTGCCCCAGGGCACCGCCCGCACTCGCAAGGGAGTCTGGGGCTGCAGGAGCCGAGTGCTGATCCCTGTGTTCGGAGTCTTGTAAACTCCTGGGTTTGGCCTTTTACAGAGGCTAAGGGGAAGCCTGTGAGCAGTGCTTGTTCAGACTGTGGTAAACTTAACCCAACAGTCTTCCGGGGTGAGGGGGTGGAGATGTGCTTGTGACTGTGCACACTGAAAATCCATCCCTGTCATCTGAGAGGAAAGGTTGAGTTTATAATGAAAATATATTAAAATTGTGATTCTGTTCAGTTTATAAAAGTGTGTATTCAAACAGTAATATTTCAAGACAAAATGGAGGAGAAAACAGAGGAGAAGTGGAAAGAACCATGGTTGGAGATGCAGCTGGTGAGGTGCTTCCTGACAGAAATACGGCTCTGAAGGACTGTGGCTTGTGAGTGGGTTGTCCAGTGGAGCACTGGTCCAGACAGCCCTGCAAGACTGTCACCCACAGACAGCTCATGCTGGAACAGAAGAGCAGTAAGAAACCAGGAGCCATGGGGGAAAAGTGGAAGAAACAAGGACTAGCTAAAGGAAACCATTAGACAGCATCCTAGACATAACATCCTTCATGGTGCACTGCTAAAATAAGGAAAGATGAGGTTGAGAGAGAAGAGACAGATACTGGACTAAGTTGAATCTGGGGAAGGAGCTGTGGGGAAGGTGTTCTCTAAGAGTTTGTTTAACTTACTCTTGAGGGGAGAGTAGAGAGATGATCAGGAATTTAAAGCTTATATTAATTGGCAGTGCTCAAATTAAGTGAACCTCCCTGAGTAAAGATTGTGTTGATTGGAATGCTGGGACAGGCAAAGAGTATCTTCCCTCCTTTTCCCTATTTTCTTAGAGATGTCTAAAACATTCTTGTGATTTTTTCTGTCTCCCTGTAGTTAAATTCACAAGTCTTCCAGGCAGGTAGCCAGTAGTCATCATTATGATTTTCCCAATAAAAATGAGATCTTTTCAACAAATCTGAAAATTTACTTTTGAATTAAAGTATACCTTTCTATTAGGAAATAAATTTATTTTATTAAATAATAGGTTAGAACTTTTATGTTCAAAAGAAGGACTTAATTCTCACAATTTTAATATTTATTTTGAAACTGATTTTACTTGATTTTATCACTGATATTTTGGCAACTTTTTAAATATTTTTTTTACTCAAACCTAGTTTGTGGTGAAGACTTTATATTTAGCAGAACTCTCTTTCCTCTGTTGTATTCAGGTGGATCAGTAGAAGAGTTAACAAAGTGTGAATACAAAATACTCACTGGCCTACTTTAGGAAAAACATGCACTCACGTGCAAATGCTAACTCTTGAGGAGGAAGCATTTCCTTGTGAATGTAGTCAGAAAAATCAACTTTATATACTTGTTTTTATATCCTGAAGAGGTCTATTTCTTATGTGTCTTCTAAACACCATGTCTAGCTTAGTGACAGAAACACATTTATCTTGTCAGCATTGCTGATCTAGTGTAGTTGCAGATGGGCAAGCTGTGTTCTATCTCATCTATCAGCAGAATTTCCAGATTAATTCACACGCAGGAGTCTTTTCTCTTAGAGTTGATATCTTACAAAAAAAAACCCCTTGATTTTGGAATCCTTGCTCTTGATCTGGAAACTTTGAAAAATAATTTTGTGGGCTGTGAAAATGATTAAATTAGCTGTGTTTGTAGCTAAAGAATCAAAAGGGTCTGCGTAGGAAAGAAAAGAGTCTGTAGCTCATTCACTTCTGTGTACAAGGAGAGTACAAGAAGCTGTACTCTTCAGATGATTTTTCAATGTCTTGGCTCAGCTGAGGACAATAGGTGACAAGGGGTTGTATGTTGTAAAGTTGGTATTCATAGGAATAAATGAATGGTTTCCAAATATTATTTAAGACATAGTAAATTAGTTAAGTTAGATACCTTTAGTACTGAGTATCTTGGCAAAATCCCTCTGTCTGAATTTGGTTAAATTCTGAGTCCATCTTCCCTGTTGTCAGTAGAAAAACATGCATTAGCACTGTGTGTGTTCTACTGTATCTGCAACTCTGTGAACTATCAGTGGTGTAAAGTAGTTTGCTTGTTTACCGGAAAAAAGTCTGGATTTGTTGGTTGGGAGTTTTTTTGTTGTTTTTTTTTTTTTTTCATTTTTTTCAACTCTATTACAATGAAATATTATTGCAATAAATGAAAGCCGTGAAGAACAGTGTTTGATGTCCTACAAAAAAAAAAAAGTCAATATATGTTAAGAAACTCTGTGTATGTTCTTATGGCTATTCAGTTACTTCTGTATTAAATAAGCTGCTGTCATGAGGCAGGAAAAAGTTATATATTCATTAAAAATGGAAATGATGGTACTAGAATTTCTAACAGAATTAAAGGTTGGCATTTTTCAAACAATTACTTCTCAGTTATACTCACAACTTGCCTTAATCTGTAAATGGCTATTGATTTCTCATTATAAAATTTACATTTACCATCGCCATCATAGTCTGCCATCAAGTACAAAGTAGTCCTTGACTCATTGATATTGTAATCTCAAAAATAATAAAGGTAGTGTTGTAGGCTGAGCTATCTTGAGTCTAGACTGTCAAAAGTGGGTATTATGGGTGTGCCAAGTGAATGAGCCTAAAAATAACTGCACTTCTGAAGAGACAGTAATCCTTTCTGGTTCATATCCATTCCACTTAACACACTACTGAGACTGAACTATAATTTTTAAAAAGGTTACTTGAGCAACATGGATTAATTTCTGCAAAGAAATGCTTTGACTATTTTAATTGCTCAAAGATTGATTATAAGTGAACGAAGTAAAAAAAGATGCAGAAGAAAGGGTTGATTAGGACTTACTAGGTTCTAGTTGAGAAAGGCTGAAGGGAGGTCTGTATGTAATAAGGAAGGTGTTAACTCAGAGCAAAAGAATTCCGGGGTCTTTCTATTGCAATTTCTTAATACAATTAAGTAAAGGTTAACATCATTCAGCCTGTTGTTTACCAGGTTATGTATGAACTCTATTGCCATGCTATGTCATTGGATAAGGAGGTGTACTTAAGATGGACCCTATTTGTGTACCAATAAGAGAGGTATCAGCCAGCTGAGGGAGGGAATTCTCCCCCTCTGGTCTGCACTTGCGCAGCCTCACCTTGAATATTGTGTTCAGTTTTGGTCACCACAATATAAGGAATATGTTAAGCCATTACAGGGTGTCCAAAGGAGGGCAACGAAGATGGTGAAAGGCCTTCAGAGGAAGCCATATGAGGAGTGGCTGAGGGCTCTTAGTCTGTTGAGCCTGGAGGAGACTGAAGGGAGACCGCATTGCAGTCTACAACTTCTTCATAATTGAAAGAGGAGAGGCAGGCACTGATCTCTTCTCTGTGGTGACCAGTGACATGACCTGAGGGAATGGCCTAAGTTCTGTCAGGGGAGGTTCTTTACGCAAAAGGTGGTTAGATGCTGGCTGGAACAGGCTCCCCAGGGAAGTGGTCACAGCACCAAGTGTGACAGAGTGGAAGAAGCATTTGGACGATACTCCCAGACAGATAGATATGACTCTTGGGAACAGGTGCAAGGCCAGGAGTTGGACTCGATGATGCTTGTGGGTCCCTTCCAACTTGACATATTCTGTGATTCTGTGAAAGTACTTTACTTTTTAACTATACAACTTTTAGCTCCACAGACAGACATTGCTTAGGAATTGACTTCCTGTGTGTATTCTGTAAAGTACTCTCTTTTTAGCAGATTTTGGGTGGAAGTTTTTTCTGTTTTGTAATAAGAGTGAAGAGGGGGTGATTTTTGTACTGATTCAGCTATCTTGTTTAACATGAGATCGTGTAAGGGGGACTATGGAGGAGGAAAAAGGTATTTCATTCTATTTTTCAATTAACTATTAATATAAAAGTTATGGACTGCTTAAAAAAAACCCCAAAATAAAATAGATTAGAAAGAGAGAGAATGGAGGGTATGAGTTAAAGCCTGAAGAAAAAAAAATACTTGAGAAAAAACAGTAGATGAGAATGCAATATGCATAAGACTTCTTAAACACCTGAGTCAGGTACTTTGTCTCAACAGAGCTGAGTGTTGATGAATGAACACAGTCAATATAATGAGTCAACATTTTTCAGCTCAACAAATCGAGTGAGTCTTAAAGAAGTAAGCTTAAATAATTTCATTTTAGATGACAATATGCAAATCCCATAAAGTGTTTTATATTCAGGATTTGGATAATGTCTGTGTAGTAGAATTTCATTGTGTCTACAGTCTGAAAACTGTATCCCCATTTATCTGCATGCCTGGAAAGCTACAACAAATAGACAGGAAACAGTACTATTTTGCATTTTTGAAAAAGTATTGCCAGATTTCAATGCATATTAAAGAATAAATCCACTCAAACACACCTAATCCTTTCTTACTCAGAAGAAAAACAGGACAGTTATGTTTACCTTACAAAATACTGTGTGTTTCTCTTATAATGAGAAATTCATCCCAGTTTCAATTCTGAGGTGTTATTTATATAATCGCTTAACAAATTTTTTTTAACTAGACCTAAACCACAGATCAGATAAGTTTATCAGAATGTAATTCAGGCTGTCAATACACTATATTTTTTCTGCCTCTTGAGTTCTGGCCCTATAACAAACTAAACTATATGATATCCATTTAAATTCTTATGAAATAGAATTTTATGTATGCAATCAAACCAAATTTCATATATTTAAAAATTCTAACTCCACAGTTCCGCCTGACTCTAAATTCAAGAATTTGAGTGTTCCTTTCAGGGTGTAAGGTATNATATATATTTTTACATAAAAAATTCTATACAGAAGAACTTGTGCGGGAAGAAAGTAGGAGTTCAACAGTAGTAGTTCCAGAAGACATGTCTTTGGGTAAAAGTGAACTAAAGTGAAATGGGGTTTTTTCCTGCTCTTTTCCCTGAAATGAATATTCAGTATTAAATTTGGTATTATTAAAAATTTGCTCCAGTGAGAAATTTAGTAAAAAAGATCATGTTTTTTAAGAGGAAAAAGATTTAAGTTAAATATTTTTAATAGGATTAATTTACGTCACAGTTTGCATACAGAGGTGTGGTACCTATTCTTAAGTAGCCATCAGCATTGTTTTCAGAGTCCACAAAAAGAGATGACAATCATCAGATGATTCATCTCCATCCCTGGATCTCTTTGTGCACAATTTATCAAAAAATGATGTACTTTGATCTATGAGAAAAATCATAGGAGCTGTTCAGGAGTCATATTGCAATTTTAAATATGTAAACTGATTTTAAATGCCAATTTATGGCCACAATAAATATTCTAATCCTAAAATACTTCAAAAAATCAAGCAATAGAGCTAACTAGCAATTAGTATCAAGGTGTAGAATTAGCCTGCAATTTACTCTTGCATAGTAGTGACTTGATTTTGTACATCAACATGGGGAATTGAATTTTTTCCATTACAAGGAGAATTGTGTCTGGATTATGCTCAAAATTAGCATTTGTTTTCTAATTGCTATACACACAAGGACTCCATTACTGTGCTTCAGCTCACATGTGAAAAAGAATATCCATAACTAGTATTTCAGGGTGAAACCCTGAAAAGTCTACAGGGATATCTGCATCTTGGGGATTCCTCATCTATTTCAGTAGTTTCAAAGTTTCTCCAATCAGTCTCAGGCATAAAAACACGTACTGCTGAGTTATTTCTGTTAATAACTAAAAGTGCATCAGTCTGACAGTAGCATTTCATAACAAATCTGTATCGCTAAATTGGCATTTATCAATGCCAATCTGCTATTTGTTCAATTCAAGAGCCATTAAAAAACAAAACAAAACAAAACCAAACCCACCACAAATATCTTGCTGACTTTTAAGAAAGGAGATTATTAAACCAAACATTTCTATTCCATCAAGGTTGTCTCTTTTTTAGCCATTGGTTCCAAATGACCTCTAGAACTTCAAATGCATCTAAATCTACCATTCATCTTTTCAGGTCGGTATTTACACACATGAAATCTGAAACAGTGCCAGCGAATATGTAGCCAAATCACTTATATTTTTCCCTGAGCTATTTGTTTTGGAAGAACCTCTGATATGGTGACATATATTCAGATGATATCACATTCATTGGATGTGTACTGTAGGAGCAGAGTATTATTCCAACCTCTGGCAATTTTGTACCCAAAGCTACACTACAAGGAAATTGAACATCGTTACTCAACTAATTCTATCAAATTGGGAATTTTTTTGTTATACCCAACAGTGATCATCGGTTGCAATGCTTTCTATTTAACAAATAATTTTCTAAGTTAAAAATGCTAATAAGTCTGGTTAACAGCATAAAACGGAGCTAAATTATGAGCATTAGAATTACAGATGCTCTCATTTGCACATAATCTTTGCAGATACGAACCACACTAAATTTAACAGTAATGAACTGCACTGAACTCAGCAAATCTTTCAGAAATGATTTTATAGACTGACACCAAGAAAGTAGTTACATCAGTGCAGATGAAATTAAATGGGAAGTTGTCTTAGAAACAGGGAGCGAAACAAAAATTTTATTCTTCCTTGTAGGGGAAATGTTGTCCCATCAAATAAAACCGCTCGTGGGACATGTGGAACATTACAAAGAACTTACATTAAGCATATAAAAGTAAATCCTTAGTTAAAAAATAACTTCTTGTTTGTTTATTTGTTTGAATACTGGATGTTATTTAAATAATGTAATGGCTCATAATGGAGCAAAAGGAAACTCAACAATCTGTGTAGCAGAAATACATTCTGCTTGAACATCTGATTAAAGTTTGGATGATTTCATTTTTCATCTTGTTTTGGAATAAAGGAAAAGGAAACCTCAAGCAATAGGAAAACATTTCCTACCCACTTGTACTGAAAAATTACTAATAGTCTAGTAGAAAAGGTGCCACTGAAACCTACAGTTTTAGCAAAGACAGTTGTAGTTCAGTGTGAAATTGGGCAACTCTACCTTGACTAGTCAGCTACTGATAGTGCTCAGAATGGGAAACTCTGTCATTAGTTGCTGCAAAACAGATGGGAGAGGGGAGATAGTGGGAAAATTGTTTATATCTTGATTGCTCCCTCCTTTGGCAGGTACATTCTGCTGCATAAGGAAGTTATTCTGACTATGAACATCAGTACTGCTTTTGTCTCTTTTGTCCAAACGTAAATTTGAATTACTCGTCAATGGTGAGAGGGAAATTAGCCTTAATCTTTATTTCCAAATTCTGCTGATCCTACAGCAAAAGTATCTGCAACAAGTATCTGCAGCATGCAGTAATGCTGATAAAAGTTAATGGTTACTTAGACAAAACAGGACATTAATTGCAGAACTGTATCTGCTTCAGAGAACTGTGTCCTTCATGAAATCAAGCTACATGTGTCCGAAACTTGAAGTCAGATCACTTTGTGAACAGGTCTAATAACAATGAAAAGAGAGCCAAGCATTCTGGTTTATCTTCAGTTATCAACAAGCAGGAATTGCTAATGTGTGAGGTATTTCTGAGTCTTCCAATTGTTATTTGAATTTGCTGGTCCTTTGAGAAAGAAACCATTGGAGTAATGAATTACTGTTGGGTTGCCTGATTAATGCCTGTTGAGCTTTTCTTAAAATGTGCTAAAAATTCAGAGACAGTTCATTCAACCCAGGAATTCATTAGCACTAATTTGTCAATGGCACATGTCCAGTTTTATCTGAAACCAACCAAATCAAAAACCACTAGCTTTTATGAGAAAGAGCTATTTCAACAGAACTCTCCAATTATAAGACAAAGTAGCATTACGTATTGGACAAAATCTTTGCATTTAAGGAAAAATAAAACTAATAAGAACTTCCTTTTATCCTACCTACTGGGAACTTTTATTGTAATTGCTTTCAGTTTTATCCCCCAAATTCCATTTTTTGTTATTTGTGGTTTTTTTCTTTTTAACAAAGAACCTACCTAACATGCTGTATGTCTAACAAATAAATTTTAGCTTTTCTCAGAGCAAAGATCAGTGATCAAGATATTTATCAATGAATTCTCAACCATTTTGCACACATTTCAAATTGGCAGGTTTGTATGACATCTTTTCAAAACTGTTTTCCTTCATACAGGCAAGGAAACATACCAAATGACATAGCAACATTGCAACTGCATACTCTCTGCATACCTCTGTCTTTTTGCTGTTCTTTGACTCTTTTTGACATTATCTTTTTCTAGCTGCTTAATTCAGCTTTTTAATTATATCCTACTTGACCTGTTTCTCATCCTCCTTCTACCTTTGACTGTTGATATTTCCCTGACTGTCTTCTTTATGCTATTTTTTTCTTTAATTTTGTGAATATTTGTGTTGTAACTTTTTTAAAGATCATTTGACACCTTAGATATTTGCTTCCACATATCCTTGTTTGTTCTCTCTTTTCTTATTCTAAGAAATCTTAGGTAAATTTGCTTCTTATTATTTAGTCTGAGTTTTTTCCCTACTTTCTTCTTAATGTGTTTACCAAAGTACACAGTGGCTTCTGCTGTTACTAATCCTTGCTTTAAGTTTGTAAAGTACTGCCTTCCCTATAAATTACAAAAAGCAATAAAATGATTGCTTAAGATTTTAATACGTGCAACTGTCAAAGACAGCAGAAGAGGACTTGGCTCCTTATGAGCTTTGGTTAAAGCAAAAAAGAGATTTTGCTTTTCTGTAGTTACTTAATGAAAAGAAATATTACATGAACAAGGGAAACTTCTGTTGGATTAATTATTCTTTATTACTATGTTGCATACTGTATTTTATACTGCCATTAATATTACCCTTTATTTTTGTTTTGTTGGAGTTGTTTTTTGTTTGTTTATTTGTTTGCTTGGGGATTTTTTGGTGGTTGGTGGTGGTGGTGGTTTGGTTTAGTAGTCTGATTTTTCCCCTGGTATAGTTCAAGTTGTCTATTACATGGACTTCTATCTCCTGTCTGGTCATAATCAAATAGGTCTCCTGTTCAGAAGCAAAATTTTTAAGCTCATCTTGCTGACCCATCTATAAAGCCTTTCATCCTGGTCATGTTTGGTCTGGTCTGATGGTTATATTCTTTGATTATTTAAAGTTGTTGCTTTTATATCCAAGCATTTTGGCTCTTTAGTAAGATCAGAAATGCTACAGCAGCAGCATAAATTCTGATGCTGAATTCCTTTCAACTTACCTATGCACTCCTAAGAAGAGAGCACCAAGATTTACCTGCAGTATTTTAGGTGCCATTTGCAATTCAGACCTCAAAGAGTGATTTTTTTATACCTTTGTCTTGATATAGAACCATAAAACCATAGAGTCATGGAATCATTAAGGTCAGAAAAGACCTCCAAGATCATCAAGTTCAACCTTTGACCAAACACCACCTTGTCAACTAAATTGTAGCACTAAGTGCCATGTCTGGTCAGAAACAGGGATAGTGACCCCACCACCTCCCTTGGCAGTCCATTGTTGTCACTAATTCATGGACCCAAGTTGCATGGACAAGCTGAATCATTTATTGATTACAACCTTTTGTATATATAGGGTTGAGGAAGGAGCATGCATGCTAGTACTTTTCCACTATGTTCATAGCTAGGGTTTGGGGGGAGGAACACACAAGGGGTATTTTTCCATCACACAGGTAAACTGGCAGTTTTCCGTTATGGTTACAACCATTGATGGGACAAGCTAAAGAAAACCATAAAAAGAACTGTCACACACTGTTTATGAGTGTGTTAGTTTGTCTTGATTATCACAGATGGGGCAAGACTTCAGGCAAACAGTTCTGCCTTACTTTTTCTTAAATCTCATGGCTTCTTGCAGAAATCTCTTTTCATTCCTGCAATGTCATGCTGAATTTGCAATTCCGTAGCCATTTCAATGCTTGACAAGTCTTTCTATAACAAAATTCTTCCTTGATGTCCAACCTGAACTTCCGCTGGAGCATCTTGAAGCCATTTCCTCTTGTCCTGTCACTACCTGCCTGGGAGAAGAGGCCAACTCCCACCATGCTACACCCTCCTTTCAGGTAGTAGTAGGGAGTGATAAGGTCTTCCCTCATCCTCCTTTTTTTTCAGGCTAAACACCCCAGTTCCCTCACCTACCCCCCAATGACTTACTCTCTAGAACCTTCATCAGCTCTTTTGACCTTCTCTGGACATGCTTCAGCACCTCAATGACTTTCTTGAAGTGAGTGTTCTGGAACTAGACATGGTACTCAAGGTGTGGCCTCACCAGTGCCGAATACAGGAGGAGAATCACTTCCCTAATCCTGCTGGCCACATTATTGATACAGGCCAGGATGCCATTGGCCTTCGTGGCCACCTGGGCACACTGTGACTCATGTTCAGCCATCTGTTGAACAGCATGCCCAGGCCCTTTTCTGCTGTGTGGCTTTCCAGACACTCTGAGCCCAGCCTGTAGCACTATGTGTGGTTGTTGTAGCCAAAGTGTAGGAGCCAACACTTGATCTTGTTGAACTCATACCAGTGGTCTCAGCCCATCTCATATCCATCCTGTTCAGATGCCTCTTCAGAACCTTCCTACCCGGCAGCAGATCAACACTCCCACGCATCCATGAACTTACTAAGGTGCACTCGATCCCCTTATCTAGATCATAGATAAAGATATTAAACAAGACTGGGTCAAATACTGAGCCCTGAGGAACACCATTAGTGACTGAACACCAACTGGAGTTAGCACCATTCACCACCACTGTCTGGGTCTGGCCATCCAGCCAGTTTTTAAGCCATATGATCCCTTCCTTCAAACAGTTCCCAAATCATATTGACCTCTTCCTGTTGCAAATTTGCATTATAAATACACTTCAAGTTTACTGTCTGTTGATTTGCTTATCACTTATAAGTCCTTTCATCAGTTTTTGTTTCTAGATTTCTCCCTCATAGAATGTTGTTAATTCATTTATTTTTAGTTGATACTACCTAAAACCAACATGGGTACATATGCGATGTGTTGCATTTCTTTCATACATTGGTTTTATGACCCTCCTGTTACAAAAATGTCATGACTGCAATCTCCTAAATATTCACTTAGTGGTAAATTGTCATAGAGGTGTTAGTTCCACAGAGGAACAAGAATATGAAAGGCTCATAAGGTGATATTTACCTTGTTACTCTACCCAGCGCAGGAAAAGAAGGGATATTTGCTAATGTTCTATTCTGACCTCACACCCTTAGATGGCAAATTCTGGGAAGACATATTCCTACATCCTTCCTTCCCTACTCTGCAGGCACAAAACACAGGCGAACTAATGGAGGGCAGTGTGCAGGTCCACAAGAAAAGAGAAGGCACATTGAATTCTCTTCTCTAGAGATAAACTGTAACTGTCTCTTGTAATTTGTTACCAGATCCCGCTGCCTGAGTGAGAAGGCTGGACAGGGTATGTAATTATGTGTGTCTTTACAAACCACCCTATAAAATTTAAGGGCTTCTTTGTATGATTTTCCTACACTTCTTACATTATATATGTTTCCCTAAGCAATGGAGTTAAATATATGGTTCCTAAAGATTAATCTTCTCTCTATTCCTCTTTTATGATAACTGTTATGTTTGCTTTTCTCTAGTGCTATCTGGGACTCTATGGCTTAAACAATTGCAAGTGGTTAGCCAAGTCCCTGAATACCCTAAATGTCATTATTACCTACTAATTGTCCAAAGCTGTTTTGTTCATTTTTTTTTATAGCACTAACACTTCTTTCTTACAAGTTGAGCCTTAGGAGAACATGCTCATATAACCTATTTTATCCCACTCCTTATTTATTGATGAGCTAAAATCTCACTTCTTTTTCTTTGTCCCTTTATTAGATCTGCCCATACATTCCTTACTCTCTTGGTCCTATTTTGCTAACATATATTATCTAATTATTTCCAGTTATAAGATATGCACTTTTCCCTTCTAACAGAGATCTTGTTAGCCCATCAACAATTTACTTTTTTACCTTACATTATAATTTTATTTTTTTTATTTTTTTTAAATAGCCTAACATCTTATGTAGCTTGTTTCCAAGAAGATATTTCAGCAAATATTTTTGGAATTTAAGCTTTTGAATAGTGTCCTGATCAATCCACTTCTATGGCCTTTTAACATCAGAAAATGTTGCAACTAACCATCTCAATTACTTCACTTCATGCTTAGAAAATGCAATATTTTTGTATTGCTTTGTTCAGATAGAATATTTCTTACTTTGTTAGAGCAGTTTGTGGTCAAAAGTTACTGAATGTCACTATTTCTCACAATTTCTGCTAATCCTTCTTGAGCAGGCTAGTTAAATTCTCTCTTTTCTGGAATATAAAAATTCCCTCTGTGCTGATGCATGCTTGATTAGTTTTGTTTTTATCAAGCAGCTATATTGGTACTTAATGTCCCCCATGACAGGTACAACTTTCCTCGTCTTGGGAAATGATCCAGAAATCTTCTGTTTTCAGCCAGTCTTCATGTTGCCTTGCAGATGTTCAGTGTGGCTCCTTTCCATATTTCTTTTCTAATAATCTTGTTTAAAGTACTTCAAAGTACTTTACTACCTTTATATATTTTTCTTTTTCTTTCTTTCTTTCTTTCTTTCTTTCTTTCTTTCTTTCTTTCTTTCTTTCTTTCTTTCTTTCTTTCTTTCTTTCTTTCTTTCTTTCTTTCTTTTTCTTTCTTTCTTTCTTTCTTTCTTTCTTTCTTTCTTTCTTTCTTTCTTTCTTTCTTATCAGTTAATCTACATACATGTTAATTTCTCAGCTAATTTGAATTAGAGTTTGTCAATGGAAGTGGAGTAATCTGCCTGAATTGCTACATAGGAAAAGCATCCTGGATACCAGTACTTTCCTATCTAAAAGGATACAGGATCTCACATGTCCATATACTCAGTAAAATGTGGTATTTGCTATAAATTATTTCAGGTAATTCGGTTGTTGGCCTAGAGCTTCAGCAAAATATTTTGCCATAATTTTATCCACCATTTACCCCTTCCCCAAACTTCTTTTTCTCTCAATGTAGGTATTTTATCCAGCAGTTTTAACATGAAAGCTTTTCAGAATTACATTGTCAGGTTTCAGATATGATTCTATTCCCCCCCCAAAAACGGTGATATTTTTAAATTCCTTGTATTAAAAAAACTCTGTCACCTCAGCTAGGATTAAAATGTAAATATGGATGGACCGTAAAATATACTCAAATGAAATCAGTTGCTGTTCTGAAGATCAGACACTTCAGAGAACCAAGTCGGACAAAGAATGGGAGAACAGAAGTATTAATAGCTTATTTTATAGATAAGGAACTGAATAATAGAGAGATTAAGGTCACACAGGGAGGCTGTGGCAGGTCTGGGAACTAGCCCCAGCGTACTTCCTTAATCATAAAACCATTCTTCATTCTAAAGATTTTATTGTTTATTCTTCAGACACCTTCTGTGGAGCTGAAAGAGAAGCAGAACTTGGATCAAGCCTCGGATCCAGCATCACAATAACTTTACTGGTTGACTTAGAGACTAACTCCAGGATAGGGTCTCTATTGAAGTTTCCGACTTCTTAGAAGTACAGTTTTTATCAGATGGTGGTCTGGAGACAAAAGGATTTTTAGTTCTCTGTAGTTACATTCAGGTCACAGCAGTTTTTACACTTCAAATACCAATTAATTTTAGTAAGTTTTAAATAAACCTACTTTTGTTTTACATTTTCTTTTACATTAATTTGCATTATTTGATAATTCAGTTTTATCTATGGTGTCTAATTTGTGGAAGTAAACACATCTTTAGGGCATTAATGTGCTATTCTGGTATAAGTGGGTACCTGATGATCCTACTTGTCACTGCCTATATTTTAACAGTTTGTGGATTCCAAGATATGCTCATTTACACCAAAAAAGTTTCAAATTTGTCATGGTCTCCTGTCACAGGGGACTTTCACTGTACCAGAAGCTATGTTTTGCAGTTTGTTAATGGCTCTAAAAAGGAGCAATAAATGCCAACAGGTAAAAGGCCAAAAACCAGGGAGAACTGATGCTCACTAAGAGATCTTTTGGGGATTAGTCATAGCAGTTCTTGGTTCTTACTTTCTGCAGGAATTTTTGCAATAAATGATATAAAACTTAGAAGTAAGATAAATGTTAAAGATTCTTCTGCCTAGTCAACAAATAAGTGAAAATTGAAGATAATAGCTCTTGAATTCAAATCTTCAGCAATTTTAAGAAGCAGATCTTGCTATTTATAGCTTTAATTATCTCAAAATCTGTCTCCCATAGCTTATGCAAAGAAGCATAAAACATATATTTAAAAAGAAACCTGTAAATGCATTTTTATCAAAATTAATTGTGTTCTAAATTATGTATTCTTTTTATAGAAATGGATATTGCTATTTCAGTAATTTATACTGTTTTTCCCCATAATAAAACAAACAAAAAACCTAAACCACAAAAACTCCACAAGATATAGTCACAACTGAATTATTTCAGTTATGACAGCCTCAAACCATTCTATGACCTGTGAACAGTAGGTACCCTCAGGAAGTATTTGTATGCTTGCTGTGTTTCTATCTGTCTGTCTGTCTGTCTATCTATCTATCTATCTGTATGTCTATTATCTATCTATCTATCTATCTATCTATCTATCTATCTATCTATCTATCTACCACCTAGTTATCTATGTCTTTACCTGCCTACCTGTTTGGTGTACTGATGAGCTATGAATGTTGCTGACAAAAATAAAGAAAATTAATTGTATTCATTGCATAGGATTGGCAAGTGCCAGGAGGGCCAACCATGTCTTCAGTGCATCAGGTAAAGCATCAGCAGCCAATTGAAGGAGGTGATCATCCTGCTCTGCTCTGCACTGGTGTGGCCTCACCTTGAATACTATGTTCAGTTTGGGACACTACATTATAAGAAAGATATTCAGCTATTAGAATATCCAAAGTAGGGCAACGAAGATGGTGAAGGACATTGAGGGGAAATTGTGTGAGGAGCGGCTGAGGGCACTCAGTCTGCTGAGCCTGGAGAAGAGGAGACTTAGGGGAGACCTCAGTGCAGTTGCAACTTCCTGGTGAGGGAAGAAGGAGGGGCAGGCACTGATCTCTTCTGTGTGTTGACCAATGACAAGACCTGAGGGAATGGCCTGAAGTTGTGTCAGGGGAGGTTGAAGTTGGATATTACAAAGAGGTTCGTCACCCAGAGGGTGGCTGGGCACTGGAACAGGCTCCCCAGAGAAGTGGTCACAGCACTAATCTTGACAGAGTTCAAGAAGTATTTGAGTAATACTCTCAGGCACATGGTGTGACTCTTGGGGATGGTTCTGTACAGGGCCAGGAGTCGGAATGAATGATCCTTGTGGGTCCCTTCCAATTCAGCATATTATCTGTGATTCTATGATTCTGTGGTTTTGTTCTAAAATTTAGTATACAGCTTTAAAAAGAAAGTATGTTGCACAGTATAATCTTGCCTTTGATAATATTCTGAGAAAAGGGAGTATTTTCTTAGTAATGTGTATAAGAGTCTTTTAAAAACGTTTTGGTTTGCATCCTCCCTAGAATATTGGAGGCTGTGCACATGATTTCCCTCACTTTATTTGCTGCATATTTGTACAATGGAGTTCAAAGCTAACAGGATTGCTCATGCCTAGGTGGGAAAAGAGAAGGATCAGATATGATCAGTACAGGATTCAGAGTTTGTGAACTTCTACACAGCTCTACAAGTTACAGCTCTATATCTTAAGGGACGGCCATGGATTTGTGCCAGTGGTGAATAAGTGGCTATTTTTGAGTAGAAGGTAGTGCTTCTAACTCACATGTATACTTATTACTACACTTGGTTAGCACAGGTTATGGTCAGTGATCAGAATCCTTGCTCATAAACCATAGGAAGAAGGAAAATACTTTTAGGAAGTAATGATTTGGATATGCCAAACAGTACATTAGTTTTGCTTCTCCTAAATTCAATTAGAGATTCTGTATGAGCTTTTAAATCTCACTGAATTAAGTATAGCTAAGTGCAATAGTCCTAATCAGGATTTTCTGTCCTGAAGAGGTGATCACACTATGCTTCGTATATCCCTTATCTCTAGCATTCTATATTTCTTATAGTATGATTATTTCTTTAATATCATTCCTTTTCAGTAGAAGTACAATGGAAACAAATATCTAGATATATTGGAACTGACGTGATTCTGTCCGACATAAGCCTTTTGAGAAGGAATGATGGAAGACTGAAAGTTGTCTTTTTTTCCTCTCCCTCTCTCTTTTTATTTTTTTCTTAAAATCAGAAGATAAAAATAAAGCAACTGAGCATGTACAGTCTGTAGCCGTTGGACAGAACGAGAATATTGCTGGCTAAAAGAGATTTTCTGCTTTGACAATTTTATTTTCACTAATACCAAGTTTCTTCTCAGATCCTGCTCTGGTGTATAAAAACTTTCACTGAGGAAATTTACTGTTTCTTCCAGGAAAGGAAAGGATTTATTCATGTGTTTTCAAGTGTTAAAATCTCATCAGGGAAGAGAATATGCATCAAACAAAATCTCTTAATTTTAAAGTCAAACTCATGATTTTGAGGGAAAAGCTGTGATTTGTAATTGTGTAAGACTGGCAGCATTAGAGAACTGGCTTTTAACCCATTCAAAGTGGCAACTTGTAGAAAAGAAGATACTGACTGTAATGTCTGTTATCTGTTATCTGTAGCTGTAACATCCAATGGTTTGATATCTGTAGTTTGCATTAAGATGTATAATTACAATTATTTTCCTTGTTACATACTTTACAGTGCCCAATCATAATCTTAAAACATAAATAAGAAACCTCTCAAATTTACTGAGAGTATCATGTTCTGTCTTCTCCCAGTGGCTTGTGATTGGATATTCAATTGCTCTTGTAAATTCCTTTTTCAGTGGGCTCTTCAGTTTTCATTGTGACAAAATACTGAATAACATTTGTAGTGAACAAAGTGTAGATCAGTAAGAAGGACAATGTGGCTCTGAGTTACCTTGTTAGTTTTTACATTTTAGATTTGATCAAGGATCTGTTTTATTTCTTGAAATAGGAAATAGTCACATAATTCTTGTACAACCATAACTTCAAATAGAAATCATACTGTACAAGTATTTTTTCCAGTTCCAAACATACAACTAGTTCATGATGATCCCACAGAGTGGTGCTTACTTTGTTATTACTATACAGAATAAAAGGTACAGAATAAATCATAGCTCCTGTGTTCTTAAGCAATATGAAGTAAAACTAACTGTGAAGCAGAACAGAGTTTTTCCCCTCACGGTTTACTAGCAACATTGTATTCAGTCTCCAGTGTCACACCTACTGTCAAATAAGGCTGCACATCAGATCATCACTTCCGTAGACTGAGACACAGAATTTGAAACAAGACTGCTTGAATTATGTATTCTAACTTGGAATGGCATATGATTTTAAGGTAATGTCATTAACTAATAATATAATGTTTGACTCATAATTGTGCTCTTTGCTTAGCTTTTCTGTGTGACATCTGGTGTTTAGAGAAAAATTCTTCAGGACATTTTAGACAGAAATTTACTTTCTTTTTTATAAAAATGGCTACTTCTCTATTCACTTAGACCACTGTGAATTAGAAACAACTAACAAAGAAAACTACTGACTTAATCAAACTCAGTGGAATTAATCCTGTAAAAGTGAGCTCAGAGTCATGCCCTCTACTCATTGTCAATTTAGCCCTTTTTCTCATAAATTTTTTAATGAATAAAGATTTCTTGTTCAATTTTTAATGCAATTAATAGTTGTTATTTGTGAGTTCTTGCAATGTCAGCCAACAATTTGAAATTCATCTATTAATAGCAAATCATTCATTTTGGCTATTTGTAGCTGATTATTCATTCTTTGCAGGGAGGAGTGGTAACCTGCCTGTGAAAGATCCAACTGGTCCTTGCTTTGCTAGATTACTTCTATTTTTGAAACAAGGAAATGACAAAGCCACTCCTTTAGCTCATCCATAAATACCTTTGCAAGTGTTTGAATTTACATGTTCAGTATGAAGAGCAAGTAAAGAATCACAGAATCATAAGAATGGAATATATTAAATATATGCATGGTAGAAACACCATTTACAGGTTCATAGGTGTAGATAGTTCACAAAAGAATGGTCATTCTTTTTTGTTTGCATTGAACTATGTGATTCAAAAATAATTTTCTTTCATATTTGGTCACTACTAGTATTTAACATATTCATAGCCATTCCTATGGGAATTGTTCTTTGTTCCTTTTGTTTGTTTGTAACACTTCTGCCCTAGGTCAAGTAATGATTAGTGCAGGAAGCTTACCATATTTACTAATGCAGGCTGAGTATTTGATACTAATTTTCCAAAATACAGTAACACTTCATTTGTGACACCAAGAAATTCAGGCAGTCTTGAATGCTTGGCTTTGTAACCTTGAGAATGGTCTTTTAGAATACGTTGTTGCTGTGCAACTTCTTAGCCAATTTTCTTCTAAGTGAACTAAAAATTACCATTTTACTGAAAAGTAACATCCCTTTGACATCCATTTGTTCCATGTTCTTGGCTGTAATATTTTTAACCATCCTTTAGATGTTATTACTACTTTTTCTTAATTCTCATTGGATATTTCTTACAAATGGCAGTTTGTTTAAATAGCAAATTCATAAAACAAAAACTATGCTTTGCAGTATGTAAAATGCCTAATACTTTCTGTTCAGGGAAGTACAAAAATATTTTAGCTATAAGAAGCTTTTATCAATAAACATTAGTTTTCTTGTGAGAGTATTTTTTTACTTTGTAATCTCCAATCCACAAGAAGGGCTGCAAGGCTGACCCAGGCCTGTCAGCCTGACCTCAGTGTTATGACACTGAGTGACAGGGTTATGGAGCAGATCATCCTGAGTGCAATCACACAGCACCTTCAGGATGGATAAGGCATTAGACCCAACCAGCATGGGTTTAGGAGGGGCAGGTCCTGTCTGACCAACCTGATCTCTTTTTATGATCAGGTGACCCACCTGGTGGATGAGGGGAAGGCTGTGGATGTGGTCTATCTGGACTTCAGCAAGGCCTTTGACACTGTCTCCCACAATATACTCCTGGAAAAGCTGGTAGCCCATGGCTTGGACAAGTGTACCCTCTCCTGGATTGGGAGCTGGCTGGAGGATCGGGCCCAGAGAGTGCTGGTGAACGGAGCTGCATCCAGCTGGCGGCCGGTCACTAGTGGTGTTCCCCAGGGGTCTGTGTTGGGTCCAGTCCTGTTTAACATCTTTATTGATGATTTAGAT
>VWZD01000657.1:160095-179889 GCA_013396695.1 Sakesphorus luctuosus
TCCAGAGAAGAGCAACAAGGCTGGTGAAGGGACTGGAGCATAGGTCCTATGGGGAGAGGCTGAGGGAGCTGGGGTTGTTTAGCCTGGAGAAGAGGAGGCTCAGAGGTGACCTCATCACTGTCTAGAACTACCTGAAGGGAAGTTCTAGCCAGGTGGGGGTTGGTCTCTTCTCTCAGGCACTCAGCAATAGGACAAGGGGGCATGGGCTCAAGCTCTGCCAGGGCAAATTTAAGTTGGAGATCAGAAAAAAATTCTTTCCAGAGAGAGTCATCAGGCATTGGAATGGGCTGGCCAGAGAGGTGGTGGATTCACCATCCCTGGAGATTTTTAACCTGAGATTGGACACGGCACTGAGTGCCATGATCTAGTAAATGGACTGGAGCTGGACCAAGGATTGGACTTGATGATCTCAGAGGTCTTTTCCAACCCAATCGATTCTATGATTCAATGATCTCCATACTGCAAAGCCAAAATTTTGTGTTATAGTATTTAATATTTCATTTTAGAAAACCTTAATGAATTGTTTTAAGAAAGAGATGAAAATATTAATGGACTTAAGTGCATAACTGAATGTAGAATGTGAGTTAATATCATTGTTAATAATATAGAGAATTTAAAAAATTTAATTAACACTAATTTAACTACCTGGAACCTCAGTTAAATAAGGTAGATGCAGAAGTCTAATGACTGCCATGATAGATATTTAAGATTTTTGTGGACATCCATGTATAGCAATTTTCCTGCCTTCATGTGTGTATAGATCAGAAAGTGAAAATAGAAAGTAAAAAGAAATGTTCCTTCAAATAGGATAACAGAGAAATTTTGGGATATAAACCTCATTTCCAGGCTTCTGCTGTAAAGATAATGCCGTTTAGTTGTAAAGTCTGTGGAGATTCTCAAAGCAATGGTACTGTTATGCAGTGACAATAAAAGAACTGAATTTTTTTTTTTATAATTCAACAAAAGTGAAATTTCATCAAATGGTTAAGAAAAACACTATTTAAAAAGATGAATCAAAATGCAATGTGCTTAATTTTTTAAGTAAAATAGCTGTGTTTCATTTTTTTCCATGTTCGAATTGTGCTTTTACTTGCAAAGACCCCTGTGGTTTAAATAAGGCAGTTCGTGTACCCTAATAAAAATCCCATTAAATTAAATGGCCACTAGGCATATAGAATGTCCTGTTGCAATTTCAAGAGACAGTTTGTTACAAGACACCCTGCTATGTACCTTTTATTTTATCAAAATAATGGAGAAAAAGAAAAGGTTGCAAAATGTGTTTATTTCTATGAAAAATGTTTCCAGTGTACTAGAAAAAAAAGATGTGTTTTGTGTTGGTTTTGTTGAGGGCTTTTTCATATATATATATAGAATGAAAGAGTTGGTTTATTACATGTCTGGTACATTTATAGCACAACCAACAATAAATATATATAATCAGCAGAATCGATCAGTAATTTTCATCCTCTGAACTATTACTTGTTTCTTTTGGAAGGTGGCAATTCAAGAAGTAATTCAGTTTATATTGTATTAGAGTAAACTGTTTTAGAGCACACACTGCACTTGTTTGCCAGCAAACATTATTTCTGAAATAGGGTACTGTTTTTCTTGCAAATGTTTTTCTTTCTTTCCTTTCTTCTCTTTGGAAAAAAACAAAACAAAACAAAACAAAAACCTAAAACAAAGCAAAACAAAAAAACATGCCCAATAAAACCCCAAACCTGTGGCTATGTTGAATGCTTGTGAAAACAAATAACAAATGTCACACTGAGATCAGGTTAATACCTATGGTTCTCAGCAGATATTCCCCTCCATCCTGCCTACTCAAGCAAGGCCTGTGATTTTGTTGAAGTACAAAACAAGAAACAGAATAGATTATCACGCTAATTTTACTTTGTGAGATTTTATCAGAAGCTTATATTTCCAGAAGTTGCTAAACCTCCTATCTTTCTTTCCCATATCTCCCTCATACACATGGAAATCACAGTGTTGAAATTTAAATTTTTTAAATTTGTCTTAAATATTCTGGTCCAATCCCATTTCACTGCTTTTTTCCTGTTCCATCACTTTACACATGGGCAATTCCATTTAATAATATCTGATTCTGAAAGATATATAGGCTCTCCAGGATTCTGCTCACCTCATGTCTAGTCTGTGAATTCCTTCCTACGGTTTCTGACAAAAATGAATTGCCAGCATCATCATTAGTACATCTATTGTACCAAAGGCATATATATTCAAATGTTGCTTAATGACAATATAAGGACATATATGAAAGACATTTTTATTAAATATGAAATAAAATTGAGATTGTCTCATTTAAAGACCTAGCTCCCCAATTCTTATTTTAGTGGGCTTTTTTTCCTTTTATCAATATAAAATATTGGAGGCTGTAAAATGCCTACAATAACAAAATATAACCTAACCTTGACACAGTAAAGTGTACATTAACTCTTCTCAGAGCAATGTGTTTGTATTGTACGCAGGTGTTTTGAAAGAATTTTGCACTTGTCTTCTGGTGTTAGAAAAAAATCCTAAAGACCTGGCAAGTATAAGAGGTATCTAGCTGTACATTTCTGAATAATGTTGTAGATAATTTTTCCTTTGTACCTTCCAGTTCAATCTCTGCAAAGCTCTGCCATGCCTACCTGTGGTTCAGAAACCCCTCTGTTGACTATTTAAGTTGGCTGTGCTGAATTTTTTTATGAAGGCATAATTATCTTAACATTATCCTCATTCCTTTAACTAGTTGCTTCAGTGAGCTGAAAAGACAGTCTGTCTTGATAGTAGTCTTAAACTACTATCCCATTTCTCTTGTTTTTAACAGCCAGCTGCTAAACTAAACTCNAGATTAAAACACCATCTTTGCTTGGATAATGTTTATTAATTGCTAAATGTTCATGAAAAGGTCTTTATTTTCTGCCATTCTCTTTCCAGTTTTGAATGGCTCCTTGAAGTTTACAGGCCAATAGACTAAATCTGGTTTTGTATTATTTTTTTTCTTTAAGAACAGGACAGGTGATAACATCACACTTTCAGTTTTTCTCAAGGATTGAGTTTTAAGGGAAACAGATAGATCTTGACTCTCTTAACATTCCTAAAGACCCTTCATGGTACTAGAAAGGATGTGCTGACCCTGTTTAGTCTTAAAGAACAACTTTACTTCACTAGGTAAAGCTCAAGGAATTCTTTTAACCCAGAGTTGGCTATGTGAAAAAATTAATCTCTGTATTGAGATCTTAGAAGAAGAAACTTTTTTGGCTGAAATTTGAAATTATGTCAGCAACGGCTGGTTTAAAAAGTAAAAGCAACTAATGTTCTTTTGAAAATCAGTTATGTATATAGAATGACTTTTTTCTGAGTACATGCCATGATTTTGAAGTGCCACCATGTTTGGAAGCATTAAAGAAGCAGCACACCAAAAGTGAATAACTGCTTAAATTTCCTATGATAAATCTTTTAGATGGGGTTTCTAGCACTTTCTATGACTTTGAGGAAACAGACAAAGATGAGAGAAGTGTAAGAGGGAAAAATGTCTTTCGTTCCTTTATTTAACTGTTTAACATAAATATTTAAATTATATGTAAGTAATGTATATCTAAATCATATCGTCTTCTCACAAGCAACTTTCTTGCTCCTTATCACCTTGTAATTAACATGTAAAAGAAGTTACAGATAGAAGGTAAAATTCAACAATCTGCATTTCTCAGCATTGTCATTTTTCAGCTGGAACCCACAGGTGTCTTTTAAATGATGAGTTAGAAAGCACAATGGCTTTTTTGATACTCAGTTTTTTGTTAATTACCTCTATGATAATAATGTGTTTGCATATTTAATTTCCTCCATGGTAAATGAGCACCTTTGTACCACTTTCTAATTATTTTATAGTATTCTTGTATTCATTTTCATGTATTGAATTTACTAAATAAATGCCTTTTTCTTCAAAAGACATTTGAAAGTATTAGAAACCCATACACTGATTAGTTGTTTTCAAATACAGTATTAGAAGAGTCAGAAGGGAGTTCTTTATATGAAGAAATATTTAAAAACAGAGTTCTTTATTTTGTCAGAAATTATCTTTTTTTTTTCTGTGTGAAAAATCCGAATAAATATGACTGTGTATGGACTGACTGAACTAATGTATAGGAATAAGAAAAATACCATTCACTCACAACTTTCATGTAAATGGCAAAAAAATACCACAGCAGTCCTAGTGCGTTGTTCAATCACTGGTCACTACTGACCACTAATAATTTATCTGGAGATTTTGTATGTTCTCTGATACATCTTTCTGTTTTCCTTGACTATACATAGCCCTGTTGCTGGGTCTGCCCAATAGCAATTCATTCAGCTGCACTGTCTGTGGGAGGCAGAATCCTGTTCTCACTGAGGATGATTCACAGATTGCATTATGGCCATGCAAAACCCCCCATTATTTGGCTCATGACTATATAGACACGTAATCACCTCCATTAATTTGCAGTCTTTAAAGATGTCATAAAATTTCTTTTAAAAAGTCTTTTTTTTCATGGATTCCTGCAGTCTTGTCAGGTATCTAGATGATATTTTCAAGATCAAATAAAGCTCACTTTGTTTTTCCACTCCTTGCCCTTTTCACCTCTACCTTATTTCATCCTTAGCTATGTCTTTCTAGCATTGTCCTCCACCTCCATGATGCTATTTCTTCTTTATTTCTAACCTTCCATTATGTGTTCCTTAATTTCTCATACTCCTATCAGAATCCTCCACACATTGCAAGTAAATATCACTCCCTATCATTCAGTGCTGTTTCATATGATAATATTAGACAGCATTAAAGGAAGCCAGCACAGCATTTCAGAGACTGGGAGAAAAATGTATGGGTTGCACATTGGCAGTCCTGGCAGATCTACCACAGCATCACTTCAACATTTAATCAACTACAAAAGCCATTTAATGCTTGGGATACTCCAATGCTATAAATATGATCCCGTAAGTAATTACACAGCTTTACGTCCTGTAACATATTTGGTAACACTTTCAATAAAGTGTCTTCAATGCATTTTGATGCATTTTTAATTTAGACTGATTTAAGCTAGATAAATAACAGTTCACATTTAAATGAATGCACTGACATTTCACAAATAGTTAATAATCAAATAACTTTGGATATAGCAGGTGAAAGTATCAGTATATTTCAATGATTAATTAATAACATATAACTTTTAAGAAAAACATCCTCCCTGATAGCACACTATTAGCTCCACAGAGTGGCTTGGACTCCAAATACAGGCTGAGGCGGAGATTGCTTTTGGAGTGCAGAGAAAAATCTATGCTATTGCTTGGGTTTCATTATCATCTAAGGATGAGTTAGCTCAATCTGTCATTTACCTATAATATTCAGTATGTAATACCCCTGGCATATTTGTCTCTGGTTTGTAAAAACGTAGCAAGGGAAACAAACTGGTTTTAAATAAAGAGTCAAAGTGCTCTATTGTCACAGTTTTTAAATGAAATACGTACCTTTGTATTAAAAAAGCTTGTTCACTTAATACTTTTCTCTAACTTCCCTTTTAATTTAAAATCATTAAACCCCTTACTTGACTATGAAGTAAAAATTTTTATTTAAAGATTAAATTCCAAATTACATTTTTTTAATTTAAAACCTATATTAAAATTACTATCCCCAAATATACTTTGGGAATTTATAAAGAAAAAATAAAATAGACAAGTCACATAATATGTTTTGTACCAGAACTAATAGTTCTCTGGCCTTCATAGTTCTACAGCACTGTAGATACAGACTATAACTGAAGAGACACAAACATCACGGCACATGTGAGCCCAAAGTAATATATTTAACAATTTAATGTTTGAATAACGATTGCTTATTCTGTAATTTGCATTGTAATTAAAGTGCTAGTTGAGGACCCTTCTAGCAGAACACTTCAATTTTGCAAGCATTCACTAAGTTCCAAAAATAAAAAGGTAAAAAAAGAAAAAAAGAAAGCCAACCCTCCTTTTATTAACAGCCGTTATCCAGATAGCTGAACTACTGGTGAAATCTTTGGAAAAGAAAGATCCTTCTGCTGTGCCAGATACATTTGTTCAGCATTTCATCTTCTTTAATGTTGCTATGCAGAACCCTGAAGAATTCGGCCAAAGATATACATCTAGGAGGATTCAAACCTTTATTATACAACAGTGTTCAAAGTTTTACCCAGCTACTGTATTAAATCAACAAAGTAACTTTTCAGTATGCTTAGGTTTCTTCATTTAATCCCATTTAATTACAAATGCTAATATAATTTTCACTTTTGTGAAGCTATGAAAACAAAGAATTTCATAGAGACTTACACTGATTTATGAAAAGATATATACTTTTTAGTATGTGTTTCCTAAGCAAGTACAGTTCTAAAACAGTCCAAACTATCAAGGGGCATAGAGATAGTAAGAGAGCCTTGTGGAAAATGAAGACTATGCTTATCTAGAAGGCCTGAGTAGACTAAAGAAAAAAACATGACTGAAAAGCATTTCAGTATATAATATCTGTGTATTTTGGTATCTGTTGAAAGCTTATGCCCCAAATTCAGTGAGAAAGTACTTGTTTAAAAAGGAATAGATCCAATATGTAGTGGAACAAGCAAACAGTAAAATAAACCTATTATTTTTTTTCTTTCTTCAATTCAAATGCAATAAATAGAAAAATGAGGGAGATTTCACTACAGTCTAAGTTAGACTGTTCCAGTGTTTCATCATCCAAACAATTATAANATCAACTTATCTCCGGTTTCATCAGGACTGATAGGAGGGAATAATTATTTTCCATGTCCTACACAGGATACTTCTGTTGTTGAAGCTTTGACCTGCATTGCCTCTTTAATGTTTTTGTAATGGAAACGTAGCTGACTCATATTTAATTTCAAAGGCATTATAACCCTTGGATTCTTTTCTGTGCTCCCATACAGGTCTCATTTTGTATGAGTGCATTTAAACACTTCCTTTGAACTGTGGATCTTTGCTTATGCTTTCACTTAATTTGCTCTTGTCAATTTCTTGCTTTCTTCTCCAATTAGCCCAGACCATTTTGATTTATGAACATATTTTCCAAAGAGCTTGCAAGTCTAGTTCTTTGTAGTTTCCTGCAAAAATGTCACTCTGACATCCAAATCGCTGAAACTGCTAAGTGGAACTTGGCCTACAATAAGTCCTATCGAAAAATGATCCTTTCCCATTTTGACAGAGACATATTGATAATTCATTTTAGAGTTAGTGCTCAAATTTGTTGTACATGAACCAGCCAATTTGTTGTAAAAATGATGCCGATGTAAGTTATATCTAGATAAGTATTTCTTTAGCTTTTTTAGGAGTCTAATCTTTTGAATAATAAAAAAAGTTGTACATTCCAAATATTCAAACAGCAATTCCTCCCATGTTCACTGTATTCTGTCAAAGAAAGGATTTAAAAAAAAAACACAACTAACATCACTTGCTCATGTCAAATCAGTTTTAATTCTTTGCTTTTACTTTAATATTTTCAGGTATTTGATTATTTGATAATTTTGCCCTAACTTTTTCAAGAGATGAAAAGGAAGAAAATTTCTGAGTTTCTCTTTTCTATTAAAGATAGTTACTACATTTGCTTTTCTTCAGTCACTGGGGATAACAGTAAAGACTTAAGGATTGCTTCAGAAAAGCGCAAGACCCTAACAATTCAGACTGTTCTAACTGCATATTTTTCAGTCCATTCTTCTTATTTGGACTGTGTTCCTATCTTCTGGATAAACTCAAGTAACTAGTCACAATTTAATGTTTTGGTAAAGATTAAAGAAACTGGAAGGCATTGAATATTTCAGCTTTTTTTTTTGTGCCATCCATTATTTGCTCCTTTTCCCACTTGGTAATGGAATTATTCTCCCCTTTGTTTTCTTCTTTCTTACAGTGTATTTATAGAACCGCTTCTTGTTGCCTTTTGTGTTACTTTCTAATTGAAACTCAGTTTATGTCTCAGCCTCCCTGGATTTTTTTCCTACATACTCATACATTTTGTTTGCAAAGATATGAGTTTGGATTCAATTGTTGTAGTCTCTGTGAACATTTTATTGTTATTATTATCATAATTGTTAATATCATTATTTTGCATTATAATTTAGGCAGGTCCATTTGAAAATTTGTATTTTAAATATAGTATTTATTGATAGGACCCTCATCTTATGCATTTTGCCTAGAAATATATTGAGGTGATAAGGAATAGTCATTATTTAATTCTTGAGCCACATTTGTTTTTATTGCCTCCTTATCTTTATTCTTGCTTGGTATTTCTAGCTCTAATCTATAGTATTCTGGAAGCTGCATGCATTACTAATATAGGAACTCCAAATATTTCACTGTTGTTTTTCATGGCTGTCTTTCTTTTATCAGATAGAGTGCAAGTGAATAGTCAGGCTCCCTGAGAGTAACAAGTGCTAATGATACATGTCTCTTCCTTTGGTTTAGCCAGGGCAACACACTCATTCATTAGAATTTCAGTAAATAACTTCTTTCTTAGTTTCAGTGGGAGTAGAAACCATCATGAGACCTTTTTTCTTCACAGAATATCTTTTCCATGGTTATTAGTTCATTACCACTTGAATGGCAATCTTAGTATGTTAAAATATTGATATATTTTGAGATTTTTATTGCATTGCACTTCAGCGGAATGGAATATCACATATATGGTCCCCACAATGTTCTTTTCCCAAAGGGATGCAGAGCTACTGCAAACATTCAGGTGAAAGCAATCACCATCAGCTGCAACAGTGTGGTCAATGCATCTTGCTGCAGCAAGTGTCATAGTAGGACAGGGAAGAAGAGAAGACAGTAAGTGTTCTACTGGAAATGTTGTCATTCAAGTCAAGAACATTCCATAGTTTGGTGCAGATTAATCAAAAAAAATGTATAAAAGATGATATGCCAACTCTACTTTGAGGTCATTCTTTAAAAGGCTTTAGAAGTTCGTATAAAAGCTTCATGTTATTTCATAACATTTTTTTTCTTCTTGGTTTTTTCATATAGTGCATGTGACTTTTCCAAAATAAATACTGCACATATCCTAAACAATGTGAATAATGAAAACTATGTAGATGTATTTTCCTTAAGAATTCTTCTCAAGTTTAAAAGTTGTAATTTCTGGCCATTTAGGTTGTGCCCATGTTAACTGTAGCATTTGTTCTGTCCAGCAGTCTATCTATTGCAAAAAATACACATATGAAAAGAGAAAGTACTTAGTAATTCAAACTATCAAGAAAATGTTTTTCCTTTTTTGCACTCTTGGAAAAAGTAACCAATTTAAATAAACTAGGAATTGTCTTAGTAGATGAGGTCAATCCAGTTAATAACATATCTTCAGAAATGTGGAAGAGCACTTCCTTTTCCTGTAAAAGAAATGATTTATGGTTCCTATTTTCCATCATCCCACAATATCCTCCCATATTCCTGTAATCTGGGGTATATAACTTCTGATTCCTTCTATTACAGAAAAAAAATCAAAACTTTTCTGCTTTTTGGAAGAATCCAGAAAACAGGAAATGGATGTATGGAATGAAAACCGCACAGAGATCCAGAAGACTAAGAGCATAAAGAAGTATTTGAGTCATATTTTTAGATTAGACATTTTAAATGCTTCTAAAAATATTTGCTCCTCCTGGAAACCAAAAGGTTATCTGTCCAGAAAGGGAGGCAACCAAACCCAGTAGTTTTTAACGTTTTGCTTTTTTCTTTTGTGCTTTCTTCTGCCTTTCCATTTTTCTCCATGACTGTTTTTACTTTTTCCCACTAGGAAAATATCATCATGATCCAGTTGACAATATTTCATGGAAGAAGTTGCAAACCAGTTGAAATAATCAGTTCTGATTTTTCTTACTCTGTGTATTCATTTGCTTTGATATCTGAATGATAAGATTAAATGAATCAGGGCACACATAGGTGCTCTATATACAAAATTTATAGTGAGAATTTTGAGATGAGTTGTTCTTGAGACCTGTCATACCTGCTGCATCATCTGAGACATCAAAAAAGTCAAGCCATAGCTTATGCATGACACATAATGGTGGTAATTATACATTGAGTTTTACATAGGCTCATATGGATAAGAATTTAATAAATGTGAAATCCACCAAGGTGATAAATTGAGAAAGTTTCGTAAGGGTAGATTTCCTCTTTGATCTGCAAACACAAAATCAAAATGAGAACATTAGGAAGCATAGCTTCCAAGTAAATTGCTTCTCTGATAGCAGGTCTGTACTTATACTTCGTAGGGAAAAAAACTAAATTAAGTATTAAGGCAAATGCTCTCTTCTTGAATATTTATATGGCTTATTTTACTATTCTCCTGCCACTGCTGGTGTCAGAGAATTGGGCAACTCAGAATGCTGTAATATTTGTCCTATAAAATAGAGGTCATTTTATCTAAAAGCTTGCTGCCCAAGAATGCCAAAGCAGTGCAGTCAGGCCCTTTTTTACTGAGCAATGAGATAGAGATTATTCAGCCACTTAGACCAAAACAGACTTTCTGAAAGCAGCAGTTTGCATTTTGGCTCTAAAATTTACTTGCAGAATAAAGGTTCAATAACTCATTGAAAATTACTGTGCTTTTTCCCTTTGGCTTGGGAAGCAGCTGTTGGCTCCTATTCTTGAACTTCTCAGAAATGCAAGTAAAAGAAGGACACTCATAGACTCTTACTTTGCTTTTATCTGCTCTTTGGTTTTGATAAATATACTCCACAAAAATGCCAGATAGTGCAAATAAAAGTTTATATTTGTTTACCAGCCTCAATATTAAAATTCCAGTCATACATCACCTACTTTACCTTTTTTTAAACAAACTCTGTATAATGTGTCCACTTCTGCAATATAAACTGATATATACAGATCATGTAATGCTCAAGTTTTTATTAAAATATTCTAACAACGACATTTTATTCCCATCTAGCATTGACCTTTTAAGAAGGATCTGCTTGTTTTAGACAAGAAATTTTAAATCAATTGCTCTTTACAGTTTTTGTTGTAATTTCTTTAGAAATTTTCCATTTTCAAGTTAAAATCAAAGTAAGTGGATTCTGTGTACTCAAGTTCTTGTCTCACACCAGAACCAGACAGACTAACTTTTCACACAGCAGGAAGGCCCAAACCATTCATGCACCAGTTTTCAGAGGTTTCATGATGAGAAGAATTTGAGAACTCTCAAATGTGTGTACTGCAAGCTAATCTCATCCACAGAACCACAGACAGTGAAAATGGAAAAAGAGGGATAACATTTAAGAAACCTGATCAATGAAGGAAATGGAGCTACTACTTTGATAAGATAGAAGTGAATTTGGGAAGAGATGGGTTGCAGTTGCAGCTTAATTTTGACTTGCCAAACATTTATGTGGCCAACTTGGAAAATGCGCTTGAAAACTTTGATGGACAATGATGATAACCTAAACCTTCCTTCTGTTGTCTCTTCCAAGAGGGGTAAACTCACTTTATATTTGCCTGTAAGTACTTTGTCAAGATTTTTTTTTTTCATTTCATTGATGTTTCTAGATTATTTTTAAGTTAGACCAAACTCTGCATAATGACTGCTGAACCCTGGCAAAATCTTAAGTGTGAGATGTGATTACATATCTAGTCCCTAGTCTCATAACAGACTCAGTCTCTACTCTTGCTACAGTTTCCCCACTTCCTGCATCTCTGTCCTACTCTCTGTTATTTTTACCACAGTTCTCCAGGACATTCTCCCAGGTGTGTATTCTCAGGAGCTCAGTAGCTAGGGAAGATGCATGCACTAAGAACTACAGAGACTACCTGTCTGTGTATGTAAAAGTAAAAATGTTGAAAATCTACTGTCCTCTTGTGATACCCAGTCATATTAATTTTCATAGGTCATGCTATAACCATGTCATACTGTAGTGAATAGAAAATAGCATGTCATGAGAACATCAGTATTTTCACCTCCCAAAAACTTTTATCAAAGTCCCAATGAACAGTTGAACTTCAGATAAGACATTTTAGAATTTGAAGTGACTAGGATGCAAAATAACATCATATTCCTCTGCCCACAACAAAGCTTACTATTTCAAAGACAAGTTTGAGAAGAAAAGAGAGTTGTCAAGAAAATACATTCGTCTCAGTGAATATCACCAGATGACAAAGTTCAGGACATCTGCACTGAATTCCAAAGACAATACAATTTATAACTTTGCTCTTCTACTTGGAAAGAGAACTGAAAGTAAAATTAGAAAAAAAAATCCACAAGGAAGGTATAATTGGAATTGCTGATATTTAAACACTGGAGAAAACTGAAGTCATTGTTTCCACGCATCCTGCTAATGCTGGATAGCATCTTGCACTGTGTTGAATGAAGCACAGTTATTTGCCTGTAATTAAAAAAAAAGATTAATGTGTTCTTATCAAAAAGACTATTTGAATAATAATAAAGTTTGACTGCCAATCTCATTTTTCTTCCATGGATTAGCAATCTTCTAGAACTATTTGAAAAATAAAAACTAGATTTTTTTAATATGTATTACTATTGTCAAAATATTAGGTACAGTATTTATTCAGGCCTGAAATTGCCAGACATGTATATGTTCTTCCTCACTTATTTACATATACTTAACACAACAACAAAAATTCCAGTTCATGAATAAACCTATCTATATTAGAATAAATATGTCTAGTTTTCAGAAGATGCAAAATCTTCATTAAAACTAACACCATGGATATTTACCTGCTTGACAAAGAGACTGCATGAATATTTTCAACCATTTTCTGTAGCAAAAATGAGAAGAATTTCATGTCACAGCAGAGTCTGAAATACCAAGCATAACTCCTGCAGTTAAGGACACATTTTGTCATGCTGAATTTGGCATACAACAGCTTTCTGATTTTCGATGGGCAAAGAAGAACTGTTTAATCATCATGAAGAAAGGAAGATTTCAGTTCTGGTTTGATCAGAGTATCAGAGGTCCCTTTTAATTTAGATTTATATGACCTCAACCTGAGGCTTAGGCTTAGAAATTAATTTCATAACAAATTATTTCTGCTTGAACCATCAATTCAGTAATAATTCTAGACTATAATATTCTGAGGAAATGTCCTGATTTCAGGTGGAACAGAGTTACTTTTCTTAATAGTAGCTGGATTTAGGGTGAGAACAGTGAGAACAGTGTTGATAACACACTGATGTTTGATCAGTGCTTACACAGTCAAAACCTTTTCTTCTCCCTGCACCAGCAAGTGGGGTGGTGGTGAACAAGGAGGTGAGAGGAGGCACAACCAGGAGAGCTGACTCAAGGGATATTCCATACCATATGGTATTGTGACCAACATTTAAAATAGGGGGAATGCTTGCCCAGGGACCACTGCTGAGGAACAGGCTGGACATCAGTTTATTGGTGGAGAGCAGTTGTTTTTCATTAGCATCACACATCTTTCCTGAGTTTTATTCCTCTATTTTTGTGATTTTACTTTTCATTAAATGTTTATTATTGGTAGTAATATTAACAATCACAATTGTTAACATTAAACCGCTCTTATCATCACCAATATATTTTCTTAGTTTTACTCTTCCAGTTCTCTTCCCAATCCCACCATGAAGGCACTGAGCAAGTGGCTGTGTGGTCCTTATTTGTCAGCTGGAGTTAAACCATGACAGAAGATAATCAGAATCAATCAATATCCAAAGCTTTCAGAATCGTAATTAATTTGATTCTTGCCCCTTCTTTTGCAAGTATCTTTGCAAATTTTGTATCCAAACAATTTAGTTCTATTTTCGTAGTTCTATTTCTTGACGATTTTGAATTTTAATTTTATCTTTTGGTTTTTGCTAATGAAAAAGTTAAGCAAGGAGATATTACCAAACTCTAGATCTGTAATCAGAGATAGAACTAGAAACAGGTTCTGACAACATCCAAAGAGATACTTTTCATTAATTTAAACATATCTTAAGCATCTGTGAAAAGGGTATTTGATAGTATCATGACAGCAGCAATTGTGAAGATACCTTTCACATCCACTTCCATATCCCACTGGCCATTCCTATGTTTGCTAAGACTCACAAGTCAGAATTTGGTATGATTTTTGTAGCTTGCAACTTTGATAGGTATTAGGAGAGATGCTGTCTGATAAGTAAGTAATTGATTGTTAGAAATGTGGGATTTTATTCCTTTTCTCTGTATTGCAAACCCTCCATAAGTATTTTACATCTTACATTTGATCGAAGATTTTACAATGAGTCATGAGGTAATTTATTTACTTTGTATTCCTTAGTGGTGAAAGTTCAAGTAAATATATGATAAAATGAATTTAAGCCTAGTACACAAAATAGTCACTTTAATGTCCTTCTGCATTGTTAATTTTAAGATTTTTTACATAATTTCAGGAGATAGCAAATTATTCCTCAGCAAAAGTCAGGTCTGTTTAAATATTGTCCATCTGCAGACCTCACTGTGACATAGTTTTTCTAGTAGTTGTGGCTTATAAAAATTTTTCAGTTCTATCAAGAACAGATTACAGTTATTAGAATATTTCTCAATATCCTTGATAAAATTCTTAATTCTAACAGTTTTCTCTCCAAGAGATTCATGGATGATTGTTTCATGCAAACTCTGTTTCTTATATTTGCCTTCTCTAGGAGCAGAATAATTTCATAACACCAGTCACTGGTATTCAACATCTCTGTACTGGAGTAAGAAATACAAAATATACATGGAAAAATTGGTAGGAAGTATTTAGGGATTTGTGGGGTGTTGTTTTGTTTTGTTTCGTTTTTCATAGTCTATCATTTTATTAGGTCAGATGTTAAATATCTTAGAAGAAATTTGTTGTCCTTCAGGAAGGAGCAAAGAGATTACTTTATGCAATAAATATTTGTACTTTAGCTTCACAGAGTATAACTTAATGAGAAGGTAATTTTAAGGTTTTTAAGGGAAAATAGTAAGCAGCCAAATTCATAGACGACACTATCTTGCTTAATTTCATGGAGTAGTGAGGAATCTCATTCAGTCAAGAAAATCCCAAAGAGTGGTTATGTTTAAGTTAAGTACACACTTAAGTGCTCTGCTGGAAAAGAGAAAGAATGCTCAGTAATTAGGACTGAAGCTTTAATGGGTAATTCCAGATAAATTAATCTGTCAGTGAAAACTGGTCAGATTAGTTTCTGGAGTCTAAGTGTTTGTTTTCTACTGCTCCATTTCCTTGTTCTCTCTCAGAGGAGGGTTGAGGAGATTTATTTGAGCTTCTCTTCAAAATACCAAGTTACAGCTGAGCAACTGAGCATTGCATTTCCTCAAAGGTTGCAATCACTGTCTCTATGGAGAACAGAAATACTTGTCTGGAGCATTTGCAATTTAACTTATACCAGCCTATGCTTCCTTACCAAGAGCCTGTTTCAAATTGTTTGCCATTCAGATGAGGATACCACTATGTACTGGAGAATGAATTTAGGTTTAATTACTTTCTTCTCTTCCAAGACTTTTTTAGTGGGATCCTAGGAGCTAGAGGATGTTTCCAAAGAGTTTTATTTTAAATGTGTCAAATGTGAGTGATTATTGAATCAATCTCACAATATTTGGTCTAATGATGTGTAATTACATAATTTAATCTAGTAGTTTATCACAGTGGAAAGTGCCCCATACTATAAGAAAATTCTTTCATTAATCTTTTCATGTATCAGTAGAGAGACTGATATATAGTCTCAAATCGAGAGTCCAGCCTGACAACAACTCACTTTTCATTGACATATGTCCACATAAGCTCACAGAAACCATTTGAGAATACCTGTAATAAGCTGCCATCTGTCCATAAAGCAGAAAATATCTTCTTTGTTTAATGTCGATTTAAAGACAGGCTCAAACTCCATGTGCTCACATGACCTCTGTCAATGAAATAGGAGGTGATGAAAAAATATCATGTATTGTGAAGAGTTGCTGTTAAAACGTAAATCCCCCTCTATCTGATGATGCCTCTATGGTACTAAACACTCTGCTTCTTATTCTGACATGTATAAATCCACTTCTTTATAGGTATCACGCTTTCCTGAGCATCAGGATGGGAAATAACCTCCATGAAGCTGGATAAACTAAACTATTAAAACAGAATAGTGTGCGGAGATTGGCTTTTCAAGCTGTCTCAGTGTTAGTGAGCTCTTAGTCTGAAATGTATTTGGCCTAAAACCAACTTGTTACAGAAAGCTTCCTGGCTAATTCAGAGGCTATAAAGCTAGTTAATTTTTGCCAGAACACAATTATTTACAAAATAAAGCACAGTCTATTAAACACCTTCAGATAGCTGCAGCCAAGTACAGCCATTTTGCATTTGGAGCTGAAGATGGAGAAAATTGCACAAGGGATTAGATCTGTGTTTTCTTAAATGGTTTTCAACAAAGACAGTGTTCTCACAATAAAATTCCTGTTGGAAAACTCTGTGTTGTCCTATTCAATTTCCTGTCACATCAGCCATTCACTATCATGTTGCACAAAGCGGTGTTACCTAGATGGGTGTGCTCAATGTGCTTTGTCACATCACAATGTTTGAGCCAACGAAACTTAAGAAAAGAGAGGTGGTCAGTGAAATCTGTTTACATTTTATCTAAAAAAGGATTTTATGTTCTTTCTTATCAAGGAACGAGTGAAGTTTATATATTTAAATTCAACTTATAAATGTCAAAATCCATGAAAATAAACCCAAAAGAAACAAGAAATACCTGTAGTTAGAGTTCCTTTTTTATCCCTATCACTACAGTAAGATAGAATATTTGTTTTCAAAATGTCTACTGCCAAAGTCCATATATCCTATATCTTTAGGGAAATACTCGGTATTGTGCTAAAAATCCTCTAAACCAAGGGCAGAAAGAGGTGTGCCAGGATGCAGTTTTCTTGCTCAAATTAGCGCTTAAGTTTAAATTAGAATATTAACAGAATTAAGGAGATGCTGCTTTTCGAATTTGCTCTTCCTTATCATGCTAATGGCAATGGCTCATCCTCCTGCAAGAGGCTTGCACTGGACAGAAGCTGGAATCAGCCTTTAGTCTCGTAGATGACTTCCTCAAGGTGCTGCAGCTCTTAGGCCCATGCACTCTCTGTCATGCATCATTTCAAATCTCTGACCCTGTGATTGATTACCTTGACCCCTGTTCTGTTGGTCACTAAATGGCACTGTAATGTGAATTTATGGGAGGCTGATTTAAAAACAAAAAGGAAAAGAAGATAATGGGTGCTCAGTGCTTTATTGGAGGGCTCTGATTTTCAGAGGCCACTGAATGTTCACACTTCATCTATTCTTTTACCATTCTGAGAAAAACAGGCAAAATGCCAAAACTTAAACTCATCAGCAAATTTCCATAGGTAATTTTATTATTACTATTAATATTTTTGTATTTGACTCATTATATCCCAGCTGAAATTTTTCTTCCCTTTCCTGTCTCCTAAGCAACACAAGCAAATTGATTTGATTTCACACTTTCTTTTTTCTTCCAGTTGTGACAATCTAAATCAGATGTGTACTAGACTCCTTGGAAGCAAACCTAGCTGAGCATTGTCTAGTCAGAAACCAGTAGATCTGTTCAAAGAAGCTGAAAGAGCAGTTTAAATTCCTCTGAATTTTAACTCTTTGCATCCTGGCTCTCAAATTCTGCTTTGCAGTTTTAAAATAGATTTTCTTTTCCAGTTTAAATTGCTATATTAATCACTTCAATTCACTAAAACTGGAATATGGTAACTTACATATATTCCCCTTGAAAGTCAGTTTTATTTCTACTGCGGAAACACTCTCTCTGACCTGTTAAATTCCATCTAATCCACGTGCACTACCATCTTTCACCAGAGATCATTATAAAGACAGTCAGACAGTTATTCTTTTTGCTGGGGGAAAGGTGCAGTGCAATGATACCATGAAAGCTGATAATCCACTCATGTTTACACTTCATGTATTTCCCAAAGAGCTCCCTGGAACAAGGGACACATGTGATGATTTGGCAAATGCTTCCTTTCATATGAATTCCCTGGGTGCATTTGGACCAACCTATTAAAGAGTGCAACTGCTATTGATGTCAGTAATTAGATTTGGAGAGAGTAATGCCACATGCATGTTTATGGCAATCACTGTTAACTCAGATGGGTGTCTCTTTCCTTTCTTCCTCTCCTCTCTCTGTTCCCACTTGAATTTCTGCATGCTGCCACAGCATCTGCAAGCAAGGAAGCAAGGAAGCAAGGAAGCAAATAAATAAATAATCATTCAATAATGCATGCATCCATCCATCCATCCATACACAAGCCTGCTCCCTAACAGGCCAATTGCAAAGACAAAAAAGAACAATTGTCAAAATTTGGATAAGAAAAGGAAGGAGAGTAAACAATGAACTAAACATGAAATTAGAGAGAGAAAAGCAGACAAACAAAATTTTCATGGGGAAATTTGAAATAAAAGCAGATTTTTNGAATGGATATACTATAAAATATTAAGACAAATGCAAAGAGATGTACACATTATGCATTATATAGTTCGTCGTTGCTTTAAAATAAAGAATAATTTTTTTCTAAATTAAGTGTTTGCATTTGCACATATTNTAAAGGAAAGTTATATATGGTTCTTTATATTTTTCAGTGCTTTGCATCTCTATTTTCGTTACTGACAAAACAAATTTAAAAATAAAAAACTCAATTCAAACTCATTTCACATTTGCATTAGTGTAAAACAAATGGCTATATTTAGATCTTTTTCAAACAGATTGCATAATATTTCCTAATGATTGATAATATATATTTTCCCTCCCTCCCCTATATCTGAATAAGCTGATGACCTTGCTCACAGCTTCAGTTCTACTTCAAGAAANGACAAATGCAAAGAGATGTACACATTATGCATTATATAGTTCGTCGTTGCTTTAAAATAAAGAATAATTTTTTTCTAAATTAAGTGTTTGCATTTGCACATATTCTTACGAATAACTGCTATTTTCAATTCCACTTCTAGGCATGATGTAAGTGATGGAAATGCAAGTATACCATCAAATATAGCTCCCTTCTGAGCTAAGGTATGCTTAATTGTAAAAAATTATTTGTTCTTTTCATCAGCTTGGATTGTACTTTTCATCCTGATCTGCTAGCAGTTGAACAATTCATATTTCTCATAAAATGAACAATTGATCTTGCTGAACTAGAATTAAACATTGAGCTAATTTCCTATGTGCCACATAATACACATCAGGTAGTACTGTCTGTCACTCCATACTGACTTGGGTCTTATCAGATGCCTTAGCTAAGCAGAAAAGGTCTGTCTAATCTTTCTAATAACCCCTTGAATCATCCATTTACTCATAAAAAATGTGGGTTTAAGTTGTGGAAAAAACCTCTTCTGTAAAATATGATTTTTTGCTTTTACAGGTCAGATAATACAACTATCCCTGTAGTCAGTTGTTGTGCTCATTAGCTGAGATTTTTGATATTTTAAATTCTACAGATGAAATTTCAGTCTATTATCTGTATTAGTACATGGAAACCATGAACTTCTTTAAAAATATTTTCTCTCTTGTTTTTTTTTTTTTNATCTTATCATATGTTGTATAATATTTTTATAATTTTATATAAACATATTTACATAACATTTTATGTTATTCTTTAATAATTTAATTAATTTAAATATTTAGAATGGATATACTATAAAATATTAAGACAAATGCAAAGAGATGTACACATTATGCATTATATAGTTCGTCGTTGCTTTAAAATAAAGAATAATTTTTTTCTAAATTAAGTGTTTGCATTTGCACATATTCTTACGAATAACTGCTATTTT